>JAJTUO010000018.1:600000-1132480 GCA_021399455.1 Flagelloscypha sp. PMI_526
AGCGCCGCGCTTCTCAAACTGGGGCGGACCAGCAGTAATACATTCCTGAAACTTGGAAGGATCCTTCTCCCACTTGCAAGAATGCATCCATTGATCAAATATTCTGAATAAAGCAGGAAAAAGGTTAGATAATACAAGAACATGAGATGATTTCCACTTACTGGAGTTGGTCAAGGTTAAGGAGCGCAGCAGACGACACGGTCGCAGCACAGAAGAGGCTGGCAACAGAGGCAAATGAAAGGAGAGTAAAACGCATTTTTGAGTACGCAGGTGAGCGAGATGGTGGCGGTCTTAAAGCAAAGTCGTACGTGTCTTGCGTCTGATACAAGCCACACAGGGTCTCCAATTTAATGGCAGAAAGACGTATTTTGAGATAACTCCGTTGCTTCTTAGAATCTCGCGTTGTCAAGGGTCTCATGCATCTTTTTTGATCGTGCGTCGACTGTGGAGCCACTCCTTGTTAAGCACTTCACAGAGCGGCGAAGGCAAAGCAACCGTATAGACTGGAAGTACTGTTGGGCCTAACAACCTTTCATCTTTGGAAACCTGAAAGACATGAGATAGTCATAAAGATGTGTTAGTTTTCTATATGCCAAGATGGTAACTGCGAAACACCGTGTGGGGATGTGCAAGTCCTAGTTTAAGCAGAGCTCCACTGCGCCGTGATGCGTGACACTTGACCCTGCTTCTTACCATCGTGGTGATTTCGTACAACTCTATCCATGCTCTTTTTCTGGACGTTTTCTACACTAAAAGTCCGCTCAAAAACACGCAGATTCTATTGACCACGTTCCAATCGCCCATATGATTCTTGATAAACGGCAACTTCTGTTTCTGCAACACCCAGTTCTCCACAGACTCTTGATCGGACTCCGTTCAAAAGATCTTCAACATAAGATGCTCCAATATTCAGGGTAATTCTTCTCGGGCTCTGATATGTAGGTTCACAGCTACGGTTGTATATTCTTTTTTGTTCTGGCCCGACCGGTCTTATAACAAACAACCTCTCCTTCTTCGCCTGCATTCCCTGACTGCCTCTGCTACCATCCCTAGTCAATTCATTGACTCATAACCGTCACTCCTTTGAACAATGCTTGTCGCTCCTTTATCCTTCCTTATTATTGCACTCTTAACGGGCATGAGTGTTGCCCAACCTCCGACGGCTGCCGAGTTCGCAAAGAATGGTGAGAGAGCCATTCTCCCAGGTTACCTTTTTCTGAATATTTTACAGGCGAGATATGTCTGACGACGAACACCGGGCTTACCTGTCAGCAGTACAATGCCTTCGTGACAAACCGTCTCAATCCGAGCTCGAAGTCAATGGTACCAAAGCCAGCTCCCGCTTCGAGGATTTTGAAATGGTCCACATCCATAAAACGGATGAAGGGGCCATTCACAATGTCGCGCAATTCCTTGGTCAGTCCTTCTCGTCATTTTTTCTAGTGTGCTGCAAAAGTTGATTTCGGCTTTGGAAGGGTGGCACCGTTATTTCCTCCTCACTTATGAAACCAGTCTCATTAATGAATGCGGGTATTCTGGCGCTCAGCCGTACGTACATTTTCGAATGTTCTATGGCAGTTGCTTATCCGCTTGGCGGTCTCAGATACTGGAACGAGACCAAAGACGCAGGCGTATTCGCCAAGTCCCCTATACTGGATGGATCTAATCTCTCCTTTGGGTCTTCAATTGGTAAAGGCGCCGGCCACTGTGTCAATGACGGATATTTTGCCAATGCCGTTAACCATCTTGGTCCGGGTTATGGAGCGATAGAACACTGCGTCACTCGGAATGCTCGAGATGCCTGGACTGCCGGCCAATTCTCCCCTTCCATGGACTTGACTCAGAAAGCATTCAATGAGTGCTATAGTGAGGATAAATTTTCTGGCTTTTCTTATTGCCTTGAGACTGGTCCACATGCTACTGGGCATAATGTCATGAGCGGGGAAGTGAGTCCATTGATTTTCAAATCCCATGTGGAATACTGGTTGACTGGTCCTAGATGACCAATGTGTATTCCTCTCCTGGAGACCCCTTGTTCTACCTTCACCATGGCATGGTGGATTTCACGTACAGCTATTGGCAATCCCAGGACTCACCCGCTCGATTCTACGACCTGTCAGGTTCTAGCACCGAAGACGGAAAAACACCGATCACAATGGATTATGGTAAGAGCCCACCTTCTGAGCGGAACCCCCAGTTGCTCACTGCATTCCATAGAGCTTGATTTGATGGGTCTAGCTCCGTCAATTCCAATTAGAGACATTATGAACACTGAACAAGCACCAGTTTGTTATACATATCAGCCATCTTCATAAATGTGGAGTGAAACTGAGAGATCATGGACTGGGACAATTCTATATTCTCGCACCCATGGACAATGCATATACTATCACTTGAATAATTACACATTTGAATCAAATCATCCTTTATTAAGAGTTCCATTTGTACACTGAGAGCAGGATGGGATAAGTTCAGAACACGTGGTCAGGATCAAAGTCCGCCGCCAACTGCTTCCGGACACCGAAGCGGACTTTCAACTTGACCGCCATTGAAGAGTTCTTCGAAGCGCCGCCAGCTGGGAAACATGATTTCTCTATTGCCAGGTGTATCACCGCCCCACATCTCCGCCATTATTATGGACTTCCTTTATATACCAGCCGAATTTCTTGAGGATATCTCCATCGCCAGCCACAGTAATCGTGTCTAGCAGTGTCCTCTCGTGCTATCGCCTTTGTTTGTTCACGCTTTTTCAAGAAGTTAGTCATCTACTTTTAGTTCTTTGAACTACTTCTTATCTATTTCCAGTTTACTACGATTTTTCCTGTTGCTAGCCAACCTTTCGATTCACGTGACACTATGAACTTCTCTGCCGTCCCCGCCTCTATCCCGCAAGCTGTTAGCTTCCTCACGACCCCTCTCATCACGACCCATTCTCCTGACGTCGTCAATACGCTTCGTGCCATTCTCAAGGCCAACCTGCTCGCACATATTCCAGCTTCTGGACAAATCAACCACCACCTCAAACTCTCCCCCTTCGTCCTCCCTCCTGCTGTTATTCTTGGTGCATGCATTGCCTCAGGTATTACCTGGGTCGCGTGGAGCAAAGCTCTTGGGTCTCGACCTTTTGAGCTCATCATCACCAACACTTCTGTTCAGATTTGCCTCAGTTCCTATGAACAACCCATCACCTTTTGGCAAGGATCACAGGACCAGGATAACCTCCTCGACACAACCTCTTTCGTTCCTCCCATTTCCAGGACTCAACGGCGTGATGCTAGTGGCGTCCCTAGACGTCTCTTCGCCTCCTCAACCACCGACACCAAGGCACCCACGATTCGCATTCCCCAGCTTCCTCAACAATTCCAAAAACCTTCAAGCCGTCTTGCGACTTCTTTTGTTCCCTGCCACGATTCCGACGATGAAAGCGATGCCGACTCCGAATACTCTACCTCCTCTCGTCTCTCTACTTTCTCTTTCGACTCCAGTTCAGATGAGGGCAGCATGACTTCTGTCTCTTCCTTCGGCTCTGACAAGAAGATTTCCTCGCCTGCTTCTCCCCTTGCCCAAAACTCCACCCCTGTCGTCAACCTTGAACACAAAGTTGAAACGTCATTCCTCTACCAAGGTGGATCTACTCGCATTATGACTGGAGGCGTCATGCTTGGGAAGGCGGCAGTAGCCAGCCTCAAAACCAAGCTGATGCCTATTGCTCGCCCCGTCGTCAAAATCGCCACTCCTACCGTCAGGGCAGCTCGCCCTATTCGCCAGCCTAAAGGCCCTGGTGCTGGTGTGGCTCCTTGGAGACGTCATGCATTCTGAAGACTAAAACGCCCGCTATTGTATTATCATTTTCTACCCCTGTAGCATTACCTAGACTCGTTTTTTTTTCGTTCATCTGTATTACTTAAGTTTATCGAATAGCTACTTTGTTTCAATGAATTCAGTCAGCTTTAATCCATTTAATACCTGTCAATGCGCCAGGGCGTATACCAAGTCTTTGTTTTCCAAAAAACACCATTACTGGTGAGGACAGTCCAATAAGACATGGCCAGGGGATGCTTATGAAAGCTACCAAAAGAACGGTTTCTAAGCTTGTGCGTGACACATGACTGTCAAATAAAAGCCAATCACTCTCAGGACATTCACCATCCCCAGCACCCAGCACTCTGAGGATGGCACAAAATATAGGCCATCCGGATTGGGTGAAGGCTCAAAAGGACCAGAAGAAGATACACCAAAAACTTGGGCTTGATCGGAACACAATTCGGGAGACCCGCGACCGAATTACGAAGACTTGCTGCCAATGTTGCCTCAAAAGTGAGGAGGAAATTGGCGAACCTTTTAAGCGATGCAAGAACGTGAGACGAGTCTGCATTCCCAACATTATGATGTTCCTTCTTGACCTGTCTTATATGGATAGTGCAAGACGGTTTGGTATTGCTCTGTTGAGGTGCGGTTGAAGTGGAAATATAGCTGTAATTTTGTTTACAAAGTTAACGTTCCTGTAGTGCCAGAAACGGGATTGGTATCCACATTCTGTTATATTGTTCTATCGCGGACTCACATTTTTATCTCAGGAAAGCCGAGCATAGGAGAATCTGTACCCCATCCGACCACGGAATTAACAAGTACCTCGGCAGCCTTATGGCGAATCCGATGTTGCGCCTCCAACTAATCATGGCAGTTACACTTTTCTTACAGCTCCAGAATCGTCCCCAGAAAGACTTTGACACCCTCTTTTGCGTCCACCTACATCTCTCCTTCGAGCCTACAGATAGGTCGATTTTTTTCAGGATATTACTGGGTGGGGATCCTACTTCCATGAAATCAGAGCTCCCAGGAAGGAAGATTCCATCGATGCTGCAAGTAAACGCGCTTTCGACACTTCGGCCTGGGGTAGGAACCTTCAGAACGAAAGCGATATCTTTGGCAGCAAGTTCGAGATAATTTGGTCATAAAAGAGAGCTTCGTGGTTGTCGTAGAAGCCAGCTTGAAGGAGGAGGAAGACAGTGTTGTTTCGCTGACCGACGCTCGAAATTCCCCTTCCAATTGTAGAACAGGCCAAAAAAGCCCAACCCCTCGAGTTTGTCTCGCCGTTAAAAGGCACCACAAAAGTTCCACTGACGTACGAAAGCGCTCTTTCGTCAGTAGCTCTCTTTTCAATAGTCTTTTCTATGCTGAATATCGTGCCAGGATGTTCAATACTTCCATTCGACTTGACCATAAGGATAGCTTCAAGCTCCGTCGAAAAGACACAGATGAAGAAGAGCTTAGTGTCATCGCAAATGTTGGTCGTGGCTTCTTGAAGGGGCAAAAAGAGAAGATTCTGCGAGAGAAGCTTTACAGTGATGGCCGCTATAAAGGATCTATCGCGAACATCGGTCAGCCATTGTGTTCCATCTGCTATTGGTGCAAATTGACGAAGTTTGTATATATAGAGGATCACCCAGAATTCCTTCCCTTTTTCGAGAGATGAGTAACTTTTTCTTCCTATATCCAGTTCCATGAGAGGGCCAGGGTAGCCGTTGCATTTAAAATCCTTTGTAATATTACATGGTCGCTTCGTTTTAACATACATTTTTGCTCTGTCGTTAACTTTGCACACTCCTTTTCAATTCTCGCGAGTCCCCAATAAGACACAATTGAATCGACAGGGGTTCAAAGGTCCAAAATATTACCACCAAACTGTCCATTATCGACGAATTCTTGGAGGCATTCGCCTTGGTGGTGGGCTCCCCAAATAAAACGAGCTCGATTCCAAGCCATTCGTTCGCTTTCATTTAGTCCTATGTTCATATTTCAAAGCGTATATATTAGTTTAAATGGCCTCAGTATGGCCACGGCTGGGGAACAGTTCCCTGTGAGGTACTGGGGGTCTATTGTTCTTTTGTTCTTTTGTCCTCCAATAGACGAATGATCGCCGAAAGATGAGTCACGCTTTCTCACCGAGTACAAGGTTCTTGGTTGCCATCACCTCCCATATAAAACGGGTACTCTGCATCACGAACTTGGCCAAGGTTTCTCCCTGACGCGTCCTACCATGAGGGTATGTTATCGTTCACCTCCAATGTCCTTAATTTGGCCTCATAAACCCGTTATAGGTTATTGTTCAGCCACAGAATGACTTCGTTCCTCGCAATTCTCCGAGAAAGCGACTCCCAGACGGTCACGCCTATTCGCAGAACGAAAAGTACTCGCGAGACACTGAATCCACTTCCGCCACCATCCCTGCAAGAAATACTGCACGCCGAGGTCATCCGAAATATGGCACATATGCGATTAAATCTATTGCCATCATTAAGCCTATCCTGTGCCCCAATGACGATATCATCAACGACACTTCTCAACAGACAGAGTCTGACTCAGGTGCTGAGTCTCGGGCAAGCGACCATTCCGTAAACGGACACATTGCTTCGTCATGAGGACACGGAAAACGGTGGTCAGATTACAGCAAAGGACAGGAAACTAGTCCAGAGTTTGGCTGAGGCGTTGCGAAGGTTCGTTGGACGATTTTACCTTGTAGAAATACGCTAACTCTTACAACATAGGCAATGTTCGATGGAAGAGGACGTTGAAATGGTAGATGATGAACTGTCAAGGGCTATTGATGACTACTCAACACACTACAAATGAAAGCAAACTGAAGTTCCGACTAGGATGCACACGCGGGCTTTAATTGACTGTCTCTAGAGTGAAGAACATCTGTTGTCTGCGAGAAGACATCGTGTCCTGCATCCTCATAAATATTCAAAGTCTGAGAAACTAAAGAACTTGACGAACGTCATTTGGCATAGCTGGACTCTGAGTTAGGATTTCTAGATGTTCGCAGGAAAATATGCGTGAGAGAAAGCATGCATATAAAATACCATGTGCTTAGGAGTACCACATAAGACCCAGAAGGAGAGAGGCCCCGACTTAGAGAAAAGTTGTGGTGAGTCTCTCCATCAAACCCGGTTTGATTCCAGCCATCATCATGAATTCACTTCGGCTCCTCGAAAGCGATCACTTTAAAACTCCCCATTCCGTGCCGAATGCCTGAATAGCCGTGGGTGTACATAGCGGTAAAAATATCGCAGGGACAACGTGGGCGGTTACATGGTATCCGACACCAGCCTATAAAGTCTGTCGACTTATGTGGTTTCGTCCGCATCTTCATCATGTCATCCGAACTATTTTATATCTCTGCTGCTCGTGGTCTTGCCACTATTGGACTAGGCCTTGGGTCTGGAATGACCTTCGGCACTTCAGCGATGATTATTCCTGCACTTTTCAAATCTCTCCAGCCAAAGGATCGTCTGGTAATGTCGAGAACATTTTGGCATATGTCTCACATCTTTCTGACTTGCTTTGTAGCGTACGTGGAGAACTCTCTTTGAAACAGGCAAATTCATCATGCCCACCTTGGTTCTTGGAACTACATCCCTCCTTCTCTACCTCTCCTTCGTTGGTTCCTCTCTTGATAGTGCGGTGGTAGCTGGAGTGACTCGGAGGATTCTATTGCGAAGCTCTGCGCTAAGCGCCTTTGCGATCCTGCCGTTCACGGCCATTGTTATGCTACCCGGGATCAAGGTGCTACAGAAGGTTGATAATGCTGGCAGCTCCAAAACTCCAAGTGCGTAATACTGGGATTTATTATTCAGATAGTTAACAACTTTATTTCAAGATGCAGAGCTACAGCCAGGTGTTGAAACGGATAGAATGATTGCTCGATGGGAAAGACAGCATCGCGTTCGGGCGACTCTTGTGTTTGCAGCTTTCACAGGCACTGTGATTGATTGGTACATGTTCTAAATTTCACTCTCATATTATAGACTATTGTGTATTTGCTAATGGGTCGAATATGATCGCTATTCGTACAGTTGGTTCATCCTGGTGCCTACGTCGCACATATCAGACCAGTACATACGCTGCCTGAGTACAAGAACTCGTATTTTTGGAATTGTTTGTTCCTTGCTTCATTGAATATTCGAAACAACCTGGTTAATAGTGAAGTAATCCGGGCGATGGTGATCAGTCACAGAGGTACCATGAACGAAAGGGCAGGCATCTTTGATTCGGATATATCCTCTACATAATTTTCACTTCAAGGATCAGGTTGTTATATGCCCCTCCTGTTCTTGACGTTTTGATGACTCTACAGCTTCCCGCAGGCAGCCAACATGCACCCCGGACGCTAACCTGGAGTGGATCCGTATGCTCAAGCAAAAACGCGGCATGGAGGCGCACCAACTTCCCTCTTCCTTCACGACAATTGTCGAGGAGTTTCGATTACGGGGTGCAGATCTCACTGTACGGTTTTATTCTCTGTTTATGCAGTTACCATAACCACTCAACCTGCGTACAATTTTGACAGTATTTGCTGCGGGAAGGGGTGGTCCACTTCTACGCAGCACTCAAGACTATCCGTATCAGTCGTGATCATGGACATTTAAATAATACGATTAGGCGACTTCTCCCTTGTATCGAAATCTTCCACTAACAGCCTTTAGGCTGGAGCTGATCCTTCTCTCGACGCTCTGACTTGAAAACCTCCATGGCTTCAGGCCTCCACAAGTTCACAAAGGAAGCCGCTGCTGCTCTTATATTCTTTATTGGAGTAAGTAACATGCAGTATTCCATATACTCTATTCATTCATAGTCTTTCCAGTATGCTTGCATTTTTGCTTGGCTCCTCTTTGCTTATTTGACCCGCCGAATCAAGTGGAAATCCCGCTATACTCTATTACTCTTCCATGTCACCATACGTACCTTGGCTTCAGGAATTCTTCGTTTCTCATTTACTGAATATTTGCTTTCATAAGGCATTGCTTCGCAAGCTTGCGGCATCGCATTCGGTATTTTTGGATTTGATAATTTAGGTGTCTTTCTTGCCTAGTAAGTTATCCAGTTTTCTACCCACAATTTAACTCGACTGAAACACGATGGACTACAGTCTAATTCTCGGCGCTGAAGGCTATTTCACTCTGGTTCTCTGTGCCTATCGTTTCCTCATCTCTTGGCACCAGCACAACCTCCCATCCAAGGAGTCCTGGTTGGAACCCCGAAATACGAAGGAAAGGAACAAAACTCTAGAGGTTCTCATTATATTACTGCTTTGGCCTCTTGCCATTTACAGGTATCGGAAGAACTTTATGGTTTGGGTCCATAGTGTTCTGGTCATCGCAAACACGGCCATTATCAGTGGTTCGTACTCTCATTTTCTTCGCGTTCATCAAGATCTTTATTCTGTTTTCCGACTAGGTGCCTCTTACCTAGCCGGTATCGATTACAGCAGACCATGACACTTCTGAATATAAAACCAAAATGCTCGTCTCAAAAATATCTCGCGTTAGCTGGTCAAAGTATTTTCCTCGCCTGCAATTTCGTACTTCTCTTCTCCATTGTCCAAACTATCCGAAAGGACAAGCGAGAACTCATGACCAAAGGGGAAGGCAAGATTCACCCCACGTTGATATTATTGCTGGTGACTTGGTTCCCTCTAATTGTAAGAGGGATCTTTGGTGTGTTGCAGAGCGTTGTTTGGGAGTTGAGCTTACAATAATCGTACGTTTTCTTTTTGATTTTCCAATGTACGAGGCATTTAACATTGTTTCGCCTAGCTGAAAATTACGAATCGACCGGTATGTCGGAGAAATTCACTGCGATTGAGTATTGCTTGGGGGTTCTGCCGGAGTGGCTTGCGTACGTTTTCTCCCGTTCACTGCTGGTGAACTTGTTCTTATTTTGGGGCAGAGCGGCACTTCTTCTATGTTCGTATGGCACTTCGAAAGACGATCCCACCAAAGGAGACGGCCCCGTTCTGATGAGCACAAAGGAGGGTGACCGGTTCGAGTCCGCATGAGACGGTCGCTTATTCATATGTTTGAGATATACCCTTTTTGATAATTGGTTGTTAGCAACTTTATTGACATATTTTTGGTACGCTTGTCGGAAAAAGTGGATGGTGACAATGTCATCACTAAAAGCTGGAACGCGAATGTAGAAGCACGAGGAAAAAGCGATGGTAGTTCAATGTAATGCATAATGAAATTGTTAAGAAACAGGGGAAACTAGAAGCTTGGTACAGACTACGTCGAATCCGCGTGCGAAGTGAAAACATTCCCGTCAAAATTTGTCAGTGGCCGCTATGCAGTGTGGTAATCTCTTGGCGAAAGCATTCATCGGCAGCGAAGAGGTACCATGTGAGGGGTGATAAGAAGCGCTACCTTCTCCAACCCCCAGTCAGTCCAAGAATCACAATCCATCCTCTCGATATCTTGGGTTAAACGTGCAGCAAGACCGTGAGGAAACTTCACCCTCTGATACATGAAGCGTGAGCTGTTGTGCAGCAGGATACCATCGTGTGCGCAAAGGGAGAGGGTCTTGAGCTCAGGCCTTGACACAGGGAGGCGAGTCAAAAGATGAGTGTCCCAGCTAACCCCGGTGAGTGCCAAG
This sequence comes from Flagelloscypha sp. PMI_526, assembly GCA_021399455.1. Classification (NCBI taxonomy): domain Eukaryota; kingdom Fungi; phylum Basidiomycota; class Agaricomycetes; order Agaricales; family Niaceae; genus Flagelloscypha; species Flagelloscypha sp. PMI_526. Next base: position 610,435 of record JAJTUO010000018.1, read on the forward strand.
TACACGAGGCGAGGAAAGACAGGGAGTGTCTGAAGAGCAATATCCAGGTGAACTGAAGAGGTATGCAGAACGAGTTCTGTCAAGACTGAATCTCCGCCTCGAAATGTGTTGAGTATAGATGCGTACAACGCGTTGCGACAGGGAAGATATAAGGCAAGCCGTCGAAGGATTGCAGGATTCAGGTGTTCCATGAAAATAGGGGCAGAATCAAGGATGCGACGTAGCGTGAGATCCTCTATCTGGGATAAGACCGGGAGCAGATCGAAAGGAATCTCGACCTCAGGTGGCCAAGCGCCTCCACTTACATCCATAGTACGGACATTTGTAACTGACTTGCCATCCAAGCAGATGGGAATCGGCACTAGTGGCATGTGTGTGGCTCCAAACATAAGCCAATATCTGATCTTTACTGTGTGGAGACACGGAGAACGGCCTAAAATATGCTGCAGGTGACGGACGTACCATACAGCAGGCTGCTGAAAATCGACCTGAAGGGTTTCGAGGAGCGGGAATGCTAAGGGAGATTTATCAAACTCTAAGCCTAAGGCATGATGGGCAGGAGGGCCTCCTGCATTGAGATCGAGGTGCAGGTGCCTAAGATGCGGCGACAAATCATGAAGAAGTTGTGTTGCATAACGGCATACCGGGTGCGGCGGCATCTTTCCCGTCGGATTCCAGTCTCCAAAATGAGAGCGGGAGAGAGAAATTATCGTTAGGCTTATAATTTGGTTTAGGGGAAGTGTTTTTTGGAGAAGACGTTCAAGACGCTCTGTGATCTGTGGAACGCGTGCAAACTCCTTTTTGTAAGTAGGGCGCGTGGTGGCAGGGTGGTTATTACCAGCCAAGATGCCACAAAATAAAGAGGGTCGTGGCGGACCATGATCTTTACGGTTCAGGGCATATTCAACGTGGGGAACGAGAGTAATAGAAACAACTCTTTTAAAAATGTATGGCTGCCTAGATGGAGGGAGAAAGGTGAGAAGAGATAAGGTCGGCAGTCATGGGAAAATACCTACTCAATCCAGTTCAGCCAATTCTCCAGCCTATCCAGCCGGGGCTTCCAGCTATTCCATTGAGCATCAAGACGAGAATCTGAGACAAAACTCAAGTCCAAAACTTGAAACTTTCTGTCGAGCGCAGCTTTTCGGAACGTGGAACACAAGGATCTGAGTTGCCACAGCTTTTCATCATCAATTAGTCGAACAATTTGAAGCCAAATTTCAATCGGAAATATGAGACAATCTACAAATCGCTGATTTCGACGGCTAGATTGGTTGGAAGACCGCCTTTGTGTGAGCGGAGAACGAAAGTTCATGGTTGAAGAGGTCAAGGTTGATAATGTGGTTGTGGCTGTGACTTGCTTTACTTGGATGCAACTCGATCCCCGAAATTCGTGATTATCACATTCCTGCAGCGCACAACGGAACCTTGTGTATTAGAATGTTTTACATTCAGAAGGTATCGTAAACAACTCTAAATGACCTTCATGTTATCCAGGAATAAGCCTCTGGAGGGATACGATGCTAGCATCCAGAGCCACGCTCAGCTCATGAAGATTGCGGGACATGAATGCTTGGAGTGGGAGACAGACGTGACTGCTCTAACCGAATGGTATTTCGCGCTTCAGTCAGACATGGCTGCAATCTGGAATCAGCGGAATTATAAGGACATCCAAACAGGCCATGCGCACATAGAGCACTGGACAAAGATAATCAGTAGTCCTCTTCTTGGAAGGATTGGCTGACGGATACGGTCTCCATTACTGTATCCATACAGTGGCGACGAGACTCTGACGAGTCACTGCCGAGTAACCGATAGATCTTCGACATAGGCAGCCAAAGCCATGATTACGCAGACTTTGAGCGCCAGAATCCGGTGGCGGGTACCCGTGAGGGCTGGAGGCCATTCGGCATATAGGATACCTTGACCTCCGCGAGATGTGATGATATCAAGCGAAGGAGATAGAATGCTTGGTCGACTATTGAATCTGATGATAGGGCGTGAGAACAAGTTTTGACATCGTAAACAAGAAATATACCGTCCAAAGGTATTGCATTACGAGATGCTAGGGCTTGGGATTCAAATAAAAGAATCACGCTAAAAGCCCGCGCCATTACAAGGTTCTCAGCCTTGATTTTTCCTTTGATCTAATTATTGTTAGCTGGAATTTGGCAGGGAAACCTCGCCACAAACAATCCGTTCTCTTAATTTCGCGGCCATCCCAAACTCTAAGCACTGAGGCAGTCCTAGGACCATCTGAGATGAATGATCAATATACAGCAGTTGGTATAATGCACGGTTTTTCTCTCCGCCAGCACCGTTGGACGGGTCACAGCTCTGGAGGTCCAGTGTAAGACAACCGCTTGTATCATCATTGAATTTGACAATGGAGGCAGCCCGAGACAGGAAGGATCTCCCAGAATTTTTTCTCCTTTGAGAAACAGGTAGATGGCAAGAAGGCAACGAGACTGGATAAAGTTTTCTGGGGAAGAGGAGGAAGGATGGCCTAGGCTATCAATAACGTCTTGTTGGAAATGTGCTTCATCCGGACATACAATGCTCCGGTCTTCATGAGAGAATGCACATCCCAGAAGGTGGCCAAGATGGACAAGTGCAGGTTGTATCAGAGTGCCTGAAAGATCGCCCCTACATAAGGCATCACTCTGATCTTGCTGCAGGTCAAGTCCCAACTGGACGGCGTGTTCGAAAAACAAAAGACGTCTAAAATGGATCAGAAGCTTCTCTTAAACGTATAGAAACACATACAATGCTTCGAGCTCCTTCTGCGGCATAGAGGAGAACGACGAATCGGGAAGCTTCTTGGAATATTTATTGTAATTAATAACACCAGGAGACGCCTCGCTCTCTGTAGCCAAGAGGGGCAGTAGTGGTGAGAATCTCTCACTGGTCTCACTACCCCAGTCAGGAGATGAATATTGTTGAGAGGCGGGGTCGTTGGATAACACAAACTGATCCCAAGTAGGCTCGTAAGGTGATTGAGAAGGACTGTACGATGATGGTGTTGGCAGGCTACCGATTTCGAACGGCACAGCAGGAAAAGCTCCTTGTTCGTAAGCCTGAAGTCGTGCATGAAGAGCCAGATTCTCCGTCAGTAAGGCTGCAGTCACGTCCGGCGCAGTACCATCATCGAAAGCGCAACCATAGGCCTCTTTGGATGTTAAACAAGTGTTGCAAATTGGTCTCGCACCATTACACTTCTGGAAGATGCTCAGAAGTCTGATGAACAGGGCGGATGTAATTCAAGTTCACCTTTTTCTTTTTTCTATGTTTGCTAAGTCAGCCAACGGATTCACTATGAGCTCAAGTTGCGCACCTGCATGGTATACAAGCGTCCCCTTTCCGCAAAACATCAGCAGATGTCGAAGGAAGTTTACTGGGCAAGGAGAAATTGCAAGGGATTGTAGAGCTAGAATTCGACTTTCTGCATGGGCCACAAATAGGTTCGGTGCCATCACATCGCTGATATGCCTCATAAGTTCCAGTGAAATCGAAATAAACGACTCCATATACCACTTTTCTGCGCCTACAATTCGCGCATACTCGAGTCATATTGGATTGGTGGTTTCGTCGTACGAGTGCAAAAGAAACAAAGGTTGTGCTCGGATTCGCTGGATACCTCAAGTTATATCTGTGTTAGAAATGTCAGGAGCCTTGTCATTATATTGAAGATCCGATCCAGGCTCGTCGAAAAGGACCGCCGATGAAGATGGAGCGACTGGCATGAATCTATGTGATCTGTCAGCTTCCAGTCTTCGGCTAGTAGCTCGGCCGGTTTTTCGTTTCAATTTCCTTCAGGAGTTAATTTGCTCGCACTCCACCTTTTAAAGACGAAAAAAAAAATCAGGTGCTTCTCTAAGCGATGGTATGAATATGTTTTAGAAATCATAGAAGGTGATGCCGTGTCTGGAGCCAGGTCGAAAGAGGTGCATTGACGGTGTTTCGGCCAGGGCATAGTCTATTAACCTATTAAGATTGACGATAATCCAGATCCTACCACTTCTTTAAACAATGTCTAGTCACACATTTACTTGGTATTGAGGGTCCGGACCCACGGGTTAACGCCAAGAGGATAATGGGCAACTGGTAGTGACAATTCTAGAAAAACAACGACTCGCTCTAGCCTACTCCGGCTTGAGCCCTAGACTGCCTAAAGGTTTTACCGTGACAATCCCATTATGACCTTAGTCCATCTCCGCAAGTCAACTTGTCAATGTTGACCCTCTGATTGGCCTTGTAAAAGAGCTGCGTCAGAACGACAGCTCAGACAATAATCGGCTCCTTGATATCTCAATATGTCACATAATGCATTATAACCCGGAGCTCGTACGCTGCGCAGACGTAATTCAGCTTCCTGGTAACCTTGGTCGGGGCTTGAGAAAACCCATTTTGGCCGAAGCAGAGTGCCTGGCCGAAGGACTAGCCGGAGAGTGTAGGACTTCTTATTGACAGAAGATCGCTTTCATATGGGTGAACGAGTTAGACGAGGTCAAAGCAGGTGATAGATATGGGTTGCTTCGACAGCCATAGTTTGACGTAGAAGGTGTTAAAAGTCCGGATGACGGCGAACCTGTCGTGTGCACAAAGAATAAACGAGTTCTCCACATCACACCATGGCAACACTAAGCGTAATCCTGGCCCAGCTCCTCTTTGGCAGCTCTTTCGTAGATTTGTGCTCATTGGGAATTCCATCATGCACTCGACGTGACCTCCAAAAGTTCCCTAAACAACAATACAATAATAGGACCACAGAGCACCTCAAGATAAAGGATACCGGTGAACGAGTCCATTTCCGGTAACTCATCTGTACGATAGGATACCACAAGGCCGTCTGTGACCTATCTCTCCCCGTTACTGAAGCACAATAATGGGGATAGAGAGTGCTAAACTCCTAGTAGCCCCTATCGCCCCAGGTACGCGGAGTATGCACAGTTGAAGCGTTTTTAGCCCAAGTTGCTTGATTATAAGCTGATTCAGGTTCCAGGCAGGAACATACATGGTGTTATCTACATATAAACGAAGATTTGGAAGTGGACATGCCACCCGTGGTGTCATCGTAGTTCGTTGGGATCGACATGTTAGTGCTTTTTCGGCCGAAAATTCTCCGCGTGGCTGGATGGATGTTGCTTTGAACTGCGGAGTTGTGCAGGGCCGATCCGTCAACCAGTAATACTTTGAATGGTTGTTTAGAGATTTGATCGACATTGAAGGAGTACGATGACGAGCTTCTATCAAAATGACTATACGCATGGTGAACATACAAATGGGTGTAAATAAATCCGAAAAAAAGGATCGAAGGAATTCAGAGAGAGATGTAATGGGATTCAGAACATTGTGACTAGCGGAAACACAACAAATGGGCTGTGACCTTATCAATCAATTTGCCTGCAACTGAGGGTCGCGAACATATCAGTGACCGAATCTTGGCCATTTTTAGCATCCACAAGCAGGTCGGACGCGTGTCTCGCATCGTCCTCAAATCGCAATCCTTGCGTGATGGGCGTCGGCCTACAATTGGGAGATGAACATATGACTGGGGGTTTAAAAGTTGGAGATGAATCCATACGTAAATCAAGTTACGCATGTTACGCACACATCAGTCGTCGTTTGGAAGCGCCGGCGATTTCGAGACTGACTATGATGGTAAGACCGAACATCTTGATGTCATCAAATCGTGATGGGTCTAGAAGTCGCAGTATTCTCTTAACTACTAAGTACATATTTATTCAGCATGACGCCGGCTAGTTATAACTTTTTAAATTGAGAAGACAAGTGGAATACCAGAAATACCAGCCCCAATCTAAATAATTGAACGGAATTCCTTCAGATTTCTTCTGCCCTGGGCACTTCAAAAAGCCGAATAAGACACACAGATATATGAATTAAAACTCCCAAACAAGGCATATAACTAAATACTATCAACCAACACGAAGCTGCTCGAGCACTCTACAATTTCATCTATTTGTTTCCACATTTATTTGCTGACTATTGGTGGGGTAGATAGCTCTTTAATATACTTATATATACTCATAAGAGCTGACCTCACAGAACTCTCGATGCAATCTTCTCAAGGCAGCTAATACTCAGACACCATGGACTTCGGGCTTGTACCAAGCGGGATCATGATGGTAATTGGGCAACCCTCCCTTGACCTTTGCGTAACACTCATTGTATGCTCTCACCACAGCATCAGGAAGCGGGCCTTCGTTGCTGGTGGAGGGATTCAATACCACAATCAAGCTGAAGAACGAGACTCACGCATATTGCAGTGTCGCCTTGGCTTGACTTGCTTTACTAGCGCCATAGATTATGCCATGATCACTGGGAATCATAACGCTATGATGTTCCATCCACCTAACAGATGCTTGATTCAAAGTTAAGCCATGTTTCTCCTGAATCGAGCGTGAGTATGAGAAGTAGGGAGATGGTGGCAGGAAGCTTGCACAAGTGGATCTTAGACTAGAGACAGCCTCGATCATTGAGCCGTAGCGCTCTCTAAAGAAGGTACCAAACGGTAGGCTCGCGTCAAAATGACTACCTGGCTCGGGGTTCTTCAGAGCTTCAGGGGAAAGAAGGTGCCCAACAAGGAATCCGCCGGCGAGAGGGCAGTAGGCAGCGAAGTGGATCCCGAAGTGCCGCAAGCAAGGGATTAGTCTACACGAAGCTGAGCATTAAAATAGTGCATGATTAGACGGAACTATACTCACTCTGTTTCGACTGTGCGATCAATAGGGTTGTAGATGCCCTCATAGACAGCTGGGGTGATCCAGCCTTTGGCACGACAAATCATGACAATCTCCGCAACCTCGTAGCTCTTGTAGTTACTCAGGCCAAAAACATCGCTAGATACTGTTACAATATTTCGACAGGGAACAACGCAGAACTTACAAACTGCCTTGCAAATGCAGATCATTTATTGCCTTGAGCGTTTCTTCCCATGGGACAGTCCGATCAGGAGCATGCAAGTAAAAGACTCGTATTTTGTTGCCGTTGAGTGCTTCTACTGATTTAGCGAAATGTTCCTTGATTTTAGAGGCAGAGTGGTCCCCTGGTGCGATGGGATAGACCCTGCTTTCCTGTTAACCCATGAGGCAATCCACGAATATATGTCCACTCACTTTGTATCGATACGCGATCCATGCAAATTCAGTTGGCCGATAATCTTGTCCTTTAGTTGAGCAATTGGTTCTTCAAACGTTTACTGAACAAGACTCACACCTTCAGACGTGCCGTGTCCATACAATCGCGATGTATCGATAGACATAGGGCCATATTTGCAGAATTCGTCGAAAACAGCTTGTGCACTTGCGGCTTCGGTGAGTTTGCAATGAGTCCCAGGAGCACCTATCCCGCCTCCGCCCTGCGTATACCCAAGTTTATTTCTCTACTGGGGACCACAAATAGAGAGAGTAACTGACATAGATAATTGGAATACGAGGTGAGAATGTCATTGTCCTTTACAGGAATATAATAATGCAAATTTGGGAAAAAGCACCATGGAGCCATGAGGGCTTTAAAGCAATAGTTCCTTGCCTGCTGATCATAGTCCACATGGCCGTAAGTGTTCAATTCGAGAAACAAGTCTGACACCCGCCCGATCAGTTTTCCAAGGGAGAGTGGCCGCCCGAACTTTCATTTCCGGGGTTGTGATCTACCGCGTTGGACTGGGAATGACGTCGGATGGCAGAATTTTGTTGAACTTCGATGGCATTTCGGCCGATGTTAAAATTTGGCTTTGGATGAAATAACCTGGAACAGGAAGGCCGCCATCACGTGTCTGTTTGTTTCCCACACTTTCCACTCATCCACCATCGCGAGGGCAACGCAAGTCTCAATCATTACACGAGGAATGGTGTCATTCAGTGACTCTCCACAAATAAAGGAATTGTGTAACAATCTCCTTGATTCTCCAATCACAGATCAAGCGAGACGGCTATCGTCGCTCGGGCGGGCTGGAGCGGTGGTGAGGTTATTTCAGATGGAAATGTAGTCGGAATATCCTGCACCCCGAGTCGTGTTCTCCCCAGTTCTCGGCACGATGTTGTTCCCTCCGTGTTTTCTCCTTCAGTGTGCCGTTCTTCTCGTCTCTTCCGTGTCGGTGCTCGCGCGTCCCTCGATACAACAGCGTACCGCAGCTGAAAACGCATGCCAGCTGGTACAAGCTCAGAATAGTGGAGATGGACCTTTTTCCAGTTCATTTTCCTGGTAAGTGGTTACAGGATAATTTATTTGATGGTTTCTACATGAGTGCCACAGGAAACGCGCAATACGATCTTGATGTCTCCCACTGGTCGAATGCTAGCAGTCTCCCAGCCGCTTGTACAGTGGAGCCGAGCTCTGTAGAGGATGTTCAAACTCTGGTGTGTCCTATATTTACTGCACAGTGCACTTACTGATCCTCGGTAGTTTTCTATCATCAATGCTACCCGGACTCCGTGGGCTGTACGTCTTAGGCCTCTCTCCGTGTTGTACTGACGCACTCATGGATCCAAGGTCAAAGGAGGGGGACACTTGCAACAACCAAAACATGAGCTCGACAGTCGGCCTCCAGATCTCGATGTCCCAATTCACTGACTTTAAGGTCAGCCCCGACAGGAAGAGCGTAGCCATCGGTACAGGGCTTATTTGGGCAGACGTTTACGCTGCGCTTGACAAAGAGGAGTTGATTGTTCTTGGTGGGCGGTTCGATAAAGTTGGCAAGTTGCTACCGCAATTCTAGGCTATCTGCCTGTATTGAATATTTCTCATGAGCAGGTGTTGCTGGCTTAACTCTCAGCAGCGGGTACTCGTTCCTCACTAATCAATATGGCTTTGCCATTGACAATGTGATTTCTATCGATGTGGTGCTACCTAATGGCACCTTTGTGCAAGTTAGCCAAAGCTCTGATGCTCAACTGTTTGCTGCATTCCAAGTAAGCCCAATGATGTCTCAATTTTTTTTTCGAACCAAGCTTTTACAGGGTGGAGTCAACAACTTTGGCATCGTCACCCAGCTTACAGTAAACGCCTTTCCCATTGGGGAGGTCTACGTGCGTCATTCATCCTTCCTTTATTGATAAGGTATACCTAATTCTGCCTAGGGAGGCATCATACATGTTACAGGCCCCTTGGAAGCCTGCCATCGATGCTACAGACTTTCTACGCCAACACTACCACAGACCCTAAGGCCAATCTCGCAGCTGTATTCAATGCTGTCAACGGAACAGTAAGGTTTTTCCTTTTTGGCATCGGTGGCGGGTCCTCATTTATTTGTTTAGGCGGGCGTCTCTTTCAGTGAGTCCGGCTATTCACATCAGTACTTGTGTTCTGACATACGCAGTCGTGTTCTATGATGGTCCTTCCCCGCCCCCTGGCTAGTCGCCTCTTTAATCTCTATGTTGACTGAGTCTCATCTCCGTATCACAGGCCTATTTGATCCATTCCTAAACCTACCAAATGCAACCGTCGACGTAGAAACACGCTCATATTTAGAATTTGCTAGTAGCTACTGAAGCTCACTTTCGAGCCCAATAACCGGTGAGCTTCTCCGGGAACGACACGAACACAGGATTTAACTTGACATCGTAGTGCAACATGGTATTCAGCACCCATTCTATCCTGGCCGAAACAGCTCATTTATTTCATTGTGGATGAGATGACTGTAAGTACCAAGCTCCTTCGTCGTGGACAATTATCTAAGACATGAGCCAGAAATACTCTAAACGCCTCGCACTAGAGACCAAGTCCGGCACCCTAGTCTCAGGCAACGTCGAACCCTTCCTTCCTCAAGCATACAGCTTTGATCGAGGCTCGGCCTGGCCGCACTCCGCTTCCTAATCCGTTTAACACCTTCAACGGCCTTTTCGTCTGGGACGACCCTGCAGATGATGAGGTCATTGTAGCAATGACGGTGGAATACCACAATGCCATTTGGAAAAAGGCAATTGAACTTGGGGTTTCAAGGAAGAAGGCTTATTTCCCGCCCAACTACGTTAGTATTGCTTGCTTGGTTTTCCGAAAACGAACAACGTTACTGAAATATCTGTTTTGCTAGTCTCAACGCGACACACCCGTGGAACAAATCTATGGTACCAACTTGCATTGGCTCCGACGAGTTCAAAAGCGCGTTGATCCATGGGACATTACTGCCTTGACCGGTGGATTCAAAATTTAGATTTTCTGGCGGTAGTCCCTCATGATCTTTACAATTCCATATTCTTAACCAATGGAGATGGTTATTTTCAATAATATAATTGCTCTATGGCAACCGAACTTTCATGCAAGTCAGCAATTCAGATTCACTCCGAGTTTCAAAGGTCATCCACTATTATGATTTGGTTGGCATCATCTGCGAAGGGCAAACTTTTGAGGGCGGATTAGCTATTCTTTTTACCAAAGTCTAAGCGTTATCCGACTTGCATGGGACTTTGATGCATTCTGTCATACACTGACATTACCTGTGAGCAAGAAACCAAGGGAGAATGAAGAGTAGATACGGTGAGAGATTCATTTGCTAGCAGACAGGCGTTTGATCTTCTAGGGTAAATTTGTCAGTTCAAGAGTAAGTTATAAGTTCGCAACGCCCGCATCAAAACGTGTGCTTAGTCCAGCGCGTTTCAATACACGGAGTAGCAGTCGAGAGCGTTAAGACTCGCTCGTTCTCCTCTGGTCAACCATCTGAACGGACGTCCCGTGCTGGAGGGAGTTCTCAGATACGCAAAATTTACTCATTATAATTCTGCGAATAAGTGTAGAATTCCTTCTTGAAAATATATATTAATACATAGCAACACGAAGCTTGTCTGAGCTTGAGTTACGCACACGTACTAAGTTGGGTTGAGACCATTTACCACAAAACCGTAAAAAAAATGGAGCTCGAACGATGAGACTTTATAGATCTCCTATTGTTTCTAATTCCATGTAGTTACTTCTACTCTCAAACCATTGGCTAACTGGGGGCATTTATACAGTCTAGGAACGTGCTGATGCTGCACTGATCAAACGTTCCTTCTGCTCGGCCACAATCCCTTTGGCTTCTGGAAAGCGTGGTTTCATCACAGTGCGGAAGGGTCTGGGACGTCTAATCAATCAAAATCATTAGCTCCTGAAACTTTTGAAGTCAGGGAGGAGATTTACACAACAAGACCCTCCTTATAATTTGCATGATCGTCATATTCTATAAAATTGCCACTGGCATCTTTAGCCTTTTCAAGAGTCAATGACCACAAAGTATGGGCGATGTCAATGAACAACGTGTTGTTCGCGACGTAGCGGCCGACGCAGATTCGTCTTCCAAAGCCGTACGTGACATGGCCTTCGCCTTTAGTGGCAGGATGCGCAGGCTTGAGGTTGCCTTCACTGTCGAGGAACCTGTCGGGACGGAAGGAGTCGTAGTCCTCGCCATAAATCTCAGGATCACGGTTCATAGCCCTGTCATCACTGTATAAGGCGCGAGGACCAAAAAGAACGATGAGAATCGACCTACCAGACGTTGAAGATAACCACTGTTTTCTTAGGGATGAAGTAACCATTGTAAACATCGTCCTCAGTCGTTTGATGTTGAAGACCTGTGTAAAATGAGTGTTCTTGGTATTTCAAGTTTCATACTATACTGACCAATAGGATCAACGGGCCTCCACCTCAAAATTTCCTTAACTACCGCGCGGATGTAAATCAGTGAATCGTAGTCATCGAAGTTAGGCATTCGATCTCTGCCCACTACGCGGTCGAGCTCTTCGTGGCACTTGCGTTGAATATCCGGATTGAGGGTCATAGCCAGCATGAACCAGGCCTGTAGAGTAGTGAGCATGCTGGACTGAAAATTGAAGGTGTGATGACATACCATGACGGCGGCAGTGGTCTCAGCGCCGGCAGAGCTGGCTTCGTTCTCAACATAATGAAATAAAAGAACGGGAATAACATGACGTACATCATGACCCCAGCCACCCAAGAACTTTCAAGCTCGGAGAAATGGTTGTCTTTCCCACGTTTCACAAGACTTGAAACCAAACTAGGACGTTCGTCGCCAGCGAGCTTGAGAGGATAGTACATGAGTTTGCCTATGCCAAAGAGGAAGGATGAGAGCAACATACAACTCGTTCTTTTACCTCCCTGAAATACCCAAGGAACATTTCAGAATCTTTACGATGCCATTCTTCAGCCCAAGGTTTCCACGGGGTGAGGAACCTTGGGAGGATTCTGCATCCAATGGAAGAACTCAACGATGTGCTCGCCGGGATAAGCCGCTTTGACGAGTCCGTTGCACCAGATCGTTAACTCGCACAATCAGAGGATCATTGTGGTCCTTTATAGGGAGGGCATCGTAGACCATGGCTAGGATTTGAGAGGCCGCAGTACTTGAGTACCAGGCATCAAGCTATGTACACGAGCGAATGATCAACGACATACCGTTTAAGATGATCATCCCAGGCGTCGGCATCTCTGAGCAAGCCATCGACGAGGACTGTAGCTTCCGTCTCTTGAAGAGTGTAGTAGTTTTCAGCGGCATGAGAGTAAAGACCTTCATGGGCAGCCCTACGCATGCGGCGCCAGCTGTAGAGGCTTGAGTCCTCTTATAATGTCACTTTGGAAGCTCTAATGACTCACAGGTCTCCGTAACGAGTGAATACAAGGAGTAGACCGCCGCATAACAATTCCTGGGCAACGATGAACCGTGGACCTTGTTTGTGTGTCAGTACTATTAACTGCAGTCCATGAGAACAGTACTAACGATCTGAATATATTTTAGCACGCTTGTCTAGGAGATCAACGCATGCATCATGGCTATTGAGGACAATGACGTTTGTGCCGCCAAGATTGAGTCCAACAATTGGCCCTATATACGAAGCCTGCAATGAGAAATACGAGAAGGATGACGATTCAAACCAAACAAATCATACCGTACTCGAACTTCCACTTGGTGAATGTCAGCCAATTTTCGTCCGATAACTGTAAAATATTCCCGAGGATTGGCAAGCCACGAGGACCTGGAGGTCTCTTCCCTTTCGACGACGAGGGCTTGAAGATCACCGCTAAGGATGCGATTAAGAGAATCGCCAGTATGGCGACAGGGCGGTCAGCGATTATTGAGCTTGCCAGCTTTGAGGAAATTCTCTCAGTGGGCTTGTGAGGACCAAGCCGAGAGAACAGTTGCATTGGGAGCCATATTCACAGGTCCAAAGATGAGACAGGAGGACCGAGAGTACGAGGTATCTTATAGCACGCATGATTAACCCTTAGATCAAGTATCTTGTCAGGAGCACCTCGGGCGGCAATAGCGAATGCAGAAAAAAAAAAGCCGCCCGAAGCCGCCTTCATTAAATCCGAGATGTTTATACCCTCGCGGACGCTAATTTTAATCCTCATTATGGCCTTAAGAACTGCAAGGGCATGTGAGGTGACCAGAAACGTCGACATGCCTATGCTGATATACTCTGTAGCTCTCGGTTTCTTGGTCCTCGTTGTGGGCGCAATTGCGCGAATAGGCGCCAGAGGGAAGGACCTTCCTCCTGGACCTCCAACTACTCCACTTCTTGGCAACGCCCACATCTTCCCAAAAACATGGGCTCATATTCAGTGCGTCCTAATCAGCGAAGCTCCCTTCCATTGTTAACAAAACACAAAGGCTTACCTACTGGGCTCGTGTATTCGGCGACGTGTATTCTGTTGGTCCCACGTTCGAATTCTGAGAACAAATTTTCAATCAGTCTGCAGCTCATGATTGGGCCTGGTACCGTCGTAGTCCTCTCTAGCTACACCGCTGTGGCTGAGGTCCTGGATAAGCAAGCTAGCCTCACAGGTGATCGCCCTCATACCACCCTGGGTGAGAGGGTCACTGGAGGATACCATATGGCTCAAGCTCACTATCGTACGTCTCGTCCTTATCGTCTAACTTTCTTCATTAACCGCGTCATCAGATGATCCAATGTGGAGTTTGACTCGCAAACTCTCGCGTAGCATGATGACAATCCAAAAGTGTAACGAACTGTTGCCCATTCAACGCGGCGAATCTATCCAATTCATGTACGATGTTCTCCACGATCCCAAGGTGAGTAACCTCATATATTCATGTCATCATCTCAATGACTTGCACAGAACTTTGCTAAACATGCAGCACGCTACACGTACTCTACTATTTCTTCTGTTCTATACGGCGCTCGATTTCCTCGGTACGAGAGCAAAGAAGTCATCGACTTCTACCATATGATAACTGTATGGTCTCAACTCATGGAACCTGGACGCCATCCTCCTGTCGATCTTATTCCACTCTTGAAATATGTGCCAGAACGGTGGGCCCCCTGGAAGCGAGACGCTGCTGAGGTTCGGCGGCTTCAGCGTGGTCATTACTGCGGCTTGTTGGATCGTGTCAAGAAGCGCCTCGCAACAGGGGAGTCTGTGGGTGCTTTCATGGAGACAATTGTTCGCGATCAAGCTTCTGTGATGGAGGAAGAACTCATGGTGTATGTGTTCAACTTGAGCTGGATGCATACTCATTCAGTATCAGATACCTTGGGGGTGTTCTCATGGAAGGCGGAACGGACACAACTTTGTCGTATTTCAAAACTCTCCATTTGGCGATGACCGCCTATCCTGAGGCCCAGCGGAAGGCACAAGAGGAGATCGACCGCGTCGTTGGACCTGATCGTCTCCCCAACCTTCAGGACATAAAGAATTTGCCTTATATCCAGGCTTGCATCCGTGAGGTGAGCCTTAATTATGTCTGGTACGGCGTTTTCTTGTGTTAATCGCATTAAGACTATTCGATGGAGGCCATCGGCTCCTCTGAGCTTACCCCATGCGACCACGGAGGATGTCTACGTAAGCTGCTGTTTCTCCTCGTTGCAGAGGTTTTTGAAGCTCCTTTCCTAGTATCGCGGCTACAGAATCCCAAAGGGTACTACCTTGTTCATGAATCTCTGTGAGACCAACTCTAAACTGAGATCATTGAGCGAAACAGGGACTCAGTCTTTTTTTTCCAGGGGCCATCTTCCATGACGAAGACCTATTCGAACGGCCTGACGAGTTTTGGCCTGATCGTTTCATGCAATCTGAATACGGCACACGCAAAGGAGTTGATACATCACATTGCAGGCAGACCCTGATTTTTGGCAGTGGCAAGGTACGGCCATTTTCTTATAGGCATGGATTTCTCAACAAAACTCACATTGAAATTCAGCGTATTTGTCCTGGAATTAACCTTGCCACCAATTCCGTCGACATGAACACTATGTTCCTACTCTGGGGATTCAACTTCCTCAAAGCCAAAGATCCTAAGACAGGCCATCCTATAGATCCCGACATTAATAACTTTACTGAGGTTCGTGGATCTACTTTTTTTCACTCATTCACAAGGAGTTACTCCAACTTGTGTCTTTAGGGTTTGTTTACAGCACCGTGCCCTTTCGAATGCGATATCAAACCTCGCAGTCCACAACATGCGGAAATAATAGATCATGCCATGCGAGACGGTGGCGAGTTGTTTGCACGTTACGAGCTCGATCTATCGCGTGAGGATCAGGAGTTTATTGCGCAGCGTCGCAAAAGGCTTCAAGAGATATGATAGAATGGTGTCGGATCGCACTGATAGCTCTAAACCAGGTGTCCGTTATCTATAACGCTTGCGCCATCTTTCCATTGAAAGGTCGGTTCGGTTGTATGACTACCCTGTACTGCATGGATGGTTTATTTAACTAATATAGAGCTGTTTTAAAAGCGAAACGCAGGAAGGCAAATGACGTTGAGAGGTTATGTAACAGCGCTTAAAATCCGAATAGCACAATCTCCTACATCAATAGAAACCATTCAAATATTTTATACAAAGAAAGACACCGGAATCAGTGGGGAAGAATCAAGAACCCAACAACCTCAAGCGGGCGATGAAGACATAGGATAAGATTGGCATTTCTTTGGGAAATGCTCTAAACGAGCAAATAGCTGGATGTAAGCCTTGTTCTGTGTCAAGAGCGAGATGATGTCGGTTCGAATGTTCGAGCATTATCTACAAGAAGACCGTCCAAGACTGCCAGTATCGAGGGTCCCGGTTACGACTCGACGAATCAGAGGGCTCCGTGACTGTGAGCCGGACCGGGAAACTCAGCCTTTGAGGGCTGGCGACTTCCCGGGGTATTAGTATATAGATATGCCCTGTTTCGTCATGTTCTTGTGCTTGGCAGTTCGCGAGAAGTGGTAGGTCATATACCTTGTCACCTACTGTCATCTCATCATCCAGGGATCAAGTTAATCTGACGACCCGTGAACCGCAAATGCTTATGACCAGGTCTCTATGAGTATCAGACGGTGTTCCTAAGCGAGAAAGTGTCATTGGGGCTCTTCCTACCGTTTTGAATGTCTAAATGGCACCGCTGTTGCCGCCGTCTTGACACAACTCGGCCATCAACTGCTCCACGACTGTGCAGCGACAAGCTACAGGGTAAGAAACAAGACCGACCCCGCACCGACCCCGCCCGTTGAGAAGGATGTTCAGCCCTGTCAAACCACGGCCTGATACGCTAATCTCTGGCCGCCCGAGGATGATGTGCTCTCATCCCGCCGCTAAATTTGTCCTGTGCATATTATAGGTGGGACTCTAGGCTTTATTCTACAATCGCTCGCTTTCTCCCAATGCATTTCTACCTGCCTGATACTTTAGCTAGATGGCCGTGGCCCCGCGCCATCAACCCAGCTTACGAGGAGTGCAAGATCGCTTCCACAGCATGGTGCGAGAAATACAAAGCATTTTCTCCGAAAGCACAGAAAGCCTTCAACCTGTGTGATTTCAGTGCGTCATCTGAGGCTAATGGAGACTCTTTATACTAACATAAAACAGACCTATTAGCCTCCTTGGCATATGCTGGCCAACCAAGAGGTTAGCAACTATTGCTTCTCACTGATAATGAACTAATTGTGTCAATAGAGGTGAATCGTGTTGGGTGTGATCTGATGAATCTGTTCTTTGTGTATGACGAGCACTCCGATGCCATGGACGCAGATTCCGTCAGCGTCTGGGCAGATATTATCATGGATGCGCTCAGAAATCCTCACAAGGCCCGCCCTCATGGAGAACCAATCGTTGGAGAAATAACCAGATCGTGAGTTCTAATATGTTCATCCCAAAAAAATCTCTTACTCACAGCCTCTTTTGGATACAGGTTCTGGCTGAACGCCATGAAACACCTCGGACCCACAGCCCAACGTCGCTTCATTGAAACTTTCGATACTTATACTCAAGCTGTGGTTGTTCAAGCTTCCGATAGGGATCACAAAACCTATCGCGGTGTCGAGAGTTACTTTGAAGTCAGGCGAGACACCATTGGTGCTAAGCCATCATATGCTCTCTTGGAGCACGACATGGAACTACCAGATGAGGTCTTCAACCATCCTAGTGTTTCCTTACTGCGGGACCTCAGTATTGATATGATCATCCTTGGAAATGTGAGTGTCTGCCTGCGTTCATCTGATTCCTCTGATACTCAGTCTTGCCTCTTAGGACATAACCTCATACAATGTCGAGCAGTCTAGAGGTGATGACGGACACAATATTGTGAAATTGGCTATGCTTGAGAACCAAACGGATCTGGAGGGTGCTATGAATTTCGTTTCGGACCTGCATGATCGCCTGCTCGACACATTTCTGGATACTGCTAAGAATCTCCCTTCGTTTGGTGCAACCATCGACGCTTGGCTCGTGAGATACATCGACGGGCTCGGAAATTGGGTGCGTGCGAGCGATAGCTGGAGCTTCGAAAGTTGGCGGTATTTCAAGGGAGAAGGTTTGACTATACAGCGTGAGCGACGGGTGGAATTGCTCCCACCGGCGTCCAAGAGTGAACTCACTTCATCAAGTACGTACATTAATCTACCCCATTTTGAATTTTGCTAATTTCTTTTGCAAAAAGTACCGCCGGAGTCCCGGTGGATTCGACCAGTTGTCCACTCGAATCTCCCGCGGCCTCAATCAGTCGGCATTATGGCTCTAGACACTTTTCCAGTAAAGTCTTTCATGAAGCTGCATGTACATTCTGATTGCTTACGTGCGATTAGGATTTCTCAAACGCCGTCAAACATGATTGCGCTACAGGTGAGCTTGACACACTTACTCTGCGAGTCTAGGAACTGAGTTGAGTCCGGTAGCTGTCTCATCTTTCTTCGTTAAGTACTCCATTGATCCTCGCTCCGTTGGTCGCATCGAGATCAGCACCATCCACTCCCTTACGGATGATCTTGTCAGCGACGTGTGCGGCCTTTTCAATTCACTTGACAGCGGTGACATTGAGGCTGTCGTCTCGAGACAAGCTGCTCTCTCTCTTCTCAACGCTGTAAACTGGGTTGAATCCAAAAGCTGGGACGGTCGCTTTGCCCTTGTTGTCATCGATGATGTCAATGTTGTGAATTCACTGCTAATTGGACCGAATGCACCAATTATTCTTGATCGTGCGTTCTGTTCACGCGCCTTCGTGTAATCATTCGTGCTGACAACTATACAGCTGGCTACGGGGTTGCTTGGCACAATGGGGAGACTAATGTTCATGGAGGCAGTTTAGACCAATCCGTGTTTCAAAAGGCTGTACGCCAGCGTTCCAGTAAAATACTTGGCAAAGGACCAGAAAGTCCATCCCTCAATCCTCCTCTGGAATATATCATCTTCCAAGGTAGTAATGGACGCGGAGAGAGTCCTCAAACACTAGTTCGTTTTCCTTTTGTTCTATGGCTTCTCGTCTACTAATAATCCAATAAAAGGCAGTTGCTCAAGACGTCCTCTCATCTGTCAGAGACTCCCTCTGTGTGAAAGATACTAAGCAGGCTATTGAGGGATCAGCTGTTTTTAGCAGCCTTCCTGAACTCATTGGGTCTAAGGATCTTGCTTCTAACACTGCCTTTGGGCTTTTTGACATTGGAGAACGTGCGGTCTTGTTCCTTGTCTTGCGAATTGCTGGGGATTACTCCGTCATGAGTCAGCATCTCCAGCATCGAATTGTTGAGGGATATTATAGCAGGTCTGTCGAAAACTGCTCGGAAACGTACGGTGATTGGCTAAAATGGTTTTGGAGCCGTTTCACCTTCTTCTGATTTTGCAATGGGTTTGGAACCTGCCAATGATGCCCTTGATAGATTTAGATTAGGGAAGAGATATGGAGATGTATTAGGCTGTATCATCAGAAATAAAACACAATAGTAAAAGCCTGATAAGTGACGAAGCTCGTCGTGAATGCACCTTGACGGAAACTATCATCACCAGATGGTCCTCGCTTCCAGACTTCGACCACCATACCATCTCCCGCTCCCCAGCGCGCCTTTATTACATCTCGTACCCTTCACAATAGAAAGTAATCCGCCATTCCATGTGTATTACCTAATAAGCATAGCTGCAAACGACATGCTTCCGTACGCGCCGCAGAATTCGTGGAATTTTGTGCTGCCTCTAGATACGCAGTTTTTCGTTCCTCCCTCGCCCCAATGTGCTTCGAACGCGCGTCTGTACCAGTTCCAATACACGAATCCAGCCACTGCACAAGACCGTTACCTCATCAAGGCAACCAACAACTAAGTGACATATGCTACCTTCAGCTCTTCATACCTCCTAGGCCTACAACAACTTTTCATACACCCCCTTCTCTTGAGACATAGCTGTGGTTTGAATAATAGCCTCCTCGCTCGGATGAACTCATCCAATATCAGCAAGGGAGATCGAAGTTAGGCTGACAAGAATCTCCGCCATCCCTGCCCTTCACACCTTGTCTCCCACCATCACCATGGCAGTATTCCTTCCTGAAACAATTTCTAACATCCTATCTCATTTGAAGGTTTACTCTTCCAAAGGCAGCTTTAGCTCTCGTCATCCAGATATGGATGGGCTAGACTTGCATCATTGTAGCTTGGTCCATCGCTCATGGACTCACGAGGCACAGGCTCACCTGTTTAACCATGTCTATGTTAACTGGGACAATCTTCGAAAGCTCGTCAATGTTGTTGAGATTTCCCCGCACCTCAGAAACCACATCCGGTCACTAGACGTTCAATTCAAGGAAGAAAAGAGTGGAGTCCCTTCAGCATCCCTCTGTTTTCGTCTTCTCGACCAGCTTCCAGCTGTGAGAGACTTGAAAGTTTCGTGGCACATCCCTCGTACAGACACATATGGAGGCGATTGTCCCCCAACTTTGCCTCTCAAAGCATCTGGACTTAAGTATGTGAAAACATTGGAACTTAGTAATGTCGTCGTCCCATCCCTCGAGAGCATCCTCTGTGCTTGTCCGGACATTCGATCCATCAATTTTTGGGAGTTGAATAGCCTTCCTGACCCTTGGAATATCTCAGATGATGAGGCAACCCCGACGAACCGAGCCCCTCGCAAAGCGTCTCGCCTTGGAATTTCACTTCCTACAAGCGGTGCTGTACACCGCGTTCTATCAGGTGAACCCGCAACACTTCTTTCAGTGCCAGTAACTTCTCTTCACATCGGAGGAGCTCACCTCATGTGGAAATATTACCCCGCTGTTCACAAACTTTTCAGAGAATCTGTAGAGACAATTACCTTTGGATTCGGATCAAGTGAGCATTTTTTCCAGTCCCTCTAACCTAGTATTAACCTCTGGATAGCTATGCAAGATACAGTTCCGAAGGTACCTCACGATGACTGCACGAATTGTGTCTTTTCTGGCATTCAGCTTGCCCAGTTCTCAAAGCTCACTCGCATTGAGTTCTCAGTTGGACCGTATGCCCGAAATTGGACTGACAATATGGTGACTTTTGGGCATGAGCTTCGTCATCTTGCCGGACCCTGTCCTCTCAAAAGTATTCTTCTGAATTGGGGACGGACCCAGGATGACTACCATCGTCCTCCACACGTGCAAGAGGGCTGCGTCGGTCTGGAACGAGAGAAATGGGAAGTTTTCGACAGTGAGGCTGCACGATTGAAAATTTGGGTGTCGTGCAATTACTTGGTATTTGGTGGTAATGTCGCAGCCGCGAAAGAGGTCGTCAGAAGCACTCTAAGAACCTGTTTGGTTGAGTTAAATAGGACTGGATATCTTAGTATCCGTTAGGAAACGACTTACTTTTCGATTCATTTCGATCGCACTTTGTTTCCCGTGGTTTTTATAGTTCTGATGAAGCCTTCTTCTCTGACATGGAATTACTCATAGAATAAACTTATTTTTTTGAGAGTCAAATAATTTTGTAATGCATACAGAATATCGCTGTGGTAATGGAGGATTGTAACCTCGAAGAAGTACTCACAAAATATACCATAGTGTGCTACATGACTCCGCTGTGAGACGTATTTAATTGGATTGTGGGTTAATTCAATTGACATAGATCGCAATGAACCGTCAATTTTCACATCTTCTCTCTTGCCACCATGACTGTATTCCCTCCTGAAACTCTTGCTATCATTTTATCTCAGTTAAAGGTGTACTCTTCTAAGGGCAGATTCGATGCTCGCTTTCCACATATATATGGACTAGACTTGCATCGTTGCAGTTTGGTCCATCGGTCGTGGACTTACGAATCACAGACTCACCTGTTTCGCCGTGTACATGTCTACTGGGTCAATCTCCGAAAGTTTATCAACGTACTTGAAGCTTCTCCACATCTCAGAAACCACATACGTGCGTTGCACGTCCAATTCAAAGAAGAACAGAGTGGGTTCCTTCAGCATCCCTCTGTTTTCGTCTTCTCGACCAACTTCCAGCTGTGATAGACCTAAACGTTTCATGGTATATCTCTGGTATAGATACTTACGAAGGCGCTCGGCCACCGACTTTGCCTCTCAAAGCATCTGGACTCAAGTATGTGAAAACATTGAAACTCAGTAATGTTGCCATTCCGTCCTTCGAGAGCCTTCTCCATACATGCCCAGAACTCCAAAGTCTCAAAATATTGGAGTTGAATGAACTCCCTGAACCTTGGGATATCTCAGCTGAGGAAGCAGCGCCTGCAACCAAAGCCCCCCCGCAAAGTGTCTCGTCTTAAAATTTCACTTCCTACGAGCGGTTCTGTACATCACATTCTATCAGGGGACCTCACAGCATTCTCTCCAGTACCGATAACTGCACTTCAAATCGAAGGAGCTCATCTCATGTGGAAGCATTATCCGACCGTTCATAAACTCTTCGGCGAATCAGTGGAGACAATTGCCTTGGGATTCGGAACGAGTGAGAATTTTTTCCAAGTCCCTGTGACCGAGAACTAACGTCTCAATTTAGTTTTGCAAGATACAACCCCTAAGGTACCTCACAACGACTGCACGAATTGTGTCTTTTCTGGCATTCAGCTTGCACGGTTCTCCAAGCTCACTCGCATCGAATTCTTTGTTGGAATGCATGCCAAAAATTGGACTGACCATATTGTGACTTTTGGACAAGAGCTTCGTCAGGTTGACAAACCTGGTCTTCTCCAAAGTATTAATCTGAAATGGGGACGGACCCAAGATGACTATCATCGTCCTACGCACGTCGAAGAGGGCTGCTTGGTCTGGAAAGAGAGAAATGGGTAGGTTTTGATCATGAGGCTTCAAGATTGAGAGTTTTAGTGTCGTGCAATTACTTGACATACGGCTTCAAAGCAGGAGCCGTTAAGGATGTTGTAATCAGTACCTTGAAAACTTGTTTAGTTGAGGTAGACAAAGCTGGGTATTTTAGTATCTCCTAAGGCATATATACTCCTGTTTATAGACGTTGTTGCACTCTAACTGAAGTCAGATTTCTACCGAAAGTTCCGCTCAGACATGACCCTCCTTAAGAACGGTTCTTTCCACTTGCTTTTGTCGTGTGGTCTCCCTGGTTTCTATTGTTCTAACCAAGGATTCTTCTTTGCCATGGAGTAATTCCCACAAGATAAGCAGTGTGGTTTGGAGAGTCAAATCACTTTTTAATATACAGAATATTGTTCTTGTAATGACTGGCTCCAACATCCAGAATAGTACTTACAGAATATAGGTAAAGTACGTGTTACGCAAGTATCATAATCCAAAACATATCGTACAAGCAACACATCTCAGTCTTACTAGAAGGTCAAGGGATAAACAATCAACCTATAAACGCCATCATCCTTATCCTTGCTATATTCCTTGGGCTCATTCCAATCCCAAGGATTGCCTGGTCCTTGCAAAGGATTGAAGTAATTCCAGTTGAACGCATGCGGTGGTGGAGGTGGGACATGAGGAGGAGGTGGAGGAGGACCACCTGGGAAAGACATGCCGGGCATACCAGGCATAGGAGGAGCTCCCGGGACGTCGAAACCAGGGCCAGGCGGGGGTGGAGGAGGCATGGGACCTTCAGCGCCTTGACCAAATCCGAAGAAGGAAGGCCCTCGACCACCGCGTCCTCGCCCACCTCTGCCACCACCGAAGGGACCCCCACGGCCAAAGGGACCTCCATGACCAAATGGTCCACCTGGACCGAATGGACCTCCAGGGCCGAAGGGACCACCTGGACCTACAGGACCTCCGGTCCTAAATCCACCAAACGGACCTCCCCCACCACGTCCGAAAGGACCTCCACCGCCAAAGAACGTGGGTTCTTCGTCACCTGAGCCATGGCTATGATGACGACGGTGAGAACCGCGTTTTTCACGACGGCGTTCCTTCCTCTCCCAACGACGCTCAGAACGGCGTTCTTTTCTTTCTCTTCTGAACGCTTTTCTCACTTCACGTTTCTCTGCTCGAAGTTCACGTTTCTTCTCTCGGTATTGTTTCTTCAGCTCGCGAAGTCTAGAGCGTTGAGCTTCAAGGGATGCATGTTTTGCGGCTTTGTCAGGCTTGGGAGATGAGGTGGTAGGACCAGATTTGGCTGCAAGTGAGGCCGAACCCGCAGAAAGTGAAGGAAGCGAAGGGGGGGAAGCAGGTGATGGAGGAGAGGGGGGAGACGGGGGAGAAGCAGGAGATCGAGGGGAAGCATTGGCACCCTCTTTTGCATCGACCCATTCGTCCTCATCGTCACAGTCCAAATCGGACGTGTCGCTGTCGGACAGGCTGCTGTCGGAAGATGAAGAGCAAGAGCGGGAGCGAGAACCACGGCCACCTCTTCCTTTACCACCACCGCGACGACCTCGTCCACCTCGCCCACCGTGTCCGTGCGGACTATGGCTGCGATGTCCTCTGTGACGATGGCCAGAATGTCCACCACCTCGACGGCCTCCGAAAAAGCCTATGGATCCTTTGATGAGAGCAGCCTCCATACGACGAGGATGGAAAAAGTGCTGTAGAGAAAAAAAAATTGGGTTAACCGGATTCACAAAAATAAGATAAAATACAGCAAAGACATACGTGGTTCCAGGAGGAGACAACTTGAGCGGCGGCTTGTAGCCTGACGTCTCCCCTTTTGGGGATGCTAGAGCTGCTAGCGAAGCGGGCGAAGAAACCTGCGTCCAATAGTTCAATGTTAGAGCGGTGACGAGCTGTTGAAATTGATGTCATACCAGCGAAGCCGGGAGACCTGGGTGGCGTGGAAGCAACTTCTTCTTCACCTGCCTTCTTAGCAGCAGTTTCAATATCTCCAAGGAATCTACAATTGACAAAAATCAGCATCATATTTGATGAAGAGAAAGGAGAAATGAAGTACTAACCCAGTCCAGTCAGATTCATTGACATCGTGCGAGGCAAACGGATGTGGAGTTGCGTTGGATTGAGGCGGGACTTTTGGGAATCCTTTCTCCAAGGTGTCGCCCTGGGCTTCCGAGAACGAGAGGCGTGAATCCAGGTTCGTAGCTCAGACCGCCAGCGGGGGGACGCGTTGACCAAGCAGGAGATGCAGTAGGCACTGCTCGGGAGGTGGAGCTGGCACCATCCTTGCGATCTTGGGGGAAGTCATCCTGTTTGGGACTATCTCCCTGGCTCTCGTTGTAGGTTGGAGGGTTGGGCACGTCAGCCTCTGAGGGAGCGTACATCGAACTGTACGATGGCTCGGTTTTTCCTTCGAGGATCATAGTAGGGGTGTGGGTGTCAAGAGACAAGGAGCAGTTTAGAATGACGTTGCGAATTTATAAAGGAAGGAGCTGCGGGGAGCTGCGAGAAAGGCTGCGTCAGACCCTGGAAGCTGCGTAGATGGACCCATGCCGCACTGCCGTTCGGTGCCGAGACGCGTGTTCTAAATGGAAAGGTGTGAAGGCACGTGAGTCGCGCAGCAGTCGGAATCAATTGCAGATCAATTCCGACTCGGACTTTGGGACACTTTTGGCACCGATATCCCACCGCCTCACGTACATCCTCAATTTTTTTTCACCGCCTCGCGCGTATCTGCACGATATTTAACCACCTCAGCACATCTCTTGAACACTCAAAGAACTCCAACGATGATCATTGGTCCTCAACCCACTGAAAAAGCAGGATTACCTCAAGAGACCGCTGAAAGTGGTGGTTTCTTCCAGCCTCCTGCTGGCCCACCTCCAGAACCTGCTTCTGGACCCAGCAATGCTCCTGGTCCCTCGGTTCATGATCCACCTCCTTCTTACGACGCAGCTCCAGCAACCCATTTTACGCCCAATATCGCTCAGTCTTCTTTCGCGCCACCGATTCCCAATACCTCACAGCATAATCCGGCTTTACCCCCTCAACCGCCTCACCAGCATGCAGGTTTTGCAGCTGGTTACGCCGGTATGCACTCTAGTCGAAGGCGTCGCGACAGAATGCATCATGCTGAAGACGACATGTACCACCCTACCAAGCACGTTGATTATACCGCCTCATGGAATCGCCCGCCCCCTGCAGGCTTGCCCAACTTATCTTTCGAACCTACATTTTTAACTCCTCAAGTCCGTAACTCTTTGAGTAAGGGCTTCCCTGCGTCTCCCCCTCCAACGGATCTCCTTCCTCATCCTTTCGTGACCCATAACGTAACTGAACTCGACTGGCAAAAGTCAGTGTTGTTTCTCCAATCCTCCATGTACTGTGCTTACTTATAATTTTGTTAGCTTTGTGGATCATATAGCAGAAGGCGCTAAACTCACCAAAAAAGAACGAGAAATCGCTCGGCGTAATATCCCAATCCTCAACATCGTCCCCATAGTTGGTGAGTCCCCTCTAAGAACTATCTTCTCGCTTCTTATCATCCCACTGACATAATTCGCTATTTTTTACCTTGGATAGGTCAAGCTCTGCAATACGGAACAGAAGCCTATCTAAGATCTAAAAAACCAGCTTCTGCTGCCAATGTCGTTGATAGTTGGAACCATGTATGTCCCACATTTTCTCACATTTCCACACTAAATTTCTGATATTCAAATTTCCTCCGCCTATAGCATTTCTTCCATCCCAGAAAACTACAAGTTGCTTTATACAAGGGTCCCGAATGCATTTCCCATGCTCATGTCCTAAGCGGTTCAACTCCTCTACCTTCCGATTCCCATGTAGCCCCGACATCCCCTCCTGCATCCTCGTCTTCATCTCGTCCAGAAAAATCCCAATTCGGCGACTTTCAGAGCTCCCAGTCAAGCGGCCCTAACAGGACGAGCATAATTGGAACGTCTAGCGGCAGTGGGAAGGGCAGTAGTATCATGAAAATGACCAGTAATTCCAGTGGGAGCGGAAAAGGCAAAGAGAAGGATGAACAATTCAAGTTGTATCTTGCACCTTTTAATGCTGTTACCACTCCCCAGTGATCAAAGTACCTACATGTTTTGTTTTTAATTGTTACCTGGTGCTGGAGAAGTTCACACTTATTTTATCAATGTCCTTTTGGATGCGGACTCTAGAGTCCATCGTTATTACGAAATTATACCTATGTAAAAATACGCAATTTGGCTCTTTTTATCTATACTATGCAGGATTTGTGAAAGTCAGTGGTCAGGACTGCTCCCGATGCACTTGCAGCTCTTTGTTTGTACTCTGATTAGTACTTTCTTGAATCGGTTGTAGAGGAGTATCCACGACTGATTTTGAGCGATTACGTGTTTAGCTCCTGGATCAAGACGATAAACACGTAATATAAAAAGGAGTAACTCGTGCGGCGGGCGACATGAGGGAACTGCTCGTGCGGTCCACGCTTCAAGTCGCCCTTGACCTCCCACTTTCATGGCTGGCCTTCTTGTCGCACCTACACGGCCCGCAGAGCTCATAGCTCAGATTATTTCCTACCTACAGGACCCTGAGGATCTAACTAGCTGCTGCTATGTTGCGAAAGACTTTGTGCAGCCAAGCCAACGTGCTCTCTTCGCTGAACTCAGCCTACCTAGCACTCCCGTCCAGACAATTCGGCTTTCTTCTCTTCTTCAGGACGCACCTCACATCCGCCGCTTCATAAAAACGCTTTCTCTCAGCGCGGGTTTTCCTATGTACGCAAGGCACCTCAAACTACTGTTGAGCATGCCACTTCCCCGCCTACGAACGCTAGTGCTGCGAGAAGGAAGTTTTGGAGGTCCAGTGTTCGACGTTCTGAATGAACTCTTGTTACCTCAGATTCACACTCTCCATCTCGTCAATGCTTCTGTTCCTCTCCGCACTATTGACCATTGCCCGAAGTTAAAGGGCCTTTATTATCGTGATATAACCGACTTCGAACTTACAACCAGTTCGAACCAACTCCTCGCCGGATCTACTTTTCCCCTCGAGTTACTTTCCTTCGGTCAATGGGTAGACCCCCTTCTGGCCAATTTGAACCTTCAGAGGTTTCCTTCGTTGGCAGGCATTCGTCTTCCATGGGCTGGGAAGCATATGAAAGGGCGAGCTCCACTTCCCTGGATTGGCGGGGTACTACGCCAAATTGGCCCAAACCTCACATTTCTTGATCTTGATATATGGGATGGTAAGAAACTTTGTTTATCTTGACAACTACATTCACATGTTTGCTTACTGTTGTTTGTTTCAGTCGACAACATGGCATTAGGGCTAACAAGATCTCTCTCACTAGCCGAAATTAATCTCGCTCAAATGACAACAAGTCATCCCTTTTTCATTGGACTCTACCCTCGCCTTCAGTGTCTACGACTTGCCTTCCACGAATCTCACGAATTGCCGGGGATGGAAGAAACGCTGAGATTAGAATGGTTCGCCAAGCTCTTCGAACTCGTCAAAGACCCTCTCCCCTTACAAATGGTGATATTTGCCCCTTCTACGCTGTGCTCAATCCAGACATCACCACCTCTGCCTTGTTCTGGGAAAACCCCAAACCTGACTAGCTGGGAGCTAGTGGATCGAGCCTTGTCAAGTCCTCAGTTCAATAGGTTAGAAGAAGTGATTGTTCCGCTTGGAGGAGGTCGATTGGAGGTGAAAGATCGATTCAGGAAGGAGTTGGCTCAATTGAACGCTAATGAGAGACTGAGTTTTCGAGAAGTGGATTTTGGGCAATTGTTTTACGCCGCCCAAACAGTATAATAAGTGACGTTTATTAGAGATACTTCGGGAACACTTAAGAGTATCTAGAGCACTCGATGGAACCACTCCGGATATTTAAGAGCGGAAGGATAATTTTGTGAGCATTACATCGGGAGTACAGTGCAACAACTAGTGTTGGTACTGTTGGTTGGAAGATCGTCAATGAACTATGGTATGTTCAATAAGATCAAATGGAAGACAAGCTCAAAGGGCAGAGGCTCTCGGAGGGCGTGTTCGTGCTGTCATTAGTGCTAGCGCTAAGAACTGTGGTACGCGCGCTATGACTCGCCGTTTTCGCATTGATTGCCCGAGCTTGCAGGTTATGCAGAGTAAACATACGAAGGATGCCGTTTAAGGGTGACACCTGCTCTGTATGGATTCAATGAAGGCGCGGATGACCTTATTCGCTTGAATTGATGGAGTTGGCTGAGCCAGAGCGGCTAATTATTGACCCGAATTTATCCTCAATACAAATTAGTGCAGTCATATCCCTTGGTTGCTTGCAGACATAGATAGTTGAATCACTTATTAGAAGCATGTCATGTAGCCTGCCGTGAATGCCATAACACAGGTGTAATAACCTGAGTCTCTGTTTGAAGGAGGAGGGATCTTCAGGACTAGCTTCACGCCATCTAGTACAATTTTCATTATCACGGGAGCACTATGACGACGGTAAATCGCTAATTGTGGCTCATTTCAACGGCGAAAGGTCTGACAGTCCGTCAGCCTCTGAGGATAGGTGTCCTAGCCAGCGCATACTATAGTGCAATATTGTCGATAGACACATCGCTCGATTTTGACTAAAGCACTTCGGGCTTATCTTGGTCGCCTCGATGAGGATGGTGGTCTAAAGTTCAATCTGAAGCTGCCAGATTGTGAGTCTTGTTTCTTTTTTCACCGGGATCCACAAGAGGTAAGAAGAACACACGAAATCTATATTCCGAGTGTGTATTTATCTTACGGACAAATGCAATTAGCTGAGATTTGACGATATGGGCTTCGAAGAGATAATTTAGAGACAGAAGTAAATAATGACAGGATGATATCCCGACCACCGTTCATAAGGATCCAATTTACTGTTACCAATGCACCGTGTAGCTTTCTCCTTGCAAAAAATGTTTCTAAACTCCGTTTCCATCTGAAAATAACAATAGATCATGCTGGGAGCGGAGTCCCAGGATTAATGGTTGTGGGGTGATGTTTACCACCACATCCTTCAAACCTCGATCCCGATTCACGGTACTTTGGTCTACTCTTTCTCCAATTCCTGCGTATTGTTTTTATCTTCTATCTTACAGCATTTACTGACATCATTCGGCTTTAATTGCCCAGTCTTCGGAGGCCATGCTCACTCGGAAGCTTCAACATGAATTCAATGAATCGGCGCTGTGCGCTATGGGGATGGACGTCCTGACTGAGATTACTCGTTTCGTGCGTCGCGTATGGAAATTTGTTGGTTTTCTGATACCTGAGATTTTTTTACAGGTTCACGACTCGTCGAGACCAGATGTCTTCAATCTGGTACGCGTCAACAGGCTACTACAAAACGTCGCACGTCCATTCATAGTGCGCGAATGTGCCCTCAACTTTGAAGTCGATGAAATCTTGTCTTCTCATGCCCGAATTCTACGGTGGCTTACACCAGATAGCCAAGACCATTGGGTGTTATCCAAAATTCGACGTCTCAGCGTCTTTGGAACCCCAGGCGATGCTGGTCTCCGCAAAGAAGTAGACGTGCTTTTTGACTCCAAGCAGAAATTGATCTCCCGAAAAGAGAAATGGGAGCCCATCGTACGGCTCATCCCCGCTCTCCGAAACCTTGTTCACTTCACCTTTGCTTGTCCACGCGATCGAATCCCTTGCGAGCTCCTTCAAGTACTTGAGGAATCACATCCTCAAGTGCGTCTTTCTATCAGACACTGGGAAGCTGGAGCTGGCCGAGATGCAAGCAACATCGAACTCCATGCCGATGACGTGGCACTCGCCCGGTCCCCTCTGTTACGGAACATTGAGATGAATCATCCTCACAAACCATGGGACGCCTCATATGTATTGCTGAGCTGGATTGTGTCCTGCTCCAACCACCTCGACTCCGTGATTGTGAATCCACCCGCTGGATTAGCCGGGACATACTTCAGGGGTACTGCCGAAATTCACCGCCGTCGAGCTGAAACCATCTTCAAAGTTCCCTCTATCATTGGAAAGAAAGAATTCCGTTGTCTCAGATTAATGGCTAGCTCCATCTCATTCACAGACTTTTGCGGTCAGGTGGGGAAGCTCTCTTCTCTCGAGGATCTGCAGACATTATTCCCGAGTCCACTCTTGAGGAATCCAAAAGATTTCAATCAGTTGATCTCAATTAAACGTTTACAATTATCGCTCGCTTGTACGCTCTCTAGGGATGATCTTCTTGCACTACAGGAGCTCCTTCAAGTTTGTGCTCCCCTCGAAACACTTTGTCTCACTGGTCATCCATCAATTTATCGATTACTATCGGTGATCACAACTCATCACGGAGAATCGTTAAACTATCTCATACTTCGTCCACACCGCTTCACCCTTGACGGTCTCGTTTGCCAAGATATAGTTGTTGCCCCAGCTGCTCGACTTGTGGAACTAGACTTCGAAAGCCCACTAGCAGAAGGGATATCATCACAAATAGACACTTTCCTTCGACAGTCTAGGCCATTCGAAGCGATATGGCTCAAGTGTACCATTTCCCTGCTTTGCTTGCTGCCAATGATCGTGGTCAGGCATGGACCATCTTTACATGACCTGAGTCTTCTTCAGGGGAAATCCCCTATCACCGCCATCGTTCCTCCTTCTGCGAGAGATATCGCACTTATTCGAGAAACTTGCCCACACCTTAGGAAACTCACCTTAAACATTGTTCGAGACCAGTCCGTTGGCGACATCTCTGTTTCTTTGTCCCAGTTCCGTTCGATATTAGACCTCACCTTGGTTTTCCCGGAAGGTTTTCCAGCTTTTTATTGGAGCAGTGCATTTGAGCAGGCGCTTCTGGGAGGCAATGAAATTGGGGAGACGGAAGCAGCCTTGGCCATGCAGCTGCCTGTCTACCCCTCGTTTGCTCTTAGAATCTTCGAGAATATCTCTGTTAATAATTGCTCAATTCAACGGCTGACCATCATGATTGGTGAAAGGAGGCTCAGAACGATTGCGCAGAAGTTCATTGTGAGTCGAGGCGGAGATGGGACCGGGGAAGTGCAGACACTGGGATATATTCTTCCCCCACATGCCGCACCGAGTTGGTCACCTGATCCTTCAATCCCAAAGCAAGTGAGGCTCCAGCGACTGTGGCAAGGCTTATTTCCAAATTTAGGCCTACCAAAGTACCTCCAAACTACGCTTCCACAACCAGTTAACAACTAAACAGTTATTCAGTCTTCATAATTCGTACTCTAATTATTTCCTTCTTGAGAGAGAAGACGGAGTCTGGGGTTATTTAAGGTTGATTAGTTGCAAGTTTTCAGCCATGGCGGAAATTAAATTCCATAATCTCAATACCACAATTATTGAATTAGACTGTAGACCCGCTTCTCGCCTGGTAGTCACAGATTCATATAAAAATGTACATGAAGGATACCAGAAGAATATAAATACAAGATATGTCAACGCGCCAACAATTTCTGAGTGCTAGAAAAGGTACGTCCCAATGTCAATCGGTACAAAAGATAATTTTCCTGCTGCACCAAGCCTCTGAAGTGTCTGTAACAATAGTTGCCTCATTGCAACAAATTCGGGAAGAACTGGGATAATGAGCTTCTCGAACCCCACTAAATGAGGATTCTCAGCCAATGCACCATCCAATCTGCCCCAATTTTCCTTCACCGTGTCAAAACTACCCCCAGTTTTGTGGTTGAGATCGACATCACCGTTTATAATAATATCCTCAGTCCAATCCTGTGCGAGTGGAAGAATGAGGACTTCTAGTGGATATGGGGACGTAAGACTGTCAATGCCTCCAATAAGCCACTCCAGACACATATTAACTTGATGTAAATTTCTCGTTGAGCCTCGAAGATATTCTAAACCTATGGAAAAGCAACGGAGGTTGGGGTAATGACAGATTCTAAAGAGGTCTAACTCGCTCTGAGGATCCAGTTCTGCAAGGGGTAGGAATCAGAACAGTGATGGATGGCAAGGTCAAAATCTGGCAGACCCTTCCAGTAGTGCCAAGATCCCGCATCGAGACAGGTCAATTGATTCATTAGTGGCTTCAAAACCTTTTCTATATCCCGCCCAGGGAACCAAGATCTATCCACGCGAACCAAGTTCAAATATTTCAGTGTCGGAAACCTGCCCCGTTGAACGAGAGTAATGAGGGGACATAGTGTCCAACCAGGATTCTGTGTTCCATCTATGGCCAATCTTGTCAAAGACGGCATTGTTTGGGATTCAGGGGAAGGGGGCAGCAACCCCGGTTGCTTGCGGGGATCGTCTTCCTCGTCAGAGCTAAACAGAGCAGAATATTCAGTGTCTTCTGGGATATAAAAGATTGAACAATAGGCTGTAAGATGTCGAAGGGCTCTACAAGATGTCACGACGGCCAACGGAGCATCGATGGTGTCCAATGTGAGAGAGGTAAGGAATGGAAATACTTTGGTGTGGAGAGCACGGAGGAGGGGAATTGTCCACGCAATGTGGTCAGGGTCCGAAGTGAAAGTCATATTTCTTAGCTGTATACGCTGGGTCACGTCCTGAGGGTCAGGAAGTGCTTCGAGCAGGGAAGGCAATCCCACGTGTGCGTAGTGCGTGAGTATGTGTCTGGTATGCTGGGTAAGATGAGGCGATGACGTGATGGACTGGATATGTTCTTGTATGGTGTCCGCCTCATATCCGACTGTCAAGTCAAGACGAGAGAAGAGTCTTGCTTGGGCTGAACCGAGAAAGTTGCGACAGGTAAGACACAAAACTTTAAGAGTCGGGTGGTCGTCAATAAAGGAAATGATTTGTTCAAAAAGCTCCAGAGGAAGCTGCTGTGGGGAGACAGGGTTTACGTTGGAGTTCGTCAACTTTGACATGAGCGGGACAGCGAAGAGATTGAGTCGAGCGCCCGTCCGATTGGTGATGATGGGGCTCATGCCTTCAGAAATATCGTGATATTTGGAATTTCTCCATGAGAGGCTGTGAATATGAAGGTATGTCTATGAATGTAAAATGTCATAAAGGCTACATCCTGGAAGAGTATTGAAGTGCACTCGCGCTTCTATGGGGAAGTCACGCGAGGGCGACGAAGGATGCAGGGTAGACAGAGGAGTCGAAATCCTCTCAAACTAACACACTAAACACAATCAAACTATATGCTACGTAGGTAGAAGCAATATAATTCGATTTCTTTCTGATTTCTTTTATGTGGGAACAGCGGAGAACTACACAGATTGGGTTGCAATCTATGTAGAGGAGTGTGCACACCAGCGTGGGATTCGCACAATTGTATTGCAAGGTTCTCTCGGTTCGATAGACTCGGTTGGTACTAAGCTCGGGTTCTCTGGCTCGGTACGATACTCTTTGCTCGGGCTCAGGTTCTCGACTCAAACTCTGGTATTGGGTCTAGTCTATCTTTCCGACGTTGTTCGCTAGCGCTCCACCTGGGTAGGTAAGGGCAGGAAGCGGGGACAAGCGTGAGGTGCTTGACCGCTCCTCCCTGGGTTATATAGGTAAGTAGCTCTCGCTTAGCTCCGCAGTCCGTAACCATAGGAATCGTATGTAGTAGTGAATAGGAGAAGGTTTGATATTACTGGGCACCAATCGCGAAAATGAGAAAAGCGGGAATTGAGAAAAGGCGCGTGTATTGCCTTATTTGGTAGTAAGACTCGTTCTGAGAGTCTTTGGTTGTTCTTTAGTAGTGTACTGTAGTTGAATAAAGTACTTTCTAATGCCTGTTGAAGGCGTTTTCTTAGTTGTTTCGTATGTTCTCAAAATCCCGGACGCTCTTCCTAATGGGTCGAGTTTGCCGTCTCGGGCTCTTTCTTTCTGTATGTTTCATAGTTTCCCGTGTTCTCGGATCTCTGATGTTCAAAAGTAAGGTTTATTCTACCCTACAGCTTCACAAACGACTGAGCGAGGAGCCCAGGACATCTTGATGGTTGCAGATCTTTGATAGGCGCCCACTTGACAGGCTTCCGAAGCTTGCTCGACATCGGAAAACTCTGCACTGACTTCTTTCACAGAGTTTGACGACCCGGAGGCCTCATTCTAGGTGAGTTCCGTCTGGTTTCACGTCGGGTCCGAGCTTCTAACTAATGACTTCATTGAACAGTGCAAAATCGCGTTTTTATTGGGTAGTAGGTGCGTGTGCACGTCAGTATGATGGAATTGTCGTGACTGGTTGTCCAAAGACCAGATGCCTCCAGCCGTTTACGTGGAAGGCGAAAAGAAATCATCCAATATAACCAGCTCAAATGAAAATCGCCTCTCTGCACCGAGTCTCCTAAGATTCCGATCCACCAATTGCCTAGTATCGACGCACTCGCTATCAACCGATATCACAACCTCTCCAAACCTCTCCAAAAACATATTCTCCGACAACGAGCAGTCATTGTACTCAACCTTCTGCTGTTCCATCAAAGACGTTCGAGTTGACGGTCAGTATCATTCCTATAAAACATGAAATCGACATATAAAGTAGTTCCAGGATAAAGAGAGAGAATTTCGAGTGGATGAGGGAACATAATCCTCTTAAAGCTCTTCACCAGCCATGCAACACAACTCTCGATGTAATGCATGACCTGTGGTTCTCGCGATATCCTACTTCAATAGAAAAGTAGCGGAGCCACGGGTAGTTGTAGAC
Source organism: Flagelloscypha sp. PMI_526 (assembly GCA_021399455.1). NCBI lineage: Eukaryota > Fungi > Basidiomycota > Agaricomycetes > Agaricales > Niaceae > Flagelloscypha > Flagelloscypha sp. PMI_526. The sequence continues at coordinate 645,543 of JAJTUO010000018.1, forward strand.
ACCACAGAGATCTCGGTCCTCATTGCTACCCGTCAAGTCTAAATAGTGAATCAATGTGGGCAAGAACGATGAGGTGTACACTGAACGTCTTAGGTGCGCCGCCTCCTGTGTCCTCTGATGACATTAAAAGACCATACCTATCGTTTCATCCTTAGAAGAAACACCTAGGCCCATTTTAAGACCATGTGGATACGAAATGGGACCAACGAGGTATTGCAAGCGAGAGCAAGCAAGTGAATAATGCACAACTTTCCAGAATCTTGTCTTGAAAGCAAATCAATTCAATAGTCTAAACTCTTTATAACATATTACCCCCCGGGGTTAAACAGCTCAAAGGATATTTTCCCCGCCACACTGAGCCTCCTCAAACTCTGCTCTAAGAGTCTTCTCATATCAATGAACTCTGCACGAACCGGTATCACGATCTTCTCAAACTTCTTCAAACATAGATTCTCTGTGAGTGTACAATCCAGTCTCTTCCAAATCTCTTCCAACCCGCTAAAATCCCCTCCCGTTTCTTGGCTAACATCAACCGCATATTCAATGTTATCATCATTCCAGTCCGTTCCTAGTCGAAGGGTGAGGACTTCCAGCGGGTGATCTGACACAAGTGTCTCCAAGGATTCCACTAGCCACATAAGAGAACGGTTAACGCTGACGTCATTCTCAACCGGAGCCTGGCCGTAGCCTAAGTCAAATGAATAGGAGTGGAGATGCGGGTAGTTGTGAACCCTAAAGAGGTCCAAGTACTCCTTCTCGTCCAGCAAGGCTAAAAGTGCAATCAGCTGCGGGCAAGCAACTCAAGACTACAAAACAAACCATCCCATTCCGACCAAAGACCTATGTCTATGGACATCAACTGATTCATGAGGGGCTTCAGAACTATCGAGACATGCTCCTGAGGAAACCATCGTGTATCGATGCGACTCATATCCAAAGACTTTAGGGCAGGAAAGCCACCACTTTGAATAAGAATAATGAGCGGACAGAGACTCCCATTAGGATTCTGAGTCCCATCTATCGCTAGTGTGGTCACGAATTCCATCGATGTTGATTTGACTATGGACGGTGGTGGAATGAACGGGTGCAAGGGATCGTTGTCTTCCTCGGCGGGGAACAGGTCACGAAATTCTTCCTGCTCTTCCAAATAAAGAACAGTGGTAAACGAGCGAAGACTTTGGAGTACTCTACAAGAGGCCACGATGGCGAACGGTCCATCGAGAGTATCCAGTGTGAGAGAGACGAGAAAAGGCAGTACTTTCTCGTGGAGCGGTCGAAGAACGGGAATAGTCCAGAGTGGTTGAATGCCATCGTAGGAAAGAGCCAAACTGTTGAGCGTCATGCCCTGTGACACGTCCTGAGGGCCAGGAAGCGCGTCGAGGAGGGTGGGTAATCCTTCATGACCATATGTCGTGACTAAGGACCGAATGTACTTCGTCAAGTGAGACGATGAGAAAGTAGACTGAATTTTTTCCAACGTGAGATCCGCCATAGAGTCAGCTGTAAGGTCGAGACGATAGAAAAGTCTCGATTGAGCAGGTTGAATGAAGACTCGGGCAGCGAGAGAGCAGGCTTTGAGAGTTGGGTGGTCGTCAATGTAGGATAAAATGTATATGAGCAGCTCAGGAGGAAGATCCACGGGGGGTATATGACCTGTCATCGTCGACATGAGCGTGAGAGGAAAGAAAATGTCTGAGCGCCGAGTAGGGTGCACAGCCGTCGTCTTCAGCCTGGTCCTCCTGTGTGCAGACACGTGCACTAAAAAAATTGAGGGACACATATCTACGACATCATGTAGGTTTTGAACTAATCGGTATTTTTCGGTGCATATCTGCGTGCCTAGACGAGAGTTCAGACATGAGCGACCTGAACGTTTGTTGACCTCAAGGAAGGTCGTATGAAGCCGGCCAGGACCCTAGACGAATACTAATCTTTCCGGAGGGGTATTCTATTAATTCAACCAGTGGAGAATATGATTTCTACCTCTTCCCTCAATTTTCAGCTGATTGCTGTCTTATTTGAAGTTTAGGGGTGTTATTTTTACCCTTCTTCCCGGTCTTCATATTCAAAGAGCCATGCCATCTCTCAACATAGCTCAAATTTGAACTGAGTTCTGGCAAATTTTGATGAACAGGAATATAATAGTCCCTTGGAAATGTACGTTAAATGGCCCGCTTTCCATTCGCTCTGTCAGAGTTCGTTGTTCTATGAATCTTGCTCATTGCTGGCCGTAGACGAGACGCCGTATATGAAGCAAGAACCCCTAGTGCGGAAGAGTGATCCGCAATTTTCTTATAACAAATACGTCTCCAGATCTATCCACTCAAAGGACAGCGTTCCTGCTCCACAGAGCTTCCTCAAACTCTGTTCCAGGAGTCGTCTCCTCTCGACAAACTCTGAAGAAACTGGAAGCACAACCCTCTCCAGCTTGTGCAGATACCTGTTCTCAGCCAGCGCAGTATCCAGCTGATCCCAAATGTCTTTCAACCTTTGGGATACCCCTTCAGTTTCATTGTCGACATCGAAGCTAGTATCAATGTCAACCTGATGCCAGACCTCCCTCACTCTGAGAGTAAGAATTTCTAGCGGGTGATGTGACCTAAGTTGCTCAAAACTCTCCACAATCCATGCAAGGCACGGGGACATAGGTTCCTCAGGATCGTGACTGGAACCTAAATCTAAAGAATAGGACCGGAGGAGCGGGTAATGGGAGACTCTGAAGAGATCCAAGTATTGCTTGTCCCTTGCCAATACTAAAAAAAGGGAAAGGATTAACTGAAGGGAAGAAAAAAGAATTAAGATAAAAACTGACGATCCCATAGTAACCAGAGCCCCATATCTAAGCTTGTCAACTGGCTCATCAGAGGGCTTAGAACCATCGCTATGTGGATCTGGTCGGTAAACGAACGTTGATCCATGTGCCTTAGGTCCAAAGACTTCAGCGCAGGAAAACTACCCTTTTGGATACAGGTAACAATAGAGGAAAGACTACCGTCAGGATCCTCTGACCCGTCGATTGCCAAGCTCCTCAGAAATTCCATCGGCACTGCTTTGAATGGAGGGGGTCCTCGTAAAAGCGGTAGTTGGGGATCATAGCGAAATTCCCTTGTATCTTCTAAATACAGAACGGTGTTGTACACTCGAAGATGTTGGAGGGCTCTACAAGCGGTCACGGTGGACAACGGGCCATCGAAGGATTGCAGTGTGAGAGATACGAGAAAGGGGAGAACTTTCTCGTGCAAGTCGAGGAAGAGGGTGGGCGTCCATGGTGCTGGATTGCCATCGTAGGAAAGACGTAGACTTGTGAGCCGCGGGCCTTGGGCCACGTCTTGAGGGCCAGGCAGGGCGTTCAGAAAGGAAGGAAAACCTTCATGGGCAAAATCTGTGACCAGCGATCGAAAGTGCTTGGTCAAGTGAGATAATGTCATAAGATACTGGACGGTGTCTGATATGAAGTTGACCATGGGGCCAGCTTTAAAGTTGATACGATAGAAAAGTTTCGACCTAGCAGGTTCAACGAAAACTCGAGCGGCGAGCGAGCAATTTTTGAGTGTTTGATGGTCGCTAATGAAAACCAATACGCGTAGGAGAAGCTCGGGAGGAAGACGCGGCGAGGACATCGGTTCTAACAATGTTGACATGAGCGTGGGTGTTAAGTACATGAGTGCGCTCCGAGAACCATATATAGCTGTGGTCCAAAGCCTACTCCGCGTGTGTGCGAAAACGAATACAAAAAAAATTCCCTGATCCAACCATTGACAAATTGTGACTCTTTTTGTTTGCACGCACGGAAATATGACAACAGCCATGATACAAAGGTTATATCCCCTGCAGTTGATCGTCGTGTTCCGGGTAGCTCTCAACGAGCGCTCCCCAATAGATATCTTAGCGTACAATCGTTGTACCGTAAACGTAGACGTAAAATTATAGGGCTTCGTGCTCTTTCTTCTCTGACTCTGACTCTGCGTGGGCGATAACCTGCTATATTGTAGTAAACTACTCAATGTACTCATACTCTTATACAAAACCGCTTCCTGCGATTCCTCCTGGAAACACCTATATACTTGACTAGTGCTGACTCGTAAATACTATAACTTTCAAACAAACTGTATTGTCTCAGACGAGACTAGTAGTCGCATGGAATCCACGAGGACGCGACAAGCGAAAGCCATGCGATGACATCATATTTGTCATATCTGGTAAAATAGCCACTGCCGCTTTTCCTCTCGCTTTGTTTTGCCTGCAATCTCTCCCCATTCCATCCCTCTGCCTCGTTCCTATTGTCCACTTCTGCGTCTGATCTCGGGTACAAATGATCAGAAGCGTTTCGGCAAGTTGCGGTGAAGCGTAATAAATTCCTCTACACGTTGCCCAAAAAAGTAACCGGTAAGGTGGTTTTGTAAAGACTCGCTCGAGAGTAAGAATTATTGGGGCGGTCAATGGGATTCAAAAAGGGCAGGAATTCTATAGTAACAGTTTTAGAAGGGTCTGTAAGCATGGTGTGGCTCTATGGGTGATTTGAGACCAATCACAGCCATTTCGCGCCCACTCCCAGCGAAATCCCCGGCTTCACTACTCGCCAAGGTCTTCTCTGCTCTCATTATTGTTCATGCATTACATCAATGGGCTCAGAAGGTCTCGAAAAAACCACCCGTTCCAGCTTTTCAGCTGCAAAATTGAGCCAGAAATGACATGTTCCTGCCAAGTTACCGGTTACTTTTTTGGGCAACGTGTATTCAACCAGGTGAACGGCACAATGAATTGAAGTGGTATCGCGTCATATCCGAATTTGGCAACACGGCAAAATGGGCTTGGAACGTTCCACCCCCCATTGGTTCTATCAAATTATGTTGTTCTCTAAATTTCATTATGTCTTATCGCAGACGAAGCGTCTTAGCTTGCCGAAAGATCGGCATTTCTTTTATGGCAAGTACTCTCTATCAATCCACTCAAAGGATAGTTTTCTTGTTAACCAGAGTTCCCTCAAACTCTGTTCCAGGAGTCGCCTCCTACCGACAAACTCTAGTGAAACTGGTATCACAACCCTCTCCAACTTCTGCAGATAGGTGTTCTCGGACAGCGCAGTATCCAGTGGATTCCAAAGATCTTTCAGCTCTGAAAGATCCCCTTCTGTTCCACTACTAATATCAAAACCACAATCGATATCCACCCTATCCCACTCCTTCCTCAGTCGGAGAGTAAGAATTTCCAGCGGGTGAGGCGACCTGAGTCGCGCAAAACTCTCCGCAAGCCACACAAGGCATAGGGCTATACGTTCCATGGGTTCGCGAGTGGAGCCTATATCCAAAGAATAGAACCGGAGGAGCGGGTAATGAGAGACTCTGAAGAGATCCAAGTATTGCTTGTCACTTGTCAATACTTAAAAAAAAGATCAGCTGAATGCAGGGAAAAAAATCAAGGTAAAATAACTGACGATCCCATAGTGTCCAGAACCCTACATCTAAGCTTGTCAACTGGTTCATTAGAGGGCTCAGAACCATCGGTATGTGGTGTTGCTTAGGAAACCAACGATAGTCCATGCGCCTCAAGTCCAAAGACTTTAGTGCAGGAAAGCGGCCCTTTTGAATGAGAGCAATGATAGAGGAAGGACTGCCATCAGGGTTCGCTGACCCATGGATTGCCAATGTTGTGAGAAATTCCATCACCACTGTTTTGAGTGTCAATGCTCTTGGAGGCATCCGGAGATCATAGCGAAGTCCCTCTTTATCCTCTAAATACAGAACAGTCTTGTACAGTCGAAGATGTTGGAGGACTCTACATGCGGTGACAACAGACAGGGGACCTTCGAAGGAATCCAATGTGAGCGAGACGAGAAAAGGGAGAACTTTCACATGTAAGTCGAGGAAGATGTCACGTGTACACGGCGATGGAATTCTATCATATGAAAGACTCAAGCTTGTGAGCCTCGAGCCCTGGGCCTCCTCTTGGTGGTCTGGAAGGGCGTTCAGGAAGGTAGGAATACCTTCATGGGCAAAATCTGTAACAAGCGATCGAAAGTGTTTGGTCAAGTGAGATAATGTCATAAAATACTGGACGGTGTCTGATGTGAAGTTGACCACGGGGCTAGTTGTAAAGTTGATACGGTAGAAAAGTTTCGGCCTAGAAGGTTCAACGAAGACTCGAGCGGCGAGCGAGCAGTTTTTCAGTGTTTGTTGGTCTCCAATGAAAAACAATATGCGTAGAAGGAGCTCTGGAGGAAGACGCGGCGAGGACATCGGTTCTCGCAATGTTGGCATGAGAGTGGGAGTTAAGGACATGAGTGATCTCTCGGACCATACATAGCTGTGGTCCAAAGCCTACTCCGCGCGTGTGTGCGAACACAATATTCCCCGATCCAACCATAGGTCCTTGACAGTTTGTTACACTCTTTGTGTGCACGCATGGAGATATGACAACAGCCATGGTATAAAGGTTATATCAGCGGCTCCCCTCCCGCCCCCCCCCTTTGGCGTGAGTAAATCTAAAAAGCTATTTAGGACGTCCCCTTTCGCAAGCCATTCAACCACTCATTACTATTACAAGGCAGATAATGGAATTTGAGATGTGAAAGTCAATAGTTCGGAGGGCATGAAATGCCGCTGTCGGAAATGCCGCAGGTAGTCACAATAGGTACGACTGTGGGGGATTCCTTTTAGTGACTGGGACCATTTAATCTCTACCTAGAGACAGCTTGATTAATACGGTATCAGGAGTGTATTTCTCTTTTCAGAATCGCCTGTCCCTGACCTTGACAGTACCGAGCACTTCCCATGGGACTGACGACATTGTGCATAATACAAGGGCATGATTAGCGGCTATATGGACGTCGCTTTGAAGTTTACTGAGTGGTGTGAGGCTTTATTTAAAGTGAGTTCTCAAAAGGAATTGGTAATCGTTCGGTTGCGCTTGAACTGGCCAGATGGGTCACACACACCTAACTCCTGATCAGGTATAGTCTCCCTCTTTGGTGCGTTATTTGCCATAATACTGCATAAAAATACTGATAGGGTGTTGGAGAGATGCGTAAAATTCAGGCAACGAATAGGGAATCGTGCTTTATAGGTTATGAGAAGTCAAGCAAACCAACATTGTAACTTGCTTTCACGAGCGGCCCCTAGTACGGCTCTGGATCTATATTCCGCACTCAAGGTTTGAAAGAAAAATCCGGTATGTGGGTGTCTCTTTATGAAATCGTTGTCTTGAGAGGTCTCCTCGTTGACACTCAGTGTGATTTCTAGCCATATTGAACATGTCTAATATGCGAGCAAGAAACCATGGATATAAAATTGAGAGAAACTTGTAGGTAGCATATAGTATTGATTTTGTCCTAGAACAAAAGTTACTTCATCCACGTCATTAATCACAAGTATCTCTCCGTGTTAACCGACTCAAACGTCAACTTTCCTGTTCCACTGACTCTTGGAAGACTCCGCACCAACAATCGTCTCAGGGCAACAAGCTCCCTACGAACCGGGATCAAAACCATCGCCAGCTTCTCGAGATGTGGATTCTCGGCCAATGCGGGATCTAACTTATACCAACCCTCTTCCAGTCCTCTAATACTCCCTCCTGTTTCATAGTAAACATCACCGTCGCCGGAGATATCACTCTCACCCCCATCCTTTCCCAGTCGAAGGGTGAAAACTTCTAGCGGATGATGCGACCCAAGTCTCTCGAAACTGTCCACAAGCCAAGCAATGGCCCGGGCATCACTTTCCGAAGACTCTCGACTATAGCTGAGATCAACAGAATAGCTGCAGAGAAGAGGGTAATGGCCAATTCTAAAGAGGTCTAGGTACTCTTTGTCATGCATCAATGCTAAAGGGTGGATCAGCTGGATGCAAAATATGCTGGGTGGAAAAAACTAACAATCCCATTGTGACCAAAGGCCCATATCTAAACAGGTCAGCTGGTTCATCAAAGGTTTCAAAACATTTGACATATGCGGCTGGGGGAACCAGCGTGAATCTAGTCGCCTCATGTCCAAAGATTTTACTGCGGGGAAGCCTCCAGTTTGGATGAGAATGATGAGAGGACAAAGACTCCCATTAGGATTCTGGGTTCCGTCTATTGCCAATGTAGTCACGAATTCCATTGACGCTGATTCAACTGTGGATGGAACAACATGACGTGAGTCCCAAGGAACTTCTTCTATTTTAGTCAATTCAGAGGAAGAGTCAGCGCTCGCTGGACCACCACGAAGCTTGAAGCTCCTCATGAAGCGAGAAATCTGTTTCACAGGCTCCCAACGTCTTTGAGAATGAGCTGGAAGTTCAGAGTTCTTGACATTCTCTTCCTGCTCTGAAGGGAACAGGCCTTCAAATTCTTCTTGTGTTTCTAAAAACAGAACAGATGTGTACACTCGAAGGTTCTGGAGGGCTCTGCAGGCGGTCACGATGGCCAGCGGACCAACGATGGTATCCAATGTCAGAGAGACAAGGAAAGGTAAAACTTTAACATGTAAGGGCCTAAGAAGAGATGTGGTCCACAGTCGTTGGGTTTCGTCGTAAAAAAGAGTCAGACTGTTCAGCGTCGTGCCCTGGGCCACGTCCTGAGGGTCAGGGAGCGCTTCCAAGACGGTAGGTAAGCTGATGTGGTCATAACTTGCGATTATGGATCGAATATGCCGAGTAAGGTGAGGCGACGAAGTAACGGATTGAATTGTTTCCGATGCCATTCCATTTGTGAGGTCAAGACGGGAGAAAAGTCTCGATTGGGCCAGTTCGACGAACACTTGAGCGGCGAGACAGCAAGTTTTGAGAGTTGAAAGGTCGTCAATAAAAGACACCATATATAGAAGTAGCTCGGGAGGAAGGCGGGCTGGGGACATTTCTTCTTGCTTCGTTGGCATGATGGCGAGAGGAAAGGAAATGTTTGAGCGTGTAAGCTCGAACCAGTCCTATTGCTCACCAGCACGGCTGCGCTTATTAGTCGGGCAGGGTTTCCGGCGATGGGACTGCCTCCAGTTTAATGAGTAGCCGAACACCATTTATCAAAATGGTGACCTTGGTTGCTTCCTCCCTCAACTTGCATATGGCATATCCAAGCTTTGGTTGACAATTTCGCTTCCCTGTCTTCATTGAAATCACAAGGCTTATTTTTCACGTCCTGACCCAGTACTACCCAGGTCCGTACACCTGCCCGAGACAGCCTGCAACTCCTGCGGTAGGCCTGCGCCCATCTCACTGCCATCGGAGGCCCTTGCTTCATGCAATGCCCACACCATATCCGGGAACGATTCGCCAACCAGACCTTGAAAATTTGTATGTATATCCTAAGCAAGTATGATCCTCCCAATTCCGAGTTATGGTGCCAGTATTTTCAACTTACAAGCTGTCTTCTCTCTAGGCCTGGTGTAATGTGAAGCTAACTTGTCAGTTTACAGCTATTACGTTATTGATATCCGGATACAACGTTGCAGCTTGTGCACTTGGTCGTTTCTTTCTCGACCACTTCCACCTCTGGCGTTGGAGCGTGCCCGCCGGTGTAACCGGCTTCGACAAACATGCTGAACTGGTTACTGCATTTGTGTCTAGTGTTATAGCTACTCCCGCGACAATTGGGGTGTTCTGGGTCGTAATATTGATACTCCATGAGATTGAGAAGCGGGGTGTGATTTTTCAGTTTTCCGACCGGAGTCTCCTCTGGATTTACATCGTCGTGACGTGGGTTTTGTTGGCCTTAATGGGAACAGCATTCCACCCACGTTTCCAGCACATTACTACAGTTTCCATGTTGGCGGTGTACGGGTTTGGAAACCTCCTTCTTTTGCTGAGTATTGTGCTTATTGGCGCTGCTGCTGTCGGAGGCATGGCTACTTTGGTAAGATACTTTGAAGTGAATCTTTGTGTAGAACTTAAATTTTTGATGTCAAATAGGTCAACCTTTGCCTAAAATCGAATGTGGGACAGTCAATCATTGTTTACCCACGATGCTGGTACTTGAACGAGCATGATAATGCCAAACATTGGCTTACGCACCTCAGTATTGATAACATCGATACGGTCTTCACTGTGGCATTTTGAATGCTTCAAGCAATAGTCAGTGGATAATATCGAAAAGAAGTTGGATGAGCGAAACATCCCAACGGCCGTCGGCTTTCGAGCCTTGACATTTCAATACTTTTGAAATAATATCCAACATCTCTTGAATTGCCCAAGTCTTTTTTTTTTTTTTTTTTTTTTGAGCCTCAAAAAGATTAAATGTCACTAACGCAACGCCAACTAAACAAACACAAATGGCGCTCCAAATCCTGGAATGAACCTTTTATGGTATCATTGCGACTTGTTGATCCGTGGATAAATCATTTCAGCCTGTGCGTTTGGCCTTTATTGTCAGGACTACTTCCATCTCTGGGACTAGACCCTTCCCTCAAAAATACAGGTGCACTACTCCTTTTAAATTTCCTTTTGATCATACATCGCAGACAAACTAGCTTTAGTGACTTTTATTGGAGTAATGGGTCATCAAAGGTTCCCGGTTCAGCAAGCTTGTTCTTTCAACCAGTGGGCTTCTTGGATCTATCATTGGTGTTTAATCCTCCTTCATCAGTAAGGCTGCAAGTTAAGGAAAAGACATAATTTTCAACTGCTCCATAGCTCCAAGCTTATTGAGAAAGAAATGGTGCATCAACATTTAGATCCGTCGACGTTGTCGACCATCCAGTTTGTCCAGGAGAACCTACTATTGTCCATCGGGTGAATATCTCCTTGTCCTTGCGTCGTGAAAATATTCGACACAAAGCCCTCTAACGGCCCGGTAGTTCGCGGCCACTGGCACAACTTGAAGCGATGACATGCCACGACGCGGCCATGGTTTGGAGCCGGGATCCAACAACCATAGTTTCAAAATTTTCAATTTCAAAGATACAAATACGGGTATATACCCTTCTAAGCAAGACGGTTTTGAGTGAGTATTGGGCCGTGTTGGTGTATTGGCAGACAATAAGGTATGGTCGTTCGACCAGCGTATCCGCGGAGCATCCCTTCAATCTCTGCTTTCTTGGCGTCAGATCCACCTATCCAATCCAATCTTGGTAATGTATCCTTGATTTTCGGGGTAAGGACCGCTCCTCTTTCGAGACAAAAGCGAACAGCTGCTGGATTGCCGAATCGTGCGGCTAATTGAAGGGCTGTGCCGGTTTCGGTGATGAATTCTTCTTCATAAACAAATGCCTCGTTTATCCTGAGCGCCATGGTCCAAGAGATATTCTCCAACTTCTAAAGTCCACTTACCAGCAATACTGATCGTCAAGGGTGTACAGGCTCCATCGAAGACGAAAGTACTGTCAACGACCGCATTTACATCTGCGCCGTTTTCAATCAATAGCTTCACAGCGTCAAAAAACCCCTTATAGCATGCGCTCATAAGAGGGGAACCACGGTATTTGCCCACAGGCTCATTAACCGGACAGCCGCAGTCAATCAACCAATGCATATTTTCCAAATTTTGGGCATCGATTGCAGCATGAAGGTATCCGAATCCAAAGCGATCGCAATATTGAAAATTTGCTCCCCATCGAAGAAGTGCATCCCTAAGATTGACGTGCCGAGCGCCCTTATTCATCAAGGCCATTAGTGCTCCACTAAGCTCGTCTGATGAGATTGGGGTGGGTAATGACCCGCCTAAGATTTTAGAATACCAAAATACGATGTCGAGTAAGTTTATCCAGGTTCTCAAGGATGATCTTGTTGTGTTGTTAGGGGGAGCCAGGTCACTAGGTTGGTCTATAGCAGTCTCGAATGCTACTTCCACCATTGAGAGCCATGGGATGGCCTGTAGAAAGGAATAGAAAGGGGACATCCCATCCTGAGAACGCCATGCTACGTCGTCAGCGGTCAAATGCCAATATTCGTAAAAACATCCATAGAGCGCGGCAGTTACGATGCGCTGCGTTGCTATGTTGTTAGATAGTTTGAAGAGCCATCCAAGGGAGTTCGCTATTATTTCCATCGGTTGACTAAGAAAGTCACCATAAGGGGCCGTAGGAATGCTTAGCAGGATTCCCTCAGCCTCCTTCAAAGAAACCAGAATATCATCCATCCTCGGTCTCTCCTCAGGAGGCAGATAGCGGTGAAGAACTGGAAAGACAGAGGAGCCTTTCGATACAAGACTGCGTATTTTCCCAAGAAAGTAGATCAATGAGCGAGCAGGCCGAAAGAGTAGCGGTATGCGATATGGGCATTCTAACCAAATGGCAGGGAGGAGAATGCTTCCTAAGTACAGGAATTCGGCGAGAATGGAGCAAATGATGACAATAGAGGATAAAGTTTTGTGAAGGTTGTAGACAAAATACGACAAGCCGGCGAAGAAGACCGCGAATGCCAGATGAAGTAGGAGTGGAAGGCTACCGACAATTTCTGGCAGCTTCCACTTCATAAGTCCGTCGAAACGAAACTGGCGCGTGAGAACCTTTTCTCTGGAGCTGCCAGAGGTCACAGAGGTGTAAGCCTGTGGAGTTGCTAGATATGACTCCTGTTAAAGCGGGATGAACGTACTTGGCACCATTGCTTCACCAGAACAGCTAACAATGCCGTAGCCACAGAAAGCGACAGACTCGTAAAGAAGAGTCCATTAATCCATAAATCAGCAGTCGTGTATGTTGGAGTGTCTGGTGTGACATTTGATGATAGCACGCTGTTCATTGCAGCAACATTCCCTCCGGTGCGTAGGAGGGCATTCTGCTCAATTTGGACGAGTAAAGTCAAATAAGCTAAATCGGGCTTCAGAGACTGGCTGGTTTGGGAAACAAAAGTAGCGACAATCGCGGAGAAGAGACCAGCCTAGAAATATTGTATTAGACAATCCAAAAGAATCATAGTAATCCTGCAGGAGATTACCAGCACAAGCAAAGAGTCAATCGTGTCTCTAAAACCTTGGATCATATCATGGTCATACATCTCAGCCTCGTCGAGGTAGGTCGCCCACACTCGTGCTTCCGGGCTAGCTTCGTGTCCCTCCGGGTCAGGAGGGTATTTCAGTTCATAATCAAAGCTCCTTCCACCTAAAATAGAATTATTAAACTACTTATAGCTAATGTTTTTGCTCTGAACGTACCCACAGGAGGTTGGTATCGCGGAATTCCAAAGAATCTCACGTCCGGTGTTGCCCCAGCATGATCCATCACAAGGTCCTGACCGCTGGCAGGAATTCGAGATAAATAGAAACCAGAGATTTGTTGGGATTGGGAGAAGGTACGAGCGTGAACAGGTAGGGTTCAAGGTAGGGTTCAAGGTGATGACCGCTAAGAGCAGCTCTTTTTGCGTTGTCCACGTGACCAGTCGTTGCTCTCCAAAAAATCATACCATTAGCAACAGATGAATTCTGCACGACGTTATCCACTTGAAGTTGGGGTAAGCTCAAGTGCTCAAGGTAAAGACAAATTGAAAAATGGTGTGAGATGGATGATGTAGAAGAACCATATTGTAGACAGACTTCTTGGAGGCTGACATTCACAATACCCATGTAAAAATACAAGCAACTACTTCAGACATTTCTTGGGACCATACAGCGACTTCCCTCGACTTCATACAAAAACATTCCTCTCGTTGATACAGCTCAGACATACTCCTCCACCTTCCTCCCCCACACCGACAGCCACTCATCAGCAGCCTCAACACTGTCATAACTATACGTCTGAATAAACTCACTCCACAACATCGCCAGTACTTCACTCTCCCCCAAATCTATCTCCTCTTCCGGTACATTGACTAATGTCGCACTGAGTGCAGCATCTCTCTGAGTTGTCGCTTCTTCACCTGGCGGGAGTGTCATAAGCATGAACCTCATATGATCTGAACGAGATATGGCTGTTGTATGAGGTTGTCGAATTTCTTGGAAGGCATTGAGGAGGAAGGGTATTTGTAAGGGAGAAGTTATGTTTGCGAAAAGTTGGCCAAGGACTACTCCGTCTTCAGCCTATCAAATCCAGCATCAGTGAGAACTCCATTATACGAAGGAGGGAAAGTTGACATACGGCCATAGAAGTGTTATAGCATCCATTTGCTAATGAAGGATGTGCGGCATCACCAATGAGAACGGCACGAGAATTCAAACCAACCTGGAACACATAGATGAGTATGTGCCGGTGACACGGGAAGTGAGGAGGCTCACCCATTCTTCTGTTTCGACATCTTGGAAGTGTTCTAATCTGATCTTATGAGAATCTGGATTTAAAGCCAGAAGAGCTTGGATCCTGTGATTTGGAGCCATCAGTTAATGAGGGGGCTCAAGTATAAATGTATGCACCAAGGACTCACCTCTCATCCATGGTTTCAAAACATGATGACGTATCTGTCACTTCCGAAGTAAAACCAACTGCAACATGCACTTGATCTTGAACCGGCTATTTTCTTCTATTAGATGTAAGGAAGAAGCAGAAGACGAGTATACACACGTGGATTGAGAGGGAGATAACACAATCTTGAGCAGCAACCATGACCCACTCGTTGGGTTTATCGAATATAGATAATTGAGGATTCTTCCGAAGCTCCGAATAGGGAAATGAAAATCGAAGCCTTCAACGAAGAATCAGAGATGAGATCATCAGAAGGAATTCAGAACGCGTACGCCCACGCATCCGAAGTAGGAGTAACCTCATCTTCAGCGACAATTTCGCGAAGCGTACTGTTTCGACCATCTGCAACGACAAGCTACAGAGAAAAGGCCGAATTAGTACAAATGAACCCGAGATATTGCCAGTTTGCAAACAACTTACCAAGTCGGCATGGAATGCGTCACCATTTGACAAATACGCCGCGCAACCGTTAGGTGTTTCTTGGATCCTCTCAACATAAGAACCGTATCGAATGAAGACGTTTTCTCTCTTGCAGAGTTTGATGAGAAGGTTGTGTACATCCTCATACTGAATTTCAAAGGTCAATAGGATCCACGGAACATATGGTTAGCAACTTGCTGGAACTAGATAGTACTCAGCATCAAACTCCTTCATGAGAGCATCTGAGAATTTCATGTTTCCTAATAGTTCGCAGTCTGTGGCACTTCTGAATGCCATGCTTAAAGGATTTGTTCTCAGAACAAAGGAACAGAGATTGAAAGCCGTGGGGAGGCGTACCTTCTGCATCTCGTCGCACGCTCTCTTAGAACGGTCTCTCCAAGGTCGGACAGATGAAACAGCCTGGTCATATTTGGCGGACTTCGCAGGGAACCACCTTTCTGCGATTGATCAGAATAAGCTCACAGTCGGCAGCGTCGCAATAAGGAATAAACGAAAGGGAACTCACAAAGTTGCCTTCTTCCCTCATCTCGAGGACGGTTACCTGATGACCGTGCTCTGCCAGCTTGAACGCGGCTTCTAGTCCAGCAATGCTACCCCCAACCACCACCACATTGAGCGGAATACAGCTCATGTCAATGATCTTGATTCGATAAGTCCAAGAAGTTCAGGGATTGGCTTCTGAGAGTGAAACGGAAGTACGTGGTGGTATGGGTGAGAGTTCGAGGTTGCTCCGAGATGTCAGAAGAAAGGTAAACGGAACATCAATGACCCTCTTGGATCCGAGTTCCGTTGACTTTTTCAATCAAGCCAACAGAAGACCCCGAGGATTTGCGTCGACGCTCTCGATTGGAGCTGCCAGCACGGTGGGTTCGTCGTGGCCGACCGAGACTTGAGTACCCCGGATAGGCAGAATCTTTAATGGGAAGGGTTTTTTTTCGTGTTGTATCCGGGGGTGTGAAGATCATCGTGTGACGGGTAGTAGAGAAAGTAATAGCTTTGGAGGGACATGATGGTAAAGAAGCAAGGAAGGTTCACGCCCAAGGTCCCCCTCGCGTTTCAAACTTTGTTTCGGCCATCACCTTTAACTCGTAATCTCCGTCCTCTTCCTCGATGAACGCCCCTGTGAAGCTACTTGTGATCAATCCAAATTCTACAGAGTCTATCACCGATGGACTTCGAGAAATACTCGTCACGCCTCCTGAGGCGGAGCTCTTTTTTATGACTGCTCCTCCCGATGCTCCGACTTCCATTGACGATATCACGACGGGCAATCTAACAGCATCAAGTTGTTTTCGAAAGATTATGGCAGAGGATCTTATTAACAAATATGACGGATTTCTGGTCTGCTGTTGTAAGCATTCATTCAACTCTCTCCAAATGTTGGCGGGAATTCCTCTATCTTTCAAGTTTCAAACCATCCTCTAACGCATATGCTACGCGAAACGACATCGAAGCCAGTTATTGGCATTCTCGAAGCGGCGATTACGCGAGCATTGCTTGTTGGAAATCGGTTTGGAATCGTCACCTCAGGGTCTGGCTACAAGTATCACTCTCATGCAGAAATTAGCACGGTTTTGGGTGGCAAGTCAGACAAGTTTGCAGGGATTGCATTTTCTGGAATTGGTGTCGTCGAGTTGAGGGAAGGTGATCGGGTGAAGGTGGAGAAGAGTGTGAAGGAGAGCGCAGCCAAGATAGCTGCTGAAGGTGCAGATGTTATTCTGTTAGGGTGTGCAGGTAATAAATTTATGTCTGCATGCTAAATTCATAACTAATGCATCGAATAGGAATGGCTGGGATGGAGGAACTGGTGAAGCAAGGTGTTAGAGAAGGACAGCCAACACTCCCAATTCCAAAAGTTATCGATGGGGCAAAGAGTGGAGTGGAATTTCTGGCCAGTTTAGTTAGACTAGACAGACAGCCGTAGTTAGAGATTATGAGGATGGTTCTTGGTTGGGCATCAAAGGTCAAGGCAAGAGTGATGGAACAAGGCTTGCTCTTGACCACTACCACATGTCTTTCCTTTAGTACATTCTGCTCAAAATGAGCCATGGAAAAGCCGATATGCATTGCGTTCGTCTTCTTGTCTTTCTTTTTAACTCGACCTGATAGCTCTGGTGTAGTCTGATATGCGACTTCTTTTATCCAAACGTCGGCGGCGTCGAAAACCACATCTACATGCTCGGTGCGAATCTCCTCCTACGGGGACATAAAGTGAGATTCTTATCCCTTCATAGAATGACTTCTCTTGACACCATTTCTAGGTTATCATCGTTACCCATAGCCATTCTCCAGACCGCCATGGCATCCGCTGGCTCAGTCCAGGACTCAAAGTCTACCACATCCCCTTCCTTCCAATCGCGTCCAGTGCTACACTCCCCAATTTCTTAACATTTCTGCCCTACTTCCGGACTATCGTTCTTCGCGAACACGTACAATTGGTACACGGGCATGCCAGCTTAAGTAGTTTGGCACACGAAGGAGTTCTTCACAGTCACCTCCTTGGTCTCAAATGCGTCTTTACGGACCACAGCCTGTTTGGCTTCGACGATGCCGCGAGCATACTGACGAATAAGCTGATGGTGGGGATGCTGAAGAACGTCGATGCTGTCATTTGCGTCTCTAACACTGGGTACGTGTATCAAGGCTGTCCTGTTCTTGTGAGTCGATTCTGACATATAATATTTAATACAGAAGAGAGAATACAGCTCTTCGCGGCCAACTCTTCGAGCGTGAAGAACATCCTCGTGTTCTTAGTGTACGACAAGACCTATATGTAATACCCAATGCTTTCGTTGCCGAGCAATTCAAACCTTGCCCGGTGGATATTTCGGAAACAAGTGCGCCCATTCATGAATTCCCACTTTCGCAACTCTCCTAACTTCTAAACCCAGTCACTATAGTCGTTGTGTCTCGACTAGCCTATCGCAAAGGCGTAGACCTTCTAGTTGCGACTGCGCCCCGCATTTGTAACACATTCCCAAACGTCAGATTTGTCATCGGCGGAGACGGTCCCAAGCTGATTGACCTTCTACAAATGCGCGAACGACATAATCTACAAGACCGAATAGAACTACTTGGACCAGTCAAGCACAACGAAGTTCGTTCTGTTCTGGTTCGAGGATCCATTTTCATGAACACGAGCTTGACGGAAGCATTTGGAACTGCCATTTTAGAAGCTGCTTGCGCTGGGCTTTATGTTGTTAGTACGAGGGTTGGTGGTGTACCAGAGATCTTGCCACCTGAGTTTATCAGTTTTGCTCAACCAGATGAACATGGTGAGCTTTTTATCCAATTTGATTTTTTTCAGGATGATAGTTGGCGAATCATCCCCTTGCAGACGTGTTTAGAGTTATGTCGCGTGCAATCGAACATGTTTCTGCAGGGAAACATGATCCTCTTACCGCCCACTCTCGCATAAAAGAGTTTTACAATTGGGCTTCCGTCGCCGAACGTACGGAGAAAGTTTACGCAGCCGCTATGAATAAACCCTTTATGTCATTTTCAGAGCGACTCCAGAGGTTCGTGATTCTCCCCTTTTCTATCTTCCTCTTCCGCCTTCTCATCATATTTCATTATATAGGACGATGAGCCTTGGTGTCGCAGCTGGGCCCATCTACACTATCATTTTGATTGTGGATTGTCTTTGGTTTTTGTTTCTGGAATGGCTAATCCCCAGAGAGGAGATTGATTATGTGAAGATGGATTGGGATGTTGGAAGATATAGAGATATAGCGGAGAAAGTTCAGGTTGAAGGAAAAGAGAAGAACGAGTGAAGGACCAATCGAGGATCGGACGTTCGACGGACCTCATTGGTCCGAAGTCTTTGAACAGAATGATGCTTGAAAATAGAGGTGTGGATTTTTTTCTTTGACTGTTTTGAGAGCCAAGACTTATGTCTTCAACAAGATTCTTTTGGTTCAAGCATCTTTTGAAGGTTTAATGATTGAGCTGGGTTAAGCATTCTTTACCCGCGATGACTCGTACACATGAAAGACCTCTTAGACATGTTTACTACTCAGCTTAAACTCTCTCTGTCCCTACTTTTGACCCGTGTCTAGATACCGTATGTCACCTTGTGCTGTACATATTTGAGTGTTCTCTATATCATACCATACTACATTTGTATCGAGCCTCTTCGTATTAGTTTGTGCTCCGAAATTGGATGTATCGCAAATTATCAAGAGTAGCATTGGCACGTAATGTCTGTTTCGCCGTATGAAATATTTCCATGATTCTGCAATGTGCCTCAACCTCCGGTGCAGCCCAGTTCCTCGTATTTCTTGATCAGTTATACATCAAATAGTCTTCGAACCTCCTGGGAACGAAGCCCTCTTCTCTAGGTTCGGATAAACATCGGCAAGAGTACCACGAACGATCGCGAATTTTGATTTCTGTTTACTGCTACTCGTGACCACGATCCTCGAAGTGTACAGATTGATGTTGTATATGCTCACGTGAACACAACTGGAAAGGTACTTATTTAAAGAGAGTTCTGACTACCAACCTGGACATCAAGCTCCTAATCATGACTGTCATTGGCATCGCTGGAATCACTGGCAAAATTGCCCGGCTTATTGCTCAGTCACTCCTTGCTTATCCTGAGGTTAAAATCCGTGGCTTCTGCCGCGACCCAACCAAATACGATACCACAGACGACAGAATCAACCTCATCAAAGGCGAAGCATCCGATGCTAGTTCCATCCAAACTTTTGTTAATGGCTGCGACGCCGTCATTTGCTGCTATTCAGGGCTCGATAACGCTCTTATGGTAGACGGCCAGAAGCTCCTCATCGATGCTTGCGATAAAGCTGGAGTCGATCGCTACATTGCGAGCGACTGGACTATTAATTATACCAAGCTTGAACTCGGCCTGCTTGAAAACAAGGATGCGATGAAGCATGTCAAGACGTACCTTGATAGTCCAGAGCGTAAAGTCAAAGGTGTCCATATTCTAGTTGGAACGTTCATGGAAACGTGGTTCGCTCCATTCTTTGGCATATTTGACGCCAAAGACGACAAAGAGCCTACCTTAAATTATTGGGGAACCGGTAATGAAGTTTGGGAGGGAACTACGTATAGTGATGCAGCAAAATTCACTGCAGCTGTTGTATTGGATAGCTCGGCTGTCGGTTTGCAGCGTTGTAAGTTGATTTCTTATTATTTTCCCTCAACTTAGGAATCTTCCTTTTCTCAGTCAGGGGTGGAAGTTTAACCTTTTTTGAGATCGCTGAATCCTTCAAGAAGGTATATGTGGTCACACCTAAACTTAACAACCTTGGGTCCCTCGAGGATTTGTACGAAACAATGCACGCTCGTCGTGCTGAGCAGCCGGAGAATATTTACTATTATATCGTCCTGTAAGTTCATTCCTATTGAGAATTTTGGTGATCAATAACTGAGGTTTTCTTCTATAGCTTCCATCAGTACTACATTCTTAATGGCTCGACCCTGCTCGATGGATTAGATAACGCCAGGTATCCTGAGATCAAACCAGTCCACTGGGAGGAGGGCATGCGCAAGCTCTCTTCTGATGGACCTGCCGGTCTTGCAACTGCTTTGGCTCAAGTAGCTGGGTAGTTCAATATTTATGTAGGAAGCAATGAAAGTTTAACAGGAACAGTCTGGCATTTTTACTCTAAGCTTATCTCTGTGTTATATTTAAGGCTAATAAATCACCAAAGGACGAAGCTACACCAGAACAAACATAGCTTATAGCCCTCAGCACCTGTTACAAAACATCCTCGACAAGAATCGGATACACTCAGCAAGAATACCAGCAAAAGATCGCAAATATTGATTTGTGCGAAAGCCCTGCTCGTAATGTACTATAGGTCATCCGGCTGCTGGATATCCTCAGATTTATAATTACATCTGCTCACATAAGCACGACTGATATGCTACTTATTTAAACAGAGTTCCAGCCACCAACCTGGACGACAAGTTCCAGATCATGACAGTCGTTGGCATTGCTGGAATCACTGGCAAATTTGGCCGCCTTCTTACCCAGTCACTGCTTACTTTCCACGAGGTTAGAATTCGTGGCTTTTGCCGAGACCCAGCCAAATACGGTCCCACAGACGACAGAATCAAACTCATCAAAGGCGAAGCCTCCGATGCTAGTTCCGTTCAAACTTTCGTCAACGGCTGCGACGTCATCGTATGCTGCTACTTAGGAGATACTACCCTAATGGTTGACTGTCAGAAACTCCTCATCGATGCTTGCGATAAAGCTGGAGTTAGCCGCTACATTGCGAGTGATTGGACCATTGATTATACCAAGGTTGAACTCGGCGTTCTTGAGCACAAGGATGCGATGAAGCATGTCAAAGCGTACCTCGATAGTCCAGAGCGTAAAGTCAAAGGAGTCCATATTCTCATTGGTGCGTTCATGGAAACGTGGTTCTCCCCCTTCCTTGGCATTCTCGACATCAAAGACACCAAGGTGCCTACCTTGAATTATTGGGGAACCGGAAATGAAGTGTGGGAAGGTACTACGTATGGTGATGCCGCAAAATTCACTGCAGCTGTTGTGTTGGATAACTCGGCTGTCGGATTGCAGCGTTGTATGTTGGTTTTTGTTTTTCTCATTTTTCTATGGTATACGAATGTTGATCGCCCTCTCAGTCCTAGGTGGAAGGTCGACCATTTTTGAGATTGCTGAATCTTTTAAGAAGGTATATGGAGTCACACCTAAACTCAACAACCTTGGTTCCCTCGAGGATCTTTACGAAATGATGCACGCTCGTCGTGCCGAGCAGCCAAAGAATATTTACTCCTTTGTAGCCCTGTGCGTCCTTTCATTTTGCAGATATTGGTGATCAACAACCGAGATGCTTCCCGGCAGCTTCTATCAGTACTACATTCTCAATGGATCGATCCTGCTTGGTGGATTAGATAATCCCAAGTATCCTGAGATCAAACCACTCAACTGGGAGGAAAGTATGTATAAGCTCTCCCCTGAAGGACCTGCTGGGCTGGCAAATGCAATTGCCCAGTTGGCTAGATAGTTTATTCTAATGCAGGAAAGAATGAAAAAGCACTCGTCCCCTTGATTCATCATAGAATTTCTTGGAGATTCATCTAGCATTTTTACCCCACGCTTACCGCTGTCGTTTGGTGGTACTGTCCTTAATAGATAATTAAGGTATGCTGTCTTCTCTTCCCTTCGTGATGAAGCCTTCAACATCAACGCGCCGTAGCTCCTGCTGTTGCTGGGAGCTTCTCGGTTTTTCTTAATGGAAGGCTGAAGGGACATCCGCCGTTTTTCATTGGTAAAGAGTAGAACAGGGCAGAAAAATAGAGGGTTAAATTATTCCCCGTACTGCGAGTTACTCCACCCCGCAATAAGCTCTGCCTTGTCTTCCAAGTCTCGCTGAGTTTTGGAATTCTCAGGGGGACGTCGCTCATTCATATGGATAGGGAGCGTCCTCATGAGCAAGACAACAAACGTGGAGCAGCGTACAACTCCTTTTGTTGGACTAGGTTCGGTGTTCACGATTGTCCATATTCGCATGGATACTACATCTGTAACATACAATCTGTTCGAATATATTGTCCTTCCTCACCTAGTTGTATTGCGGTGCGCCGTTCTCATACACTCGCTACTGAGCAGGAATAGGCTGTCCCTCCCTATCAGGTTGGTCATACGTCCTCTCAATCGTTCGTCTCATGGCGATGGATGTTTAAATCCTTAGCTTGGACTGCACAGACACCGTATTGTAGAAACGTACCATATAGCATACGATACAGACCCGGGAGGGAAGTCCTCCTTAAAATCAGTCGAGAGAGTGAATAATCCAGACGTAGACGAAACTTCAACATGTCCTTAAATAAAGACAAAATGAGTCGCGACTTTGTACTTCCGCAACTAGTAGCCGTACATGTAGGGCCTGATTGCTTGACATACTCCTTTACCTTCCACTCCAGAACCTAAGGCAGTGACCATATGCGGTACGGTGGCACGTCATAGGCTGAAGGTTACTCCAGAACGAAAATAGCCTGTACTCCTGGCTACGCATCCAGGGAAGAAGCGTTCTCCTCAAGGCTCGGACAAATATATCAGCAAGACAACTCGCGCAGATCACGAATTCTTCTACCATTGCCCTGCTCGTGATCCTGTGCCTGTAATCCGGCTGCTGGATATCCTTAGATTTATAATTACATCGGCTCACGTAAGCACAACTGATACGCTACTTATTTAAACACAGTTCTGGCTACCAACCTGGATGGCAAGCTCCAAATCATGACCGTCATTGGTATTGCTGGAATCACTGGCAAATTCGCCCGCCTTCTTACCCAGTCACTTCTTGCTCACCCCGAGACCAAAATCCGTGGCTTCTGCCGTGATCCAGCCAAATACGGTCCCACAGACGACAGAATCAACCTCATCAAAGGCGAGGCATCCGATATTAGTTCCATCCAAACTTTCGTCGATGGCTGTGACGTCGTCGTGTGCTGTTACTTGGGATTCGATAGCGCTTTAATGGTTGAGGGTCAGAAGCTCCTCATCGATGCTTGTGATAAAGCTGGAGTTAGCCGCTACCTTGCCAGTGACTGGACCCTCGATTATAACAAGCTCGAGCTCGGCCTCCTTTGGCCTAAAGATGCGATGAAGCATGTCAAAGCATACCTTGATGCTCCAGAACGCAAAGTTAAAGGTGTCCATATTCTAATTGGTGCCTTCATGGAAACATGGTTCGCCCCCTTCTTCGGCATCTTTGACGCCAAAGATGACAAAGAGCCCGGCTTCAATTATTGGGGAACCGGGAATGAGGTTTGGGAGGGAACTACCTATGGTGATGCAGCACAGTTCACTGCAGCTGTTGTGTTGGATAGCTCGGCTGTCGGTTTGCAGCGTTGTACGTTGATTTTTGATTTTGTCACTTTCACCGGTTTATGAATGTTCATTTTTCCCACAGTCTTGGGTGGAAGGTCAACTTTTTTGGAGATTGTTGAATCCTTTCAGAAGGTATATGGGGTTACACCTAAACTCAACAACCTCGGCTCCCTTGAAGATCTTTATGAGACAATGCATGCTCGCCGCGCTGCACAGCCAGAGAATCTTTACTCTTATATCCTCCTGTAAGTCCTTTCGCACTGCTAATATGGGTGATCAACAATCGAGAGTCTCCTCCATAGCTTCTATCAGTACTACATGCTCAATGGCTCAACCCTGCTTGATGGATTAGATAATGCCAGGTATCCTGAGATCAAACCAGTCAACTGGGAGGAGGGCATGCGCAAGCTCTCTCCTGATGGACCTGCTGGTCTTGCAACTGCGGTAGCCCGGCTGGTTAGATAGCTCAATTGCATGAGGGAAGGAAAACGTGATGAGTGCTTTGACTATTCGTCGAATTTCCTGGAGATCCATCTGGAATTTCATCTGAGCTTACCACTGGTGTTCTATGCTTAATAGATAATTAGGGTAGGCTGTCTTTCTTTTATTTCCCCCGTAGTAATGACGTAACGCATCGATTCTCGCTGGGAAAACCTCGCTTTCGTGAGGGAAAGCTGAAGATATTTGACGTACTATGTCAGCAAGGAGTTGCTGCTCACAACAATAGCGAGTTTGTTTTTGGTCTTCAAAGTTTCAAGTAGCCTTAAAATTATTGGCACATTATTGTTGCTTCTCATGGTTATCATGGGCAGCACAGTACGCTTGTGTGGCATCATATACCTTGTGTTAGACGTCGTTTAGTTGTTACGATTCTTCATATTCACATGGATGCTACGTTACTTCAATACACTCATATCGCTAATTAAATTATACATGTTTTAGGGAGATAAAAAAATAGGTTAGCACTTCTGAGTCTTTTTATTTACTGCAGATTGAAAGGTATGGATTGAAAGCACCAGCGACCGAGAGCTAATGAATCATGATGGATTCATTGATACTTATGCTGTTGCGCAGCCACATTCAAAAGACAAGTCACTACGAGCCGTTTCAAGTTAATTCCAATGGCGTATTCTTGATCTATTATTATAGGAATTTAATTAAATCTGCAATTACAAACGGTTGTAACAGGAAAAGAGAATCGCCATTTCTAAGTCGATAATCGAGTAAGTCCAACTAGCATTATTAAATTGTCCATCCGAGTCGCCCAGCAACTCTGTATTGGCTCTAAGACCACTCTCATGTCATTAACCTCATAGACGCAAGCATTTGGTCATATGTTGGCGCCGTGAGTACTAAGGTCGCGAAGTCTTCGCTATCGCCCAACACGATCCCAGCGAACAAAGTCCTACTCTTCAAACAATCCACCCAAAGCACGCCGTGATATTGAGCAGCAAGAGGTGATACGGAAGCTTGACATCGTGCATAAAACACCTCTGTGATTCTTCTCTGATCGTCTTCAGAGAATTCAGCGTCCCATGTTTCTCGTTTGATAATTTCTTTGAGAGAACCGTAAATCGTAGTGAGTACGTCTTTGATTGTGATCCCATGTGGATTCTTGATAACGCAGGACCAGCTGGGCAGCTCCTCGCAACGAATACTCAATCGGGGCAGAGTGGGCAGCGTTGCATTCTACGTGTGACGGAACGAAAAAAAAAAAATCAGTAAGCAGCTTCGAGGGGCGATATTTAAGATGGACATACAGCCAAGAGGATAGAGGCCGTGAGAGATCTTCCAAGGACTGGTCTAGCAGAAAACAAAGGATCCTCACGAACATCCCAGACAATTGGGCAAGGATATCTTTCCTTCCCTGGTTGTATGGATGGAATGAGCAGTCTGTTGAACAGGAGACCGGCAGCCGTGACTGGAACAGTGGCCATACTCTCAGAAGGATGTTTAGGGATTCACCGGGACTGTGAGGTCGGTGCAACTTCTCTTATAATGGAAGGAAAAACGCACCGACTGGCTATGAGAAGAATTCAGTCACGGAAAGCATGGATGTACTTAAGCTGTCCTCCGAGCTTTCAGGGAAGATTAATTTCTTAGGAAGATGTAACACCCTGACGCCTCCCAAGACTAACTTTACCCTAATAGCAACTTCTATCTGCCGGTCAAATGGGGGACAGCAAAGGGCTGTGGTAAACTGCAAGAGCAATTACATGCAAGAACAGCGGAGAGGACAGAGGTCCTGCTGAAGAAACCGACGCGGCGCTGTCGACCCGTTCTCTGTCATCAAAGATTCATGCAGATCCGAGTTTGGCGCCCGAAACTCTCAATCCTAGCTGTTGGCAGTGCCTTATTGAACAGGTCGTTAACTTCCAAGTCGAAGTAGTGAACGAACTTACCGGACTTCTCATCTCACTTCGGAGTACTGTTGCGTCATGTTTGTGATCAAGAGCTGTGAAAAATTGCATATGGCTCAGATCAAGGCAACCAAAGAGGTAAAACATAATCAAAAGTGGGCACTCTGAGGCAAAGAACCGAACGCCTCATCACAGGTCAGCAGGGTACGGCGGGAATGGCAAATGGGTGACAATAAAAGTCACATACTTTCGCCTGTTCCGCATGCCTATAGAAACTTGAAGGATATCGTCGAGCGTAGTACCGTGATTGTGGAGGGACGAGGGTGCGAGCAAGGTGATGGCTGGAATCCCGCCCATCCTGACGGAGGATTCGAAAGGCGGAGTGAGTCCAAAGCCAGCACAAAAATTTTGCAAGACCATATTATTTGGCTCCTTCTTGAAAATCTACCCCCAAAGCAGAAGTGAACAAGTTGCGTAGATAAATAGACGTACACAGTTAACTGGCAGATCCTAACGATCCTGGTACAAAAATAGTATTTTTCACTCTCACAAGATCGTTGCGAATATGACCACTACCCAGGTAAGAAGACCAAAGGTTTTCAAAGTTTTAAATCGCCAAACTATGGGTAAACAATACCCGGGCACATGGAGGTCAAGAATACATTCGAGGTGGCGGTGCACAATCGAGCTGAGGAATTTCTTGCGGGAAACAGTCGATGTCGGACCATGAATTTACCAAGGCAGAACGAAATTAAAATAGGTAGATGTTAAAACTAGTCATGCAGACTGATCAAGGTATCGTACTGAGACTGTGCAAGGACAGGAATATGTGATTTATTTGGATTCTCTCTGCTTCAACAACACCAAGAGATAGGATCTTGGTTCCACAAGTCAATGTCAGCCTCCCTAAAGTTTGGACGCGCTATTGTAAGATTCTTTCCATCGAGTAGGAGGAGGTTCTGAGAAATCCTCCGTCACCGCAGTGAGAAGCATGGAATGACATTCTTACCCGGCATCACCACAACTACTTGCATAAGTTGGTCAGTTTGGACCCTTTTGACGGTCAGAAAGGGTCGGAATGAGTCAATACCCAAAAACTAGACTTACGAGTTGTGCTTTCGCCATCCTTGGGATTACTGGAAACGACCAAGGGACACACAGTAGTTTTGCATCTGTTCTGCCAAAGTGACAGCAGGTGGAGGGGATATTGTATACGTCACCACAGTTCTGCACTGTGAGTAGCTATGTTCGAAACTCGGCGACCCGACGATTTAAATAGGGGAAAAGACACACTAACAAAGCCAGCCCCTAAAGGGCCATTGGGAAATGTGAAAGGAATTACAGCATCGGGTCCGTAAAATGGAAATGGTAATTTGGTTGACTGACTTCGCTCATCTCGCTTGCAAGTGCTTGAAGCTGTGAGGTCATCTATCCAACGTGTCAGACAAAATCTACAGGACCTGGAGGTAAAATGAGAACTGACCCTGCTGCATGAACGGGCCAGAAGTTCGTCACCGTTGAGCGACTTACACAAATATTTTGGTAACGAACTCCAGTACGTAGTACATCCCAAAGATCCAAGAGTCTCAAATAATGTATTTTCGCCAAAGGGCCCCGGCACACGGGATTGAAATAAATAGGTTGCTTACCATGTGGTTGAATTGGAGCGTTTCGTCGTCTCGGAGCATTAGAGAAGGAAAGAACGAGCTTTATAGTGCATGGATACCCTGCACAAAAAATCGGATATGGAGCATCCCACTGACTAGGTCTCAAGGCGACGTACGGATGCTATTCCTGGGTATGACGAAACATTCATGATGATCGTTCATCACTTTCGTTTCCTTGGTGGCAACACCATATCGTTGCGTGGTTGTCCTTTGTTTGTTTTCAGGAGGTATTGGAGCATTCGACATCATTGGACTTTTTCCTCTGTGTTCAACCGCTGCCACGGTTTTCATTCCAAGCCTCGACATCTGGTTTCTGAAACCACCAAGTCAACAAATTGGTAAGTACTTTTCAATGCACCTCAATATCGCAACCGTCGCGCCGTCTTCCAGGAGCCGCTCCAATGCTATGATGTGTTTGAGCTGGCTTAACTTCTGGGGTGGCTCCGCTCCAACCCACTTGGTCCGCATTATCCCGAATCCGTTGCACCCCGCGAAATCGACATTTTTTTCCTCTGCAAATGTTCTAGCTATCTATTTAATTACTTTATTGCTCCATGAAGACTTCCAACTTATCGTGATCTTCGAACATGCCGGACAAAAATTATTACCCTCCTTATTTCATCAAGGAACCTCGAAACCCGATTTTGTCAAACCGCAACGAAGTACCCGTTGATCTCATCAAATATCTTCCACCCGGCATTTCATTCTCCCTCACTCCCTCTGCGTGGAAACGGCTAGAACGTGCGAACATATAAAAGCCTAGTCTCTCGCTCCTCATTTTCTTCAGCCCGGTTGCTCTCCCATTGTCTTTCGTTCATTCGTTTCTCTTTTCTCCGTCGCCCTTTTCCCGTCTACCCAATTCCCTCAAACACTTTTTTTCGTCACGATGCACTCCTCAGCTGTCATTGTTATTGCTCTCGCTGCTGCTGCTTCAGCTGCTCCTATGTATGCTGTCTTTTATCGCCTAGGCTGAAAGTTATTTGTTGACCATAACTTTTCCTTAGTAATGCCCGTGCAGCTGCTCCCAAGCCCGCTGCCTCCTCTGGGTCCAAGTCAAGCGGTCTTGAGACAGCAGCCAATGCTGCAGGTCTGACCTCTTCCCTTGTCAACATCGGGAACTTTGTCTCTGGACTCTTTGGCGGGGATGAGCAAGCTAAGCGCGATCTTGAGGCCCTCCTGTAAGTGATCCTCTGATTTTGCGCTTCTCACAAACCTAATTTCTCGTCCCCAGTGAGGCTCGTGCTGCCGCGCCCAAGCCTGCAGCCTTGTCTGGTTCCAAGTCAAGCACTCTTGAGACTGCTGCTAATGTTGCCGGTCTCACGTCTTCGCTCACCAACATTGGGAACTTCGTTTCTGGACTGTTTGGAGGTGATGAGCAGGCGAAACGTGACTTAGTCACCATCCTGTAATTTTCTTATTTCCTTTTGAGCATTTTGACTCCTGTCTCACTCGTACACCATAGGGAAGCCCGTGCTGCTGGCGGTGCTTCCAAGGCCCTCGGTAATGCTGCCAGTGCTGCTGGTCTCGCTTCTGGTGCGATCAACATCGGCGATTTCATCTCTGGTCTTTTCCAGCGTGAGGTGGAAGCTCGCGCCGCCGGAGGTACCTCCAAAGCTGTTGGTAATGCTGCCAGCGCTGCGGGCCTTGCCTCTGGTGCTATCAACATTGGCAATTTCCTCTCTGGTCTCTTCGAGCGCGACGACCAAGCCAAGCGCGATTTCATTGATATTATGACTAGAGAAATGGATGCTCGTGCTACTGGTGGGGCTTCTAAAGCTCTAGGAAATGCTGCTAGTGCCGCTGGCCTTGCATCCGGTGCTATTAACATCGGTGACTTCATCTCAGGTCTCTTCTCCCGAGAACTCGAGGCTGAGCTCGCTGCCCGTGCGATCAGCCCCTCTACGGTTCTCAGCGGGGTTTCCGGTGTCACCGGTGCTGTTTCTGGTGCTATCAACGGCATCGACTTCCTTAACGGTCTCCTCGGTCGCTCTGATATTGCTGACCTCGACTAGAGTGCGACGTTTGTTTTGAAGTATTTTTATGACGGCTCGTATTTAAGGCTCTTCACTTTTAACCCCTTGGGTGGGCGGAGTGGGATCATATAATGGTGATTCATTTTAACTGTATCAGTATTTCTAATGTACGAAAGACGCTGTTACTGGCCAATTAAATCCTTTCAAGATTTCATATACTCGATGTGGATGAATCTTAAAGGCATTGGGTGGTCTCTTTCAATGAAGTTCCCTAAATGTACCTGTGTGACAGTAATATACTCAGGATCGGCTTGGGAGCCCGACCTGGCAGACGGCGCTTGCAGATGCATTTCTTTTGTTCGCCTATCATCATGCTACATACTCTCCCTCGTGAACTCGAGAGTCACGTCTTTTGGCACGTAACAGACCGAGAAGATCTCAGGAACTCCTGTCGCGTTTCTAAAGAAATCCTCTCTATCGCGCAGCCTCGTCTTTTTTCAGAGGTACGGCTGCCGCGGGCACCAATCTATGCCGCCCGGCTTTGCTCTTGCCTCGAGGGATCTCCACACCTTCGTCCATGTGTTAAAAAACTCGTCTTACAGGGAGGATTTCTCTCAGACTCTCTGGAACCTATACTGAGCATGCTTCCGAGTGTTCGAGCTCTCACACTCAGAAACGACACTTTCAAAACAGATCTCATCAGGGCTCTGGAAAAAAATACCTTCTCGAACATAACTCGTCTTTCTATTGAAGATGCTACCATCCACCTCTCAATTTTGGACTCTTCTCCCAGGTTGGAAACACTCATCCTCCAAAAACGGTCTGAGTTTTACCGTGTTGGACAAATCTCCAGCTTGCAGCTGCCCCTTCGACTACTTTCCATTGATGCCTGGCGATCATCTCGACATCAACGATTGAATGATTTGGTCTCCTATCTCGAGAAACAGTGCTTTCCTTCACTGGACTGCATTCGTCTTCCCTTCAACGAACACCGATATGAGTGCCCTATAGATGATGTCCACCTGATTCTTAATCCTTCTGTGCGCTCCAATTTGACGGTCCTTGACCTCGATATTTGGCATAGTGAATACATTTCTCTATATTTACTCGCATTCCAATTATTTAACAGTTCTCAGTTGAGTTTGGCTCAAAGAATGGGTCTGCCAGCATAAGGATAGATCCGCCACTCCCACAGCCCCTTTATTCTCTCAATGACTACCCACGCCTTCGTTGTCTCAGACTGGGATATCACCACCCCCTCGATTCGCTAGCCGAATGGGGCACCTTGAGGATACACTGGATTGCAAACCTCTTCCTATCTCTCACCCAAACCCATCCATTAGAAAAATTGGTCCTTGCTCCTAACACAGACTATGATCCTGAATTTGAAATTGACGGAGAAGAAGATGAAGAGGATCCTCCACTCGACGTAACATTATCTACATGGAGTAGGATGGATGCACGACTTCAAAGTGATCACCTGCCTAACTTTAATGAGTTAGCCATTCAGGTCCTGGACGAGGACTACGATGAGATGAAGCTGTCGTTCGAAACTGCTTTCACTCTCACGAATACGAATGGTATGCTCACTTTCCGAGAGGTTGACTTGGAAGGCCTGTTTGCATCCTACAGGTAATATGGATATGAAGTGGATAGGATACTAGTTGGGTGAGTCCGCGAATGCTGGTCTTATCACAGCCGCCAGGTCGAGATGAATCATGGAATTCATCATCAATTCGCTCCACAGAACTTTCAAAGAACTTTCAAAGTCGGATGAATTGTTCTAGTCGACGACTGTCGAACGAGTAGATAGTTGTACGCACATGAAATTTATCCATCTCCACGTTCTCCGAGGTTATTTCTTGTGTGAATACCACACACCAAACAATACCCTCTGCGAGTTATGGCTGAAAAATACGTCCCACACTGGTTGTACCCAGATGTTACATCCTTCTTTCATTGAGCTTACCTCCGCTCAAGCAGCGCATCACTGATGCAGCAGCTTGACCATGTTCCCCTACTTCAGCTGAGACTAAGCAAGGATCCTCAATGTCCGCACCGTTCAAACGCGTTCCGATAATTCCGCTGGATTGCCCCAATGGACCTGCATCCACGGACAGCAGAACCGGAACCCGACTCGTTACCCTGCATTGGATTTGTATCCTGTTCTCACCTGGACGCTGGTCCTTAAGGTTGGTGACCACGTTCCCGGAAAGTGTCAAAAGAACGCAAAATCATTTTCTTCAGATATAAAGAGGCGGTGTTCATGGAAGAAGTCTTGTTAATTTCGGTTCGCGCTCAGTAACTTCAAGTCCGTATCCTCTTGTTGATACAATTGAAGAATATCGATTTCTTATCCCGGGCGTACCAATCGAATTTGATTAATGATTTTCACAGAACCCTTGCAGTCAAGAAAAGTGGAGCTTCGTCGGGTGGTCTAATTCAAACGGACAGAAGTCACTGCTGGCCGAAGCCTGGATTAAGGAAGTCGGGGATCGGCTCTCTCTCTCTCCAGTCTGGCCCGGCGAGTTCTTCCTCACGAGGGATATAAGACGTCGATTGTTCGTAACTTGGCTTGCTTCTCGCTACCCACTATGGCCAAGGCATCCACGGACAGCGACGGTTCGACGCCGCCGTTATTTGCCTCGGAAAAAGGTGCAGTTGCTTCTGCCTGGGATGTGGATCAACGGAATCCATGGAATTGGAGTTTGAAACGGAAATGGACAGCGACTGGAGTTGTATGTCTTTATTTGAAACTCTCTCCTCTCGTATTCAGAGGCGATGAAGGTTGGACTGTATACACTCGTGGCGCCCATGTCAAGGTAAGCAGATCTTACACCCCCCCCAAATTTTCATCAAAGATTAACGTTCGCTGAAGCGTGATTATGGCACCTGCCCTTGACTTAATTGCACTTGAATATGGAGTGAGAAATTCGACGATTATCGGCATGTCCCTCAGTATCTTCCTATTGTTGTTTGCTATTGGCGTGCGTTTGTCGTCCTACGTTCAAAGCAGACTCTTAAATCCTTCAGCCCCTGATATGGGCACCATTGACAGAGATGTACGGACGTACATCGGTATGTGAGCCCTCATCTCAGTCGTGCCTTTGGGGTGACACCAAACGACCCTAGTCCCTCCACGTCGCGAATATTGGACTGGTAGCTTTTAATCTTGGATGCGCGTTTAGTCCGAATATCAACGTGCTTATTGCAATGCGCCTTTTTGGTAGGCGTCGACAGACAGTGGCGGGTTCCTTATATTGACGCCCATTTTCCGGCAGCCGGGTTCTTTGGTTCCGCTTCAATGACTATTGCTGCTGGTACTATCAGCGACTTATTTTCACCCGCGGACAGAGCATCTGCTATGGCCATTTGCGCGTAAGTGCTGATTGGCTGGGTCTTCAACTTTCAGGGACATTGAACTACTTTTAGTCTAGGTCCACTCTTTGGTCCTGCCGTTGGGCCCATAGTGGGCGGGTTCGTTGCTAAATCATATCCCATTAAATGGATATTCATCGTTATGGCCCGTATGCTTTCCCCGTTGTTGGGGTTTTTCCAATCCGTTGATTTTGTACACAGTTATCGCTGCTGGAGCATCAGTCGTTGGCCTTCCTCTCTTACGCGAAACGTACTCTCCTGTTTTGCGTAAACGGCTGGCAATACAAGATGGTACCCTTCAGGAATTTCTAGAAGAGCACCCTGAGCTTGCTTCTGGGAGCAACTGGTCTCTTAAAGCCGAGATATTCTGGAAGAATATCACACGACCAACAGTATTACTCTTTCAGAGTCTAATACTGTTTATGTTATCTTCATATGTGAGTGGGCTTGGCTGGTCTCAAGTGAGATGGTATCTGACTTCTAATCGAGATGGCATTCCTTTATGCATTAAATTATCTCATGTTTTCCACGTTCCCATGTTCGTGGAACATCTTATCTCCTTCCCATCCATCAAATTTACCTCCCTTTAGTGATTTTTAAAGAGCATTATGGCTTTGATACCGGAGGAATAGGTCTTTCTTATTTGGGCGTCGGAGTTGGGTCTGTAATTGCCGCAGTGACGAGTTCCCGTTTTGGAGACCGACTGTACCAACACGTAAGTTGATACTGTTTCCCTATATTCGCTTTAATGACTTTTTATATTCAGCTTTCAACAAGGGATGGAGAGCAGAAACCAGAGCATAGGATTCCAGCCCTCATCATTGGGTCATTTTTCTGTCCAGTTGGCTTACTGCAAGTGCCTTCTACGTTCCCTATTCTCACCATCTCATATTAAATTCACTCTAGCTGGTACGGTTGGTCGGTACACACAGAAACACATTGGATAATGCCAATCATGTATGTGTTGCTATCCCGGTTGGCTAATTTGAGCTGATTTGAGTTTTCAGCGGTACCGGGATTTTCGCGTTCGGGATGATGACAGCTTGGCTTCCCATTCAACTATATGTTGTGGATGCTTTTGTTTTTGCTGCAAGCGCATCTTCCACCCTGGCTTTCTTCCGCAGTCTTGTCGCATTTGCATTCCCTTTGTTCGGTGCGTCGGATTGTCTCCTTCCTGTCCGAATGCCCCTCGCACTAAGCATCTCTATGCAGCTCGTCAAATGTTTGATAAGCTAGGACTTGGTCCTGGTAATTCACTTCTCGCTGGTCTGGCAATTGTTCTTGGAATACCATTCCCGATTTGGTTATATTTCCATGGAGAACAGATGCGGAAAAGGAATAAGCATTCCATATCACGATTTACGTAGTGACATGTTCTTGTTACGAAGTACACCCAATATAAACGAAATTGGGAGTTTTATTCCATGATGCCTGCACTCGAATCATTGGGGATCTCATAATACCTCAACACTTATTCTGGCTGAGGTTGTATGCGAGCATGCAGAATGAGCAAAAGAATCTATCAGAACCGTGGGGAGAGGCCATGACAAAATTCTGGATCCTGACCTTCGTGCCTATGAAGATTCGCCAACTGGACGTACTGTCAAAACTTCCAGCTCTGGCTAAGGTAATAATTTCAATGCGTCGTATCTCAAAGTCTTCTCGAGAGGCGTCCGTCGCGTTTTTAAGAGGGCCTCCCAAACTCTCATGAGAAAGGGAAGCTCCGTTTTGAGGGATATCGAGGAGGAGCGGGTCGCCATTTGGGGCCGCATGAAAAATGCATTACCCATTGTGTAGCTGTACACGAAGACGATACAGTTGAATCTAACATTATCTGCGCTTGCCCTTCAACGTCGTGAACGGCTGCCATCAAGGACTAGACGCTGGTGTTACCTTTTGAGATGCAACCCTCACGCAGCTAACTTCAGTGATCATGGAAGTAGACTCCGGACCGAGATTCCCTCCCGAAATTTTGCAACGCATCGTCTCCTTTATCCAAGATCCAATCTCTCTCAGGCGCTGCGGCCGAAGTTGCCTCATATTAGTCCAGGTAGCTCAACAGAAGCTCTTTCACACTGTCACACTCCGAAAGGACCCCCACCATTTATCTCGACTCCGGGAAGTAGTAACTACCTCCCCACATATTGCTTCGTATATCCGGTCTATTGCTGTCATTCCAGAGCAAGCTGGGACGATCGAACTGTTAGGCAGGTTATCGAACCTTCGAGAATTGGGAGTTGGGACTGCGAAGCGAAGTATATGGCCACCATCTCTTTTCGAAAATGTCCTATTACAAAGTGTTTTTCAAAATCTCACAGCGCTCGTTATTGACAATGCAGATATTCCGCTTGTGGTCATCACTACTTGCACACGACTCATCAGCTTGACATTGATCAACAGCGGTATTTTTTATCCTGAACTATTGAAGAAAATAACAGAGAATCACTCGTGCAAAAGTTTAAAGATCCTAACATTGGACGGAACAAGGAACTTTGACGGCGGACATAGCTCAATTACGGCCCTGGTGGTTCGAGGCTATTATCCTTCCTTGAGCTGTCTGCGAATTCCTGTAGGAGATGTTATCCAGCGGGGCCGTTTTCCTGAAACCGATCTGGCTACCATGCTGGAGCCTCTACGGCCGAATTTAAGATGTCTAGATGTCGATTTTTGGGATATATGGTGTAAGTAAATTCACACCATTGCTCTCGTGTCCAATAATGTACTGCCTTTCATAGCCGATTCAATCTTGTTAACGGAGGGGAACTCCTTCTTCATTGGACGATTCTCCAATCTTGACACTTTTCGTATCAGCATAATGCACGTTGAAGACCAATGGCGTGAACGCCGCCATTGCGCTTTGGGTCACCTAGGCTGGCTGACGAAAATGTTTCAAGGCATCATAGCTCCTCATCCATTGTCAACATTGATTCTAGCCGATGTCGTATGTGACCCAGAGGAGCTGGCGGATGAATCGATAAGAGCTGCTTGGGCGAGTCTGGATGAAGCACTGCATTCATCGTTTGCTCCCAATGAACTTTTAGCCGCTCATGCCAGCCCCAAACTTCCAAGACTCTCTAAAGTGGTAATTCCGTTAGATCAATACTTTAAAAGATTTACGGATGTCGCGGTATCCGTGTTCAAGCAGCCTCTTGCAGTGTCCTACAGCACTGGAAAGCTCAGTTTTGAAAAAATAGAGATTGAAGAAGTCTTCTGGTCTATGCCTGATTCATCATAACCTTTGTATATTCACTTTTTTCTCGCCTTTGTGACATATTATGTTGAATATATCGTAGATGAAGCTTAGACTTTTATATTTCGGTTATTCTCAAGTCTGTAACAATCGACCCCCAGCTCTTTTCACGTCTTCAGTTGATCTTGTTGCTGTGCCAGCAAACATTCTTCTTCAGGATTGGCAGACTTCCTGTGAGATACCAATTTTGCTCAGAAGGGATCCACTTCAACACCGCTCGCTGCAAATTCCTCCGAAGCAGTGAACCGAAACTCCACTCTAATAAAAGGCCTTAGCATATATTTTAAGACTCATTATTGTACCCTTTCCTAGAGGTGCATAGCTGATCCAACTGGTCGGACGGAATTTAGGTTAACCTGAGTTTTGTTGAACTCATGGTCAAATTTATGGTTGTTGCGGTCATCTACGTACGACCAAAGAGCTATCATGTGGTTTTTCCGCGTTCAGATTCCCATTACATTCCCGGAGATGAATACGGTAGAATCTATTCCTAAGGTGCAGTCTATGGTAACCATTGTAGACGGCTGCGGACCAGATAGCAAAATCGTTTAAAAGGTTCGAGATTTCAAGACTGATCTCTCCAGTAAATTCTTGACGAACTCGCTCACCAAACTCTACGCGTACGAAGCATGGTCCACCTTCTCCGTCACTCCCAGACAGTTCCTCTTCACTTTCGAAGGCTGGTTTATGCCTCCATATTTTTCATTTTTCCCACCCTTGCCTTCTGTGTGGTGAATTATGGAGCCCCCTCCGTGTTAATTTCGCCGGTCGCACTCTTTCTAACGATAATTTATCATATTGTGCTTATCGTCAAGCACAATCGCAAGGACTCCCACAAGTCCTATGACTTGGTCTGGGAGAGTGCGGGTGCGTTGGTTTGCGGATATATCATCTGCGTTTTGTGGACGGCAGGATTTATTGCGACGCTCTATCGCATTTTCTTCATAATGTCCATCCAGTTGATATACGAAGAAGACTACATCAAAATCTCACCCTTCATAATTTTGGAGGAGATTTTCACTGTGGGTTCTGCGGCTGTCATGTGGGCTATTGTTGCACTGGCTACCCACACTGGAAGAAATAGGCCACGGGAGGGGAGCTATAAGGATATAGAAAGTTCAGAACCGAGGAAGTCGAAGGAGTCGATGTGTTGATTTGTGTACCTCACTATTCACCCTTCACCACCATGCTGTCTGTACCCTTTTGATAAGGCATTGGAAATATACCGCCTATTGTTCGCATTGTAGGAAAAGCTTTGTCCAGTACCTCCATGTGTATACTTCATGACGCCGTGTGAATACGTATTTCCATCGTAATTCCTGATAAACTGGTCGCTATGTCACTCTGTCGTTGAGTTCCTTCCTTCGGTAACGTAACTGCAGATAGTCAAGATTCCAAGAAAAAGGGAGGATTTGAGTAAGTTGATCCGAGGCTTGATTGTATTGAACTACTAACAGGAAGATAATGTTGGGAAGAAACCACTAGACGCCCATGCTTGACACGTTCCATCATGACAAACATCCTATTTAGCCGATGTTGTCGATAGTAAAGATCGACTTCCCTCGCGCGATTCCCTCATGAAATTTTATCATGCGTTATCTTGCTTTTCTGATGGTCTGTCGAACCCAACGCGTCGCTGTGCTTTGTTGGTCATAAACTTAGCTTGACGTCTTCACTAGACCCTCATCCTTCGACAGCACGAGCGTCAGCTATCGGGCCTTCATGCCATTAAATCTGGAAATCACTTGTACGTTCGTCAATCCGCTTGGCTATAGACCATGGTGGGTACCTAGATATGTTGACTGATTAGGCAAGCGTTGTTGCCGGGATCATGCATCCCAAAGCGGCAAGGTGAAACTTCCGCGGTATTGAGACGTTTTTAAGCTCAAAATTCCCCAGGACCTTCATTATTCTCGTCGTCAAGGATGAAGATAATCGCTTCCACTCAACCGTATGCTTATCCACCATCGGTTTGTTCGCGTCGCCGACGTTGTTCATCATTTGGACAGGCTGACGGGGATGTCCTAAAGCCTGAAGATTCAGCATTTTCTATCCAAGATTGTCTCAGTCGGCGCTACATTTGGTAAACGAGGAGTTGCGGGAGGAAGGAGTCCGAACCTGGGTGGTTGCGCCCGGACGAAGCTCTGCATTCCTTCCTGCCGCACAATGAACTGTAATCCCGTTTCATTAATCTCAGACTTCCATTTCTCTCAAATGTACTCATTCCATCGAGTCTTTGAATTTCTCTCTGCCTGGATGATTTTCCGCGTTCCATTCGGGCTATGCAAATATGGTATGCGAAAGGAGAAAGGGGCACTCACTTCGAGGAGTCATTCTTCTAGCTTCATCAAACTGGTACCAATACTTTCTTTCTGTTGTACGATGGACTAAATAAATCTCAACAGGCTTTCGAACCTGAGCATTCCAGCTTTGCATAAGCCAGTAGCTCTTTCTCATTTACATTTTTTGAATCATGGAACTATTCATCAATATTCTTTGCGACTCTAATAGTTCCGACGACGCAACTTGAGAGAAAGTTGAAACTGCGTCCAGCAGATATCAACCACAAAGTCTGTTACCATCGACAGCGGTCTTCTTGATTCACAGCCCCCAATTCTTGGCAATGCTTCCCTGCCAAGTTACCGTAAAAAAGTGTCCGTGTCAATCATGTCCTTCACATAGGGACTAAAATCCGCAGAACCCGTACGTTGATTTTCCGTCCCGCTTCGGATATTAGTCACCCTGCTCATTCATCCCAAGCGCCTAATGATCGACAAAAAAACCTGCTGTACACGAAAGAGCTGGCAGATATAAAACATTTGGAATGGCTTCCATTT
This sequence comes from Flagelloscypha sp. PMI_526, assembly GCA_021399455.1. Lineage (NCBI taxonomy): Eukaryota > Fungi > Basidiomycota > Agaricomycetes > Agaricales > Niaceae > Flagelloscypha > Flagelloscypha sp. PMI_526. The sequence continues at coordinate 684,581 of JAJTUO010000018.1, forward strand.
TCTACATTCACTTTTTTCTGTTTCAAACGCCCCGAATTTTGAGAGAAAAAAAAAAACATGGCTCCTCGTGTCGCAATCATCATCTACTCTTTATACGGTCATGTTACCCAATGTACGTTGCTAAGCTGATTTTATCGTCAAATTCTCTGATATTTCCCCCGTAGTGGCGGAAGCTGAGCTGGAGGGTATTAAGAAGGCGGGAGGTGACGCGAAAATCTTCCAGTACGCTCCTCTTCTCATTCTATCGTATCACTCTTCTGATTTATTGGATCATAGGGTTGCGGAAACGCTCTCTGAAGACATCCTGGTCAAAATGAAGGCTCTTCCAAAGCCTGATTAGTTCGTCTTGTCCCACCCTCCTGCTCTTCCAGCTTGTAGCTATATTTCTAGTCCGGTAATCACACCAGGAGACCTTATCAACTATGATGGTATGTTCAATTCGATCCTCGTATATGGTTTCTATTGACCTTGCTGACATGTTGTCAGCCTTTCTCTGGGGAATCCCAGCACGATATGGAAGTGTATCTAGCCAATGGAAGGTACGCCCTTGGCTATCAAGTCCTGCCAAATTGGGGGATCACTAACCTACATTGTAAATCAGAATTTCCTTGACTCTACGGGTCAACTCTGGATGCAGGGAGCTCTGTACGGAAAATATGTTGGGATCTTTGTCTCTACTGGTGGGCTGGGCGGTGGTCAAGAGTCTACCCATTTTTCTGTATTGTCCACCCTTGTACATCATGGGATGATGTATGTGCCCTTTGGCTATGCCAAGGCTGTCTCACTGCTCGCGAATCTGGAGGAGGTGCATGGAGGATCGCCTTGGGGAGCTGGTATGTTAGCTTATAGTCCAAAGCCATTTTTTCGTTCCGACATTGATATTCTGTCCAGGTACTCTTGCTGGTGCTGAGGGTTCTCGTCAACCTTCTGAACTTGAGAAGGTAACGCACTCACGAAAGTCGGGATTCGTTCATGGATTGATCTTGCTTCTCCCCTCTTTAGAACATCGCTCGTGCTCAAGGCGCAGCATTTTGGGAAGCTGTCTCGAAGGTTTCTTTTTGAGAGTGGGACAGACCATTCAAATTTATTTTTACTGCACTGCATTTTCTGTCTGCATACTGTCCATAGAAGTCTTCCTGACAATTCTTGAACACATATCCACGCGGGTGATGGCTCGTTTCGTCCCTTACGTTCCTCTAAGCACTTTTATAGTTGTGAGAAAGCGATAAGTGCCGCTGGTTAGCTTATTGAGACATCCCTCAATGAAGTCATACCTCAGTTTCTACTCCACCTTCCTTCGGGAATTCGTCAGCCACCTGGCCATCCTTAAGAGCTGTCTACTTCGCTGCAGAGTTTTTTCCGAAGAATTAGGTGACGCGAAGTGCTTGCTAATGAATAAGGAAAATCTCATGAGTTAGTTGCCAAGGTCCGAAGAAGACGGCATACGCGATTTGGGAATTCTTTCTTTCGCACGGTCATCATCGAGTCTCCATGTTCTTTCGACTTTCACCTTTCTCGCCCTCGACAATCATAAGGCAGACTTAAAAACAATCACTGTTGCTCCTGCTTCTCATCCTGAATCCGCGGGCGGCCCAAACAAGGCAGATATTCGATGTGGGCGTCGATGACAACGGACTCCGATGGTGAAGACGAGCTGGAATTCCATCGCTTATTTCTCGGCACAAAGAGTTGCTTCACCATTTATTGTGGTCCAACGTGCGTTCCTTTCTTGTCTATATCTAGAGTCACTTCTCACTGTGCAAACAGGTGACCGTGTGTTGGGCCGTTGACGCCATCCGGTCGCGATTCTTCGCCATGCCATATTCCTCAGCGTCTCCGAAAAATATTCCGGAATTCATTCCTCTCACACGCCCACAAGTACCATCGACATGGAGACTCTCCCGACAGAACTCTACACACCTATATTCAATTCCCTTCTGGATACGCAGGCCAAAACGATCCAGAACCTTTGTCTCGTCTCATCCCACTTCTACCTCTCGGCCCGACCCCTCCTCTTCAATTCCCTCCGAATAACGTCTTTCAACGTGCTTGCTTCTCTGCTCTCCACAATTCAGGACCTGCCACCAGACGAGAGGAAGATTGAACATCTTCAACTTGAACTGGATGCAATTGATCCCACGCAGACTACCAATCTGCTCCATATTATGCACCTTGCAGCACCGACTTTACGTTCGTTGGTAGTGAGGTTACCAACCACCAACCCACTCAGCGCCGTGATCATCTCGCATGCAGCTCGGGCCAATCACTTTTCGAACCTGGAGAAGCTGGACTTGACAGGGTTTTTTAACTTACAACAGGTTTTTGGCTCTCTGAGAGCACCAAAGCTAAAGGAGGTGATACTCCAGACTTTGCAGCCTTTGCGTCTTTCTGGGGCTGACCTGAAGATGCTGGATAGTCTCGGAGAGTTGGAGTTGGTGACCATCAATGGCCAGCGGGTCGTAAGAGGAGAAGAGCGTGAGTTGGAATTGGAAGCAAAGGCTTGTCACAATTGAAGTAGTCTCAGGCTAGGTCAGTGCTTCTTTCACCTCGCTGTCAGATGGCTGACCTTTGACTTTATAGGAAATCATCAACGCTGCGGGACAAGTCTCCATGCGACCCCACAAATTCTACGTCGATTTATTTGCATACGATGGTTGAAATTCCTGCCCCTGAAAATATCTCATCCCTATACCCACCATAACAATCAAACACCCTCCTCGAACCAAGAACAACGTTCTCTGTGGACCTTTACCCCTTCCGGCTGTCTCACTGTCGCCTTTACCCTCTCTGTCGGATTCTGAAAATTTTCGAAGAGCATCAGGAATCACTATGAAGACGTAGATTCGGAAGTTCTTCCGTCCAACCTGCACTATCATGAGGCTCCTCACTTAACTTGGGGTGAACCTTTTTCAACCACCCTGACTGCGCGGTCTCTGCCAGCTGTCGCATCCTAACCTGTATACGACCCATCTCGAGGAATATCGGGCGCCATGGCGGCGAGGCGCCAACGTACGATGGAGATGACCGAGATAATCAGCCAGGCGAGCACCAAGAGAAAGTATGTTGGTTGTTTGTCAACGCCTCCACTGGTCAGTTTCTTTTTTCTTCAAGTCTTTGGTTTCTCGCTCTGACGTCCTCATAGGTGTGATAACGTGGTCGACTCGCTTCGCCCACTGTTCCCATGGAGTCAGCGTGGATGCTTGGTCGGAAGTGAGAAGATGAGGGTGGGGTGAGGTGGCTTGGGTGCGAATGAACAACTAGTGACGGGGCTGCACGAGATTGACCGTCATTCATCACACATTATCAATACAGTTTTGTTTTGTCCCTCATAATTATCCTTCATTAGCCTAGATAGCTCACGTCTTTAGGGTAATCACTCCTTAGACATATTTTTTCGTCGCTTATTTAAAACATCAAAGAGTAGATGGAGGAAGGTATCGAACAGTTTGTAGCATGACATTGGTGAACGGTCGCAGGTTTAAGAATACTGCCAGAACCAGTTGAACATGAAAGGTAGCACAGGGCAATAGTTCTATGGATTTGTTGTATGTGGAAGAATACAAATATCATATGTAACGGTGGAAAAGTTGTTTCATCGAAGGTAATATGGGATGCTGAATAGTATCTCCATCATTATAAGTTCGCCTCGACTTCATACTTCGCACGTAGACGTTCCACCCAGTCTGAGACACGAATAACCACCAGGTGGTTATTGCCCAGAGCACGCTTTGTCGACTTGAGCACTTCTTCGCCAGTCGTTAATGCATTCCGGTGCTGGCCGAGTGCACTGAAGTAATTAGCTAGGTTGCTCATGGTCATTAGAGTCTCTGGACATTCGCCACCCAGAACCTCCTTCGTCACTTTGAACAGCTCCACGCCAAGCCTTAACGCATCATACGACCGCCCGAGTCCATGAAAGTCGTAGGCGATGTTGTGCATCGTCCTCAGGGTCTCTGGATGTTTGGTACCCAGAATACGCTTCTTCAATTTGAGCATGTCCACCCCAAGCGTTAATGCATCTTGGTATTGACCTACTTCGCGAAAGCAATCAGCAAGGCGATTCATCGTCCCCAAAGTGTCTGGGTGTTCAGGTCCCAAAATTTGCTTCTGCAGCTTAAGCACCTCCTCACCAAGCGCCAACGCATCCTGCAACCGTCCGATCCCATAGAAGCAGCTAGCTAAGTTGTTCATTGATATCAGAGTCTCTGGGTGTTCATTACCCAGAACACGCTTCCTCAGCCTGATCACCTCCTCATAAAGCATCGATGCGTCCTGGCATTGGCCGAGCGCAAAAAAGTCTCGAGCGAGATTGTTCATGCTCGCCAGCGTATCCGGGTGTTCACTACCTAGAGCTCGCTTCCTCCGCGTGAGTACCTCGGCATTGAGCCTCAACGCATCCTGGTGCCGTCTGAGTCCATAGAAGTCATTAGCAAGGTTGCTCATGGCACCCAGAGTGTCTTGGTGCTCATTACCCTGAGCCCTTTTCCTCAGTTGAAACACTTCCTCATCAAGTGTCAATGCTTCTTGGTACTTTCCGAGCGCAGAGAAATCAATGGCGAGGCTGCTCATGGATTCCAGAGTCTCGGAATGTTCTTTTCCCAGAATCCGCGTCGTCAACTCAAGCACCTCCTGATCGAGCGCTAATGCATCCTGGTACCGTCCGAGAGAATAGAAGTCGCGACTGAGGTAGTTCATCGTCGCTATCGTGTCTAGATGTTCTCTTCCCAGGACATGATTTCTCAGCTTGAGCAACTGCTCATCGAGGATTAATGCATCTTCGTACCTGAAAAGTGCAGAGAAGTCACGAGCGAGGTTGTTCATGGTCCACAGAGTGTCGGGGTGTTCGTTACCTAGAACCCGCTTCCTCATCGCAAACACTTCTTCATCAAGATTCAATGCATCCTGGTGCCGTTCGAGTGCAAAGAAATCCCGAGCGAGGTTGTTCATAGTCAACAGAGTGTCTGGATGTTCTTTTCCCAAAATCCGCTTCCTCAACCCGAGCACTTCTTCGTCGAGCATTAATGCATCCTGGTGCCGGTGGAGTGCAGAGAAATCCCGAGCGAGGCCGTTCATACTCGCCAGAGCATCCGGGTGTTCTTTTCCCAAAACGCGTTTCCTCAGCTCGATCAGCTCCTCATCGAGTGTCAATGCGTCTTGGTACCGCGTGAGTGCAAAGAGGTGACAGGCGAGGTTGCTCATGGTCCACAGTGTGTCTGGATGCTCACTACCCAGAACATGTTTCCTCAGCTTGAGCGCCTCTTCATCAAGTTGCAGTGCATCTTTGTGCCGTCCAAGCATGGAGAAGTTATAAGCGAGCTTGCTCATGGTCCACAGCGTGTCTGGATGCTCACTACCCAGAACATGTTTCCTCAGCTTGAGCGCTTCCTCATCAAATTTCAATGCGTCTTCGTGCCGTCCAAGCTTAGAAAAGTCATGACCGAGGCTGCTCATGCTCCACAGAGTGTCTGGATGCTCATTACCCAGTACTCGCTTCCTCAGCTTGAGCACTTCTTCGTCGACCATTAATGCATCCTGGCATCGTCCGAGCGCGCAAAAGTCAGAAGCGATGTTGCTCATGCTCGTCAGAGTATCCGGGTGATCGCTACCTAGAACTCGCTTTCTCAACGCAAGGACCCCCTCATCAGCTGCCAATGCATCTTCGTGCCGTTCGAGTGCAGAGAAGTCACGAGCGAGGGTGCTCATGGTCCACAGAGTGTGTGGGTGTTCATTACCCAGAACCCGCTTCCTCAACTTGAGCACCTCCTCATCGAGTGTCAATGCGTCTTGGTGCCGCGTGAGTGCAAAGAGGTGACGGGCGAGGTTGCCCATGGTCCACAGTGTGTCTGGATGCTCACTACCCAGAGCCTGCTTCCTCAGCTTGAGCACCTCCTCATCGAGATTCAATGCATCCTGATACCGCCCAAGCGCAGAATAGTCACGAGCGAGGTTGTTCATTGTCCACAGAGTGTCGGGGTGTTCGTTACCTAGAACCCGCTTCCTCATCGGAAACACTTCCTCATCGAGTGTCAATGCATCGTGGTACCGGCCGAGCGCATAATGGCCACAAGAGAGGTTGTGCATAGTCCATAAAGTGTCTGGGTGTTCATTGCCCAGTATCCGTTTCCTCAGGGCGAGCACTTCCTCATCAAGCGAAAATGCTTTTTGATCCAGACGGAGCACAGCATAGGCATACGCTAAATTACTCATGGTCAACAGTGTGTCTGGATGTTCTTCACCTAGAATCCGCTTCCTCAGCTCAAGCACTTCCTCATTGAGCGTCAACGCAGTCAGAACCTGGCCAAGGTCGTAATAAACAAGAGTAAGGTGGTGCGTAATCAGCAGAGAATCTGGATGCTCCGTTCCATGAACCTGTTTCGCCAGCTGATGGACTTCTTTACTGAGCTTCAGAGCATTCTGAAGCTGGCCTATGGCCCTATAAGAGCGAACAAGATTAATCATACACATAAGGGTGGACGGATGTTCCGAGCCTAGCTGCTGCCGCATCTCTAGTAAGGCTCTTCGGTCCATGTCGAGACTCTCGCGAAACATCCCGACCTGTCGATACAGAGTGCCGATACGAGGGAGCAAATTAAAGTGCAACATGACTCCAGCTTTCATGGATTCTCGCACGTGAGGAAGGAGGGAGAACATTTTGGCATGGTCTTGGCTACTCCGTCCAATAGGCGTTGCAAGAGACAGTAGTGTCTGTGTCATACGAATAATCTCCTGGTCATTTTGAGAGTGATGTTGGGCCCACTGCTGCACAAGAGGATGGAGCGATACTGAGTAATTGAGGACATTAAATTCCAGTAAGGAGAATGATAATATTTCCCGAATGAGTGCTCGGAAACGAAGTACATCCCATGCGGAAGCGTGGTTCTTGAAGTTAGAGAGGAAAGTAACAACCATTTTCGGAATTGTGTCCTCTTCCTCCCTTCCTAACGCGTTCCACGCGTCCTCAAAGAGGGAACATGGGATAGCTTCATGATGCATGTAGGAGAGCAGCTGAAGGAGAAGCTGTGCATCTGGGGATAGCTTGGTGAAGCTAATGGTCCAAGTCGTGTACACATTATGAGTGTAGTCATCAGTTGTCTGAAAATGTTGTTCCTCTAATAACCTTTTGCGATTCTGCAAGTAGATAGGGAGGTATTCGTCTAGGGTACACATCCTGCTGGCGAGGAAGGCGCGAGCCTGGGTAATGGCCAAAGCCAAATAACCGAGTTCCTAGATATAACAAAGTGAGCTTAAGAGAAAATTAAAAGGAAGCGGCTCTGACATGAACAATCTCTGCCGCTTTTTCAATCGCTTTTGAACACCCTTGAATATCCACCCCACTGAGCAATAAATTCCTCGCGTCCTCTAGATCAAGTCTATCGACCCAAATGCTGCATCTCGGAGCATGGACGCAGACTCCATGGTTGCGCGTGGTAATAAGAACATTGCCGTGCGACCACGACACATATGGCCGGAGATTGAGAGTGTTGTCATCTGCATTATCGAGGAAGAGGAGCCAGTTGTCGCGTCGAGTTTCCAAAATTCGCAGGGCATCGTCGACTGACGGATTTTCGGAAGCTCCGATTACCGTGGCCTTCAAGCCGTGCTCAAGAGTAAGTTTGTCAGAAGCATCAATGAAGAAAATTTCAGAGAATCTATGAAAGCAATGAGGAAGCAAGCACATTAAAGATAGGAAATACTTGCCGATTCCGGCACAGCTGAATAAATTTGAGCCCAATTTGAGTCTTCCCGCCACCTCCAATACCGTATAAAACCCCAACACGGCACGAGTTGTCCTCAGCATCAAAATATTCTTCCAACGTCTCCAATGACATTTGTCGTCCAGTGAAGTGCACGGTAGGCTGCGGACAGGATTTGGGATGTAGAACCTCAGAAGGTCCAGGTACAACGACAGACATGATGTCAACTTGAATCCTCTCTGGACGCAGGATCAGGTCCTGGACGAGGTTGTCAATCTTACGAGCGACTTGAGATCCTTGGAGATATGACTGAGCATGAGATGTGACCTCATGGAAATTGGCGAGGTCAATGTTCAGGTTCTGCATTCCCTGCTCCACGCTCAACCTCTGGTACACACCAGGGACCTTCCCAAACCTACGCTCCATTCGCTCGACGACACGCTCACAATCTAGAGCAATACGAGGGAAGAGATCAGCTAGGCCATTTGCTAAGGACAAATGGCCTGGGTGGCCAGAGCCAACGTTGACGATACAGGCGATATGACCATTTTGGAATGTGCGTGCGGCTTCTTCAGCGAGTTCTTCGACAGGATTGTTCCACCCAAGCTCGCCACTAACGAAAGCTTCACCAATGATCTCTGAGCCAATGTAAATCGGTAAGAAGAGCTCAGGCATTGCCATAGTCGCTCGAACTGCTTGCCAGAGCGTGCAGTCGAGACTGAGGTTGGTGCGCGCGCGATAGTTCCGAAAGAGCCGGGGATAGGTTGTATTATGCGCAGGTCCAGCGCAAACAAAACTGAAGCGAGATGGAGCACAGCTGCCAAGTCTAAGACTGAAGACCAACTCACACTTTGCATTGATCCGTTTCGCAAAACATCTTCCTATCTGCTCCTCCCTCACTGAACCTCATGACCATCTTTTTTATCTCCTCTTCAAGCTTTAATGTTCTCTGCGTGATATCCAGCTGGCTGGAGAATACAGCTTGGCATAAGCCCACGAATTCGTGGACGAGTTGATCGCCCGTCATGCGCAGGATACCACACATGATGGCTAAGAGCCTTGTATTATGTCAGATAAATCTCCAGAATAAGTAAATACCAACTTACCCTCCCAATCCTGACCCACAAATCATATCAAAGTAGTCGCAAACCCTTGCGGGATGGGAAAGTTGGTTATCCTCTTCAAGACGTTGTAGCATGTCTCGAACAATGAGCGCTTGAGAAATGGCTCTCAAACCCCCGCCGTCTAATGGAAGGTCATTAGACAAGTTCGCGAGATGCACAGTGGAACTTACCAAACGCCAACAAGCGGTACCCCATCTTTGGTGATGGTTGAGCCTCCGGTGAAGCCATAATTTAAATATCATGCAGAAATTGTGCGCAAAACAACAAATTTGAACGGTTCAGAAGAGGAGGAAACGTAGCATGCCGACCAGATAGAAGTAGGAAGCAAAACCTGAACGCTATCGGACAATGTGGGTCAACCAGTCAAAGCTGTTCAATTCCTGGTTCAGGACCAATATCACCAAAGAAATATGTTTATGAAATGAGGATTCAAGTGCAATTTAATCGATGAAATGTTTGTGCAGTCATACACCATTTAACTTGCCAGAAAAATAAATTATGCATGAATTCATCTAGGATCAATATGGCTCAGTTACTGCAGTGCAGGAAACCACTCATGCTCAGACAATTCAACAATTCACTCAAGTACATAAAGTTGGAGTTCAATACCTACACTCGTAATTGAAAGTGCGGCATAGTCAAAGGCGGCAAGTTCATCCAAGACGAACCATATAGAACATTAGCCTAATAGCCATGCACGTCCATACACAGAACCTGACCGTCAAAGTACCGCCGAATCTCACTAGATGAAATTAACTCGCCTCCCAAAACGACTTCAATCGTTAATTTTCTCAAGACATTACCACTCACTTTCCTCTTCTTTAACCACAACTTCAACCAAAGTCGAGCAATCTCTGTGGACCCCCGAAAGAGTACCTCCTCAAGGCTCGACCACGCCGGGGGATCTGGAAGAGATATATCATTCAGAATCTCCGTGCCTTCACCCAGAAAGATCTCAAGCCGTTTCAGCATTTCAAATCGTGAAGAGAACTCTAACCAGTGGACACATCCCTCAGCTACTGCCCTTGCTGGGAACTTGGAGAGATCGAGGCACATAGTCTCGATATGAGACGCGAGAGGTAGGAGACAATGCAACATGTCCGGCATATCAAACCATTCTCCAGCATGGTGAGGGAACATAGTCAAACTAAAAACACCATTCTCCCACTCTTCGCCCAACCCACGGTAGTTTGTTGTCATACGCACAAATCGGTTAAGGGAATCGTTGCCGGTGATAGTTAAATGGGGGTGGGAGGGACGAGAAAACAGCATGTGGTCCTGGTTCCCATCCCACCGGTAGACAACCGAACGAAGTGAGAGAGCTGTTGCTGCACTTTGTGGCCCAACGAGGAAGTGGGAAAGATGTCTCACAATCAATGCAAGCTGTTTTTTAGCTTCATTACGAATGGAAGTTTGTAGCCTGATCATAGGAAGGGCTACAGGATGCGCTGTATCAATAGTTTCCAGAACACGAGTGACGCCTGAGGGCATAATGCCAAGCACAATGAGTTCTCGGAGATGGACGAGTGAAACAGGTTTATGTACAGCCCAATCAATGTGGTTGGTTCGAGTGAGAACCAAAAGGTGAATATTTTCAAGCGTAGGATTGTTTTCGAGGGCTTGAAAAAGAGGAGGCAGATCAGACTCCGGTCCCACCCACTGTAGCTCCCGCAAAGTTGATGTCCGCAACATCGACCATACTATTGGTAGTGTACCATCCTCGACGTTGAGGTGGGTGAGAGAACAACCGGGAGGGTCTGACAGGTTAGCCAAAAACGGTGTAAGCCATAGAGACAATGTCCATGAAATACGTGTGTGATCTTCCATGTATAAATCAAGCGAACGTAGACCAGGAAATCTCGCCGTAGCTAATGCGTCCTCAACATGATGATACGAGCTATCCCAGTTCAATGTAAACAGCTGGAATAGGTTCAGAGTTGCTATTCGATGACTCTGGTTCAGCGCAGCTACGAGCGACGTGCCCACGATATCGGTTTGAGCACTCCAGTCGTGCCTATGAACAACAGGTGGAGCATATCGATGTTGTCCAACATGAAGCGAAGCGTCTTTAGACCGCAACAGCAACGCCCTTGTAGCTTCCAAATTAAACAGCAGCAGAGTATCCCACAATGTAGGACATTCAAGTGCTGAAGCCCGCCAAAATGAGCATGCCTGGCTCGGAGAAAGCCACGGAACTGCATTTGGTCCTGTTGTATCTGGATTCACGAGGCAGAGGTCCCTATGGAAGAGAAGAATAGAGCATATAACCTCTGCAGGAGGACGATATGCTGGGCTATTTGAATTCATGGGCGCAAGATTGGTGGATGAATTTGCATCAGAAGGAGAATCCATAACTTTGAGGTAAGTTGAGTTAAGGCAATCTATCATCTAAAACGGATGGATACCGTCTAGAGACCAAGAGTTGGTTGGAAGGAACCTGAATTGGAGCCGAACACCTGAACTCCCCAGCCATTATCCGAGTGCTTACAAGAAGCTTCATCTGTAAACTACATCTGGGTCCCAAAACAAATACATCTCCTACATTAAATATCCCTGTCTGGATGCACGTCCACAGACAATGCCAGGTCCTGGAAGACCTCCCAAATTTCCCGAGGTGAAGTCGACTCTCTTCCACAGCCCTCAATTGATAATTTTTCAACAAAAATCCAGTAGCCTTCCTCTCCTTCAACCATGAACTCAACCACCTCCAAGAAATATCAGTCGAACCTTGGATACATATTTCCTCAAGGCAAAACCACGCTGGGAAATCTGGAAGCAACTGGTCATTCAAAATGTCATTGTCCTCTCCTAAAACAATCTCCAGCCGTTTCAACATCGTAAACCGAGCAGAGAATTCTCCCCAGAAGAAAAGCCCCCTTAGAGCGTGGCCTGCCCGAGCTTTAGTGACGTCCAAATGCATAATCTCGATGTGAGATGCAAGAGGGAGGAGGCAGAGTAATATATCTGGCATACTCTTGAGTTCTCCAGGGTGAGGGTACATTTTAAAACTGATAACAGCATCTTGCCACCCATCGCTCCACCCTCGATAGGTCAGAGTCGAGCGAATAAACCGGCTTAGAGAGTCGTTGCCACCGGTGGTCAATTGGGGATGAGACGGACGAGAAAGTTGGACGTGATGCCCAGTTCCATACAAACGATAGGTGGCTGAACGAAGTGGGAGAGCTGTTACCGTACCTGGTGGTCCGATGATCAAGGGATAAAGTTTTCTCACAATTGACGCAAATTGCGTTAAGCCGTTGCTCCACACCGGAATGTTTGACTTGGCCACTAGAAGGGTCGGAGGTTCTTCTGTATGAATGGCCTCCAACATACAAAGGACGCTAGATGGCCTAGTGCTGAGCACAATCAGCTCTCGGAGATTGGCGAGCGAAACGGGCATTTGTACCGGGCGCTCGAGATCTTCCTCACTAGCAGTGACGAAGAGGTGAAGATTTTCCACCGTAGGATTGTTTTTGAGGGTGAGAAAGAGAGAAGGTATATCGGTGTTTAGTCCGATCCATTGAAGTTCCTTCAAGGTCGAAGTCCGGAGAATTGGCCATGTGCTGGATGTTATACAATGTTCGAGATAGAGATGAGTGAGCGTGCAAACGGGAAGGCTGAGTAGTTTTGAGAGAAGTGGGTTAAGGCATTGAGGTATTATCTGTGATCCGGAGGTTCCGTCTTCCATGAATATGTCAAGCGAATGTAAAGCGGGAAACTTGGCTTTCGCAAGTGCAATCTTGAGATAATCGTACGGGGAGTGCCAGTCTAACCTAAACAGCATGAACATGTTCAAAGTTGCTATTCTATGACTCTGTTCCAAAGCCGCAGCGAATGACTTGCATATGACGTCGGTTTGAGCACTCCAGCTACACCGACGGATAAGGGGAACGGTTGTCCTATTTTGCCCCACATGAAGCAGGGCATCCTTGGACCTGGATAGCAGAGCTTTGGTAGCTTCTGAATTTCGGAGTAGCAAAGTGTCCCACAGTATGGAACAGCCGAGTGCTGATGCTCGCCAAAATGAGCATGTCTGGCTTGGAGCGATCCATGGAACAACACTGGGGCTGGAGGTATCTGGATTTACAAGGCATAGATCTCGATGAAAGAGAAGAACTGGAACATATGACCTCTGCAGGAGGCCGACATGCTGGGACATTTGAATTCATGAGCTTGAGAGCCTGTGTGGAAGCTAGGAATGGAGGAATCGGCCATGCTTCTGGATAACTGGGGAGGCTTGGAATGCTGGAAGAGAATAGTAAACATCATCTTGCAAAGAAAAGGTAGAGACGAAGTGATTGTACTCACCAGCACTTTAGGAAACAGCAATGATTGTCGGGGGCAACCCAGGTAAATAGGGGTTGGTTTGAGGAACGCTGAATGGGTGCTTAAAGTCTTGGATCCTTCAAGTTTTCTTGGAATGCAAATAATACACACAATTTTTCTTTTATACATACTATGCACGATCATACAACGACAAATAATGACAGAAAGCCAAGTAAGGGGATGTTATGTACGGCACAGTGTAAACTAAAGGTGTTATGTAGGCCAGAACTTTTGCTTCTTAGGTTCGTGAATTAATCGTCCTCTTCTTCCTTCGCATCAACATTGGCGTCAGCTTCTTCTACTCCATCCCGACGCCTTAAATCCTTCAAAAGCTTCTCAACATCAATCTCACACCCACCCTTAGTCTGATGATACCTCAAACCATTCGGATTGGAATACACCTGAAGTGAAAATTTATCAGCAAAGAGTCCACAGCAGGGATATACTAAAAACACAAACCTTGATACACCCAGGCTGACAACAGACAACTTCCAATTCTACCTTCCCTCTCCTACTCATACCCTCATTCCCGCTCTCAACATCATTCTGGCACGATGCCCCAAAAAACTCATCTCGCTTCCTCTTTGCATTCTTGATAGCGTCCTCAGTCGCAAGTCCAGCTTTCCCAGCGTTGGGTCCACGAAAAACGTGATGAGCGAGGCCAACACGAGCGAGCGCAAGATGAAGGTCCTTCTGACCTGAGCGACGAGTTTTCTTCCTTGGGGCCATGGAGGAGATGTCAGACGTTATCGTCAGCTTTCGCGGCTTGGAGGAAGCCGTAGCCGAAGAGATTTTGACTTTGGCTTTGGTGAGGGTGAAGTAAGGAGCGATGTTCGTACGAGCTGAACGAGTAAGGCGGCGCGTTGAGCGAATTGGAGCAGGGCTGTTCGGCAGTGATATGTCTGTGCGGCGAGGTGAAGGGCTTGGAGAAGTCAAAACGGAGGGCGAACGTGAAAAACAAGGGCTGCAAGGACTGTTCACAGCTTCGTCGCTTCTCAACGGGGAAGGAGTCCTCTCCGTGTTCATGGCAGCTGACGTCTCGTCACGTTCTTCCATCCTATGAAGCGGCCTGTTCGTGGAGTATTGGGAAGCTAGCTAGCGGAGAGCCTGGTCTGACGGGTTTTGGCATGAGTACGGGAATATGCTTGTATGTTGCGGGCGGGAAGATGGTGACAAGAGGGGATGAAGGCGAATGTATAGGAGCGGGCAAGTAGCTAATACCGCAGTGGTTGTATTCTAGGGTCTGGGATGAAGGAAGATGGGAATGAGTTTGAGCTGCCCAGGCGGGCGAAACTTTCAACGCCTCAGAGTCCATCGAGTAGTCGTGGTATCCCCACGTGGGTGACGCGGGCTCAAACGTATACGGCGGACAGGCATACGACCAACTAGAAGGGGCGAGCATATTAGCGGAAGGTGTCATCGTCGAGAATTGAGAAAAGTCAGAAGTAGAGGATATTGTCGACACAGATCCCGGTTGGAGAGAGCGGAGGAGGATAAAGCGGCTGCTGCCAATCATAGTCGACTTGTGATAGGTGTGGATGAGACAGATGAGAATCGCCGTGATATGCTTCCAGATGTTCGAGAAATGCGTTCATGTCTTCATAATGCGTTCCACAGCAGAGGGAATCAGCTAGGCTGGAATCGTTTGAGGATTTCTCAAGCAAGGTGCAAAGGAGCAAAGGACAGCTGAACATACCGAATCTATCTGAGACCCTGAAGCAGGCGGGCTTTCGTACATCCACGGAATCACCCTACGACGCGTAAGTCAAGCAAAACGGCGAGAAAGGAAGGAGGGATACACATACTGGTCGAATTTCATAGCGCAGAGGAGAGAAGAGCAAAACTTGGATCATCCTTCACGAATCCAGTACGAAGTTATATATGAAGACTTTAACTTGGTGGTAGACAGGAACTATGCATATCATGATCAGAGGAAGATTCGCCACTAGAAGGAATAAACACACCAAAGACCCGGCTTCTTTTTTCCCCTCGGCATCGGTTCCGAAACGTTCTGGCTGCTTCTGATTGGTGTTCGTAAATCGAATGGCTCTCCTTTCTCTCGCCAATGATTTCCCTATTCCCGCGAAGAATGATTTACGAGTGAACAGGTCTCGCCATGCTGCTCTATCCTCGAATGAGAACCTCTCGGAGAATTCGTCATGCACCGTCGGGCAGTCGAACATATTCAGGACCTCGCAAGGTCTCGACCCAAATTCGAGCTCAATCCTCGGAGAATGCTAAGAGAGACGCAGTCGGAGTGTTCGGGAGGCGGCGAGTCCTTTTTAGACTGCGTTACATGGAATGTGGCGACGATCTTCTCTTTACCTTCCTAGTCCCTACCACGTTGTAGAAGAAGACCATCTTCAATAGTACCGGATTAGCGATGACGCGCGACGCGTGATTCAAATGGTAGCGTGAAACTGTGTGGCATAAGCGAGGAAAGGAAGTGTAAGTTCCGAAAAAGGGCACACCAATGGAAGATCCTTGAATTTGGACTACTGTAGGTTTGTTGCAGCAAGAAGAATGTATGTTAGGGTGGCTAGGAGCTGGAGTGGACGCGAACTGAGGGTAGCCACCTCGATAGCAAGGGTGGTTGAAACGAAGAAACGAAGTGTCACAGATCACGCGGGCCCTGCAACGGGACATCAGCCGAAAACACGGTTAATGCAAGTGGTTGCTTCTGACAATGACAACAAATGCTGAATCTCTCCTCACAGCGGACGAATACACCTCTATTCGCACACGCGTCCCCAACCCTCTTCCGACTTCCCAAAAACTCTCTTTCCTTGGCCGTAGTTTCGGGAACCCTTGGGAGCCCGGAATTGAGCATGCTAGAATCGTCGTTCGTTTACAGCGACTGAAGGCATATGCATTGAAGACTCTCGCCTTGTCTCAAAACTCTGACGTGCTTGCGGACTTCGAAAATGAGAAAAGAAAGCTTCTAGGGTGAGGCTCAGCATTCTGCCTTTGGTTTCATGTAACAAAGGCTCAACTACTATTCATTAGCGACGCTGCTCTTACACCTACATTAAAGCATCTCGATAAGTTTCCAGAACCCACAGTCGATTGCCAGTACGTCATGTTCTCGGTTCTCTTCAGTGGTATGAAGCTTCCTTCACACTGATGTACAGACTTCCACCCTTGTCTTCCTTATCCTCCGCATACTCTGATGCAGCACTTGAGCATCACAATATCGCAGAGTACGTTTCGTTGTCTAATATGATTAGGAAATTGAGTACAGCTTCCTAATTCAACTGTAGAGCTGATGAGGACACAAAGACGCGGAATACAAGTGGACGGCCTCGTAAACATTCTCTCCCTTTGTACGTTTTCGCCCTATAATCTGTATCACCCTTATCCCCTTACTTTGCTTTCAGAGTTTCAGGATCGCCTCGTAAACATCCGTACCCCTCGTGAGCCATGGTCCTCTTTAATCATCTTAGCTTTGCTTATTAATGATACTGGGGGAACAGAATGGCGCACTTGTATGTTCACTCGCAAGACTCTAAGGCCTCCGCACCCCTAAAATGATGTCCGCCGAACCGCTATCAGTGTGCGACACGAGAGCCGTTAGTTACCATTCATTCACGGTTCTAATCTATTTCTCACTGTGTTGTGGTTTTTAGCGACACGAATGACTCAAATGCCCAAGATATTGATTTTTATCTTCATCAGCTTTCTCGCCCCCTGATTGCAGCAGAAGCATCCGAAAGCAACAGCCGTCTGGAAAAAGTTGAGGTGGACGCGCCAGTTGACTCTCCTAGAGACTCTCATCATCCGTCATACTCTACTGCTCAACACACACTACACTACTACCCCCCGCTTCTTCCACTTGAACACTCACCTGGCCTAGAAATGTTCACTGAAGAATTTTGTAATCATTATGAGCTTTCAAAAACTCTTGAGACGAAACTTATAAACAAGCGGATTCGTCGTACACAATCTCTTATGTGTGCGACAGAGTTTACACTTGCGAGGATGGGATTTGACCTTGGAGAGAGGGCTCTGTTGCGAAATGCTGTTGAAGCCTGGTCTGTTCCTCGTCATGAATGAGGCTTTGACTAATGACGAAGGCTTGGGTGGAGGTTCAACTGTGCATAAGTTTCTTGTCAATATTGTACCACTAAATTCTCTATTGAAGTGATCACTTGACATCCCTTTGACAAATAAGCTCTGTGTGACTCAACGAGCTAGGGAAAGCTATCACCCGTAGGAAAGACACGCTTGCGGGTGATACCAAAATGGCCTCTGAATAAATACTACTAACTGAGCGGAATAGGCGTGAAATACGGCCTAGCGGGCACCAGTGCTCAGAAGCACAGCCTTAGTCTATTACCCCACCCTCAAGCCACTTGCCACTTGAAAATTGTTATCAGGAACCTCCATCATCCAATCGCTTTCACACAGTCCTTTCTGGTCTGTCTCATCGATATGTATTTTTTATAAACGTTTTTTATCATTGGTTTAGAAATGCATCTTAGTGAACTTGTTCCTGAGCTGTGGACAGAAATCCTCCAATATTGCTCAAAACACGAGTTGACCCGTACAAGTCTCGTGAACTCTTCCGTCCTAGAAATTTCACGGGATATTATGTACCATACAGTTCTCATTCGAAGCGAATCGTTCTTCGAGACTCTTACGTCCCTCCGCGATCCACTTCTATACCAACGCCTTCGCTATCTCATCGTGGATATGTCCAATTTCCGAACAATCTTAACATCCCAGACAACGGCGAATGCAGGGAAGTGGGCAATCGAAGTGCTTTTGGAAAGCCTCGGTTCCTCTAATCTCAGACGACTTGATATCCTGGGGGAGACTTACCTTCCTGGGGCAGCACTCATCGCCACTAAATTCGCGCAAATGCCAAGCCCGTCTTACATCAAAATTGTCCTACCACGAATGAAGAGCGGAGAATTGGCGAGGATTCTTCAAACTAGCGCACTAAAAGAACTCCATATAACTTTAAGCCGGCTCATGTCGGAGCTTGGTGAGGATGGGGATTGTGAATCCTTGATGCGCCCCTCACTCACGACCCTCCTCATCTCGCAAGGAGTAATCCTTTGGAGTAAACTACTCCGCTATGTTTATATTGGAACTTTAAAACGTCTTGCTGTGTGGGATCAGGAGGGTCCTTGTGTCTGATCTCCGGCACGACTGGGGAGATTTAGTAGTTCTATCTGCCCCAACTTTGAAAGATTTATCGCTGTGGATTACATTAAACCTCCTCGGTCAGTGCTTCAAATTGCTGGCTGATACTTACCACTGACAATTCCTAGAAAAAAGCATACCAGAATTCATCCGAGCAAGCCAAGGCTTTCCTGCCCTTTCCCGGCTGTCGCTTTTTATCGACGACCGGGCTGTAAAACGAGTATCCCCCATCTGGGCAAGCCACTTTACTGCCTATCATAGAAGCATTCTGCCATTGCTCTCCCTCCCTTCATCATATTCGGCTCTTCATCTCCAGTTCACCAAACGATTATGCGAAAGAAACTTTGCTGGAAGGCGGCACCTTCTCTACATTTGCGGTAGGGATGAGAAAGCTCCGGATATTCACACACTTAGGATTGCGAGTGATTTCGCATCTTCATGTCCGAATCCCACCAAAGAGTTAGTGTCGTCTATTTCTCAAATGTTTGATCCAATCCAAATCTATCATGAGTTTGGAGGTAATGTTTTTTGGATTGAGAGTGTTTAAAATCTTCTGATACCAATTCAAGTGCGGCATTACGACGCTTGGCCGTTTTTTGATGAAGATGAAGTGAGCATCCCTTATACTTAGTGAGCAGAACCTTCATTCTCTCTGGGAAGTACATGTGGGGTCCGTATCAGACTTCATTCGTCATCTACTCTCCATTTCTTTGCAGTAGAATACGTACTTACTAAACGAGCTGTATGAAACTCGAGCAGTTGCACCTCAAGACAGACTGGCAGTGGCAATGTAAACAACAATTCAAGCAGTTGTATGGGCCATCGGCCGGCATCACCTTGATAATAATATGAGCTCTGTGGCCTTTCCTGCTCGATCGGGAACGAATATGAGGCTATCCGATAACAATAAATCGGTATGAAGTCATGTTCTCCCAGGAGAATGGAAACTGGAGGTGTGAAGTGGTAAGCAGCTTGGACAAAGGAACTAGTAGTCTTGTCATGAATAGGAAGACATCTGTACATCGTGAGTTTCGTCGGTGGGCTATCGGCTCTCTAATAGGAAAGTGCTCGGTCAAGCACTTCAAAGTTCAGACACCACAGACTTGGACATAGCAGGAATGCAGGATCGAGGAATCGTGATTTGCCCCGTACAAGCCCATAATTAAACGAAGAAACTTTTCGTCATGCCTAAATGCTTAGGGCAGTAGGTGTAAATAAAATGCTGAGTGATTATGCCATTCCTGCGCCTAATGCAATTATCTCATCGTGACTAAGCGTAGGCTTCTTCCCTTGCCTCCTCCCATACTGGACCTAAACACATCCCTCCAAAACTCACTTTGCCTCACAACTTCTTTCATCTATTAAAATCCCCCGAGCCAATACTTGGTTTTCATGCTACGAGGGATAGTACAACTTTGTTCCATTCCCTCTTTCAGTTTTATTCATTAAACTGTGGGTATTCAGCGTCTTTTTTAGCGTTCCACCAGATGCTCAGCATATCCAGTCATTTTCCCATCCCTTTCAGCACGAATACCCCCAGTATTGCGTCATCATGAATTCGAATATGCCAGCATGTCGTCTTCCGGCGGAAATCATCTGTTCCATTCTCCTCCTTCATCGAGACCTGTGTCTCGTGGAACCCGATAAGTCGGGACCAAACTCCGTTCCATGGATTTCTCCCAGCCAGACGTGCTCTTTATGGCGAGCAACGGCACTTGATTGTCCCATATTGTGGGACACATTGTTGCTCTACAATGGTGAAGCTACCGAGACTTTGTTGTCCAGGTCAAAAGATGTCCCGATTCACGTTGGGAGAAATAGGTCTCACCCGTCCCTCGCCCATCGAGCCACCTGGAATGCCCACACTGAGGCGATAACCAACTCCTTCCTCATTGCTTTTCAATACAGCCATCGGATCGCTACCCTGAATTTTTTCATACTATTTGGTCTGAATTGGGAGGATTATAGCTTTGAATATCTGAAGGTTGCGTTTACAGAGGCGAGTTTCCCTGCACTACGTTCACTGGGCTTATCCATAGAGGGTGGGAACGATACCCTAGATTTGTTAGCCGAGTGGCTTACGCCTCTTTTCGCCGGGCTACTTAGCCCTCCTGGTTGCTCGCTCACTCATCTCAATCTCGACGGTAGTACCCCGTGCTCTGTGTGGTCCACAATTCAGACGTCCACTTTGCGAGAGCTTCAGTGGATAGGACGAGAAGCTGATATTGTCGCTCTCCTTCAAGTCTCCAAACATAATCCTAATTTGGAGAACCTCCACCTCTTCGTTGTTGCATTTGAGGAATGCATTGATTGGCCCGTCCATCAGCCAGTCTCCCTCCCTAACCTCCGAGAACTCATCGTGATGGGCACCCTTTCATCAGGTGCCCTTCATATCTTGCAAGGGATAGAAGCGAAACGACCTCCACCTCTCCTGTCGGTCAAATTTTCAATTTCTATTTGGGACCAATCTGTGGAGCGGCTGTCCTCCATCGCAAGATATATATCTTCCCTCCTCGTTGGGCCACAAAAAGTAGCAGATCTTACGCTTCGTTCGGTCTCATACTATTGGAAAGAAATGGAAAACCGCATCCAATTTTCTAGACCCTCTCATCCCCGTTGGTCGAATCTTGGCCACAATTCTCTGAATGAATTCGTGAGGATGGCGAGGGTCGACGGAGAGTTAGACGATCGTTGGCCAGAATCTGTTTTCAGCTTGCGAATGTTCACGCTTTTGGACGGAGAATATAGTGCCCTGCCCGACATGTTGCTTTGTCTACTCCCACTAACATCTCAGATTGATTCCATGCATCTGGATCTATCCAAGTTCCACACAGGCTACAAGACTGACGGTCTGGTACCATGGATAGAATTTTCTGCACGGTTCAACATGCTGACACGGCTTTACATTGCTCTTGCGGAAGATGATACCAGCATTTTCAATGCGCTTGTGCTTCCGGGTCTCCCAGCGTGGCCTCGTCTTGAGGAAATATCGATTGACGCAGTAGACGATACGGTTCAGTTTTGGTTGAAACCCTGGCTGCAGCAGAGGAAAGCAGGAGGTTATCTCCTGCAAAAGTTGACGATCAAGACTGTTTGGGATGGAGAGGGATCTTCTCAGTCCAGATATTATCAACAGTATTTTGATGGTTTGGTTTCATTTGTCGATGTTCTGTACCTAAGAACTTCTATTCATTGATAAGCTAGAGTGTCGAATTATTCTTTATGTCAGCATTCCCTATCACATGAGCCGAAGATGACTAAGTTTCGAAGGTATTATGGATGTGGTTCCTTCTAATCCGTGCCAAATTCATCGATTCTCGAGCGTCGTGATTACAGCTATTTCAATAATTCATGAGACCCGCGTTTTTGCCTTGCCTCCGAACGTTTCTATCGGTCTAGCAATAATTTAGATAAGGATAGGCCTACAGGGGCATCATATTGTTGAGGAAGCAGATGTTTTCATACATAAAATGGACGATTTGGGCGGGTAGGAGTGTCTGGGCGACGTAAACAAATCGAGCAAGTGTTATCGACGGGCGCTTATTTGGTTTCTCTCCGTCTTTCCATCACCTTTTGCAGCATCTTCAGGCGCGCCTATCGAATAAAAATCTTATTTCCTGTTATATGAGTTACATTTATATGGTCGACCTTATCTTGCGGCCCTTAGAAAACCCTCAAAGTGGCTCTGAAGCCCCAACCTGACAACAAGCCGACATCCCACAGTTTGGATGGATTGACCCGCTTTCGGCACCTTAGAAGCACAGTAAACCATGATTATGTATCCTTATGATTCAATGAATCACAAGTTTTCGACCAAATCTCTCCCCCACGTTGTGATTTGGCAGGAGCTGTTCCTTCGAAAACTCAAATAAGCGCCCGTCGCGACACTTTCTCGATTTGTTTACGACGACTAGCCAACCATACGGGCTCTAAATACTATTCATTTACGTCACTATATCTTACTTTTTGACAAGGCAACATCCCCGTACGGGGTTTCCTCACCAAATTGTTCTTACAGAGCTGGGAACGTTTTGACACAAAGCAAGAAACCGGATTCTCACGAATTATTGAAATAGCTGTAATAAATACGAAACTCTCACGCAGTGATTCAAGCGTAAGAGTGAACACGAGCAGCTGTACACTCTTGTTTCGTACGGCCACAGCCCGTCACGAATCACGCAGAGTAGCGAGGACGGTCCTTTCTCCTCGCTGCAGACTGCTTCCGTACTTACACTTCTTGCTCTCTACTTCCGTTGCCCTCGGATATCCTCGAGCTCTTATAGACAATTTTGGCCTGTTCTGTCCATTCTCAGTGGTGTAGATTAACTTCGACTTACAAACACTCGTTTCACGTTTCAAACGAAGTGTTGACCGTCCCACAACCTGTTCCGTTTCACTCATACCAAATCTTACAGTACACCTGAACTAATATTCGTTGATATGCTAGAATTTTGTATCCATCTGTATGTCCATTTATCTGTAACGTGAAGCAAGACTGATTAGTTTTCGAAGTTGTTACGGATGCGGAGGTTTCTAACGCGTGAAGAACATGGTTGCAATCCCCCCCGTCTGTGGGAATGGGATCATAACTGCTTTGCTTTTCCGGGGATGCTTGAGAAGACCAATTTTCGGCGTTCCTGATATCATTTCCCCCTTACCTTGCCCCTTCTTATGCCCAGCGTCCTGAGCAATGTCTAATCGGAACGTGTCGGAGCCGCAATTTTGCCCATCTGGTTGTTGCGCTTCGCACGGCGAGCTACTAAGGGTGTGGATCTAAATATGATCGCTTTGTGATTTCCCCTCATCTCACTGCTAACAGCATATCTCCTCGTTCCTGCAAATCTGTACCCAAATCATTTGATTCCTGAGCCCGGATATCAACGAACATGAAACCCTCTCACAGCGATGCAAGCGTACCCAGTTCGGGCGTGGAAACAGGGTACGAGTACACCCCCTTTCATAATTTAAAAGCTCGGCAGTTTATGGCTCTCGATTCATTTTCCAATTCAAATGTTCTCTATATTCCTCTCGGCCTCGCTACTAGGTGGAGTGTTGGCCTGTACACTTCCCGTCGTGGATGTGGGCTATGCTCGCTACCTGGCCGCAAACCTTACCGTTAGTATCACGTTCATCGTTGTTTATGTAATTGATTCTCACGAGCGACTAGGATAAAGATTACTATACATTCTCCAACATTCGATATGCAGCACCTCCTGTGGGCAGTTTACGTTGGAGAGCACCACAGCCTCCTTTAATCAACCGTTCAAGCATCATTCAAATATCACCTGAAAGGAATGTAATATGTCCTCAATCTTCCCCAGCATGGTTCAACAATGCGTCAATCTTCCTCAAAGACAATCTTGGCCCCTTCGCTCCGCAATTGGACGCTGGACCATTGCTCCTTGATCCTTCTCAGCCCACTCCTGATCTTGATCCGCGGACCAGCGAAGATTGTCTCGTCCTTGATGTATTCGCTCCGAAGCATCTCTTTCACCATTACCACCATGCCCCTGTTCTAGTTTGGATCCATGGTGGAGGGTACACGGCCCGTTCGAAGGACGCATTCTTTTTTACACCAGAGGGTATGTATAATGTATCCTATCCTGGGTTTGTGGCTGTTTCGATAAACTATCGTTTGGGTGCATGTACGTCCTATTTCGTTCCAAGGTATGTAGTTTAATAAGTGGTTCAATAGTTGGATTCCTTGCAGGTTCGATAGTCAAGAAACAAGGCGTTCTGAACGCCGGACTTCTGGATCAAAGGTTTGCCCTTGAGTGGGTCCGAACGCATATTAGTAAGTTTGGTGGAGACCCGTCACGGGTTACAATCATGGGAGAGAGTGCAGGTGGTGGATCCGTTATGCATCAAATCACAGCAAGTCTTTCCCTATATTT
Source organism: Flagelloscypha sp. PMI_526 (assembly GCA_021399455.1). Classification (NCBI taxonomy): domain Eukaryota; kingdom Fungi; phylum Basidiomycota; class Agaricomycetes; order Agaricales; family Niaceae; genus Flagelloscypha; species Flagelloscypha sp. PMI_526. The sequence continues at coordinate 708,767 of JAJTUO010000018.1, forward strand.
TTGGAAAACTCATATTCATTAGCATGAGATTAGGCATATGGAGGGAGCCGTGGTGTGCCATTCCATCAGGCCATTCCTCAGTCCCCTGCCTTGGCTACCCACGCTTACACCTGAATTACAAGATGCAAGCACCAGGACTTTTCCTCAACTATTTGAAGGTCAAATCTCTCGATGAAGCTCGTAGGGCGTCTTACAATGACATTATCCGAGCTAACCTTCTCCTCATTGGAAATGCCTCACCTCATTCTTCCTTCCCCGTTCTACCAGTCGCCGATGGCTCTTTTATTCCCGCCCCTCCTGCTAAACTCCTTGCATCTGGCCGGTATGCTCACGGTTTACGCATCATGACCGGCCACAACCTTGATGAGGGGCTTATGTTCACCAATCCAATCGCTGCAGATGAGGCTTCATACCTTCAGTCGTTGCACGAGCTTTTCCCATCTGCTACAGATTATGCATTCAGAGAACTATTTGCCTTCTATCCATCCACATTCGATGGTTCGCTTCCATACACATCACAACTCACGCGTGCAGCGCTTATATTCGGAGACATGGCAATCAATTCAGCCTCTTTGGCGATTAGCCTCAGCCAAGGAGCATGCGGCTAGCTTCGCCTATCTTTTCACTGCTTACCCTGGCCTACACGCCCAAGACTTGCCTTATGCATTTTACACTCCAGACAGTCCGCTAGCAGGCGGAGTTGCGAATGTTTCGATCGCAAGGGCGTATCAGAAGGGTTTAGCGAGCTTTATCTTGACTGGGAGTCCCGATTTTGGGACAGGGCCGTTGCGTCCATATGGTAAAAAGGGAAATACACTGGTCATATCGAATAGCACGATTGTTCATGGGGTTGACCCCGCACTCAACCCTCGCACTGCTTGGTGGAATGAAGGTGGTTTGCTCAGCAAGTCGAGTTATTCTATATTAAATGCTGGGGGTGTACTAGTTAAATATATGTATTCCTTGTGTACCCTTGACCTTAATACTTACACATACAGCCAACACCTATTTTCTCTCTTTAACATTTAACGCCATATAGATGTTAATCGAGTTGGTTTTTTAACAGTAATACGATTCGCGTTTCAGGAACTCCTAGAGTAACAAGGGCTACTATCCTAGAAAAAAATCAGCATCAAACTGTCCAAAGGAGATGTCAACGACGGGACATCTCCCGTTAACTGAGAACGAACAGGAAATGAAATTGGAGTCCTCGCATTCAGACTAAAATCCTAAAAGATATTCTCTGACACGGAATACAGTTCTGAGCCGGCTGAGAAGATCACTCGTCTCGCTTCCCCCAGCTTCTTTTCGCCCTTAGCCCCCAGTTGACTTTTCCCGCCGTCCTGTCCGATTGAAATTTTGTCGGATCTGCTCTTTATCTTACCTACTTATGCGGTTCCTACGTCGAGTTACCAGCGGAGGGGGATCAAAATATTCAATAAGTTTTTTTCTTCTTTGCTATTGTCTCCTACAGTCTGTCATTCAAACTCAAGCCAAATTCATCGATTCCCGAGCTCTGAAATCATCTGATCCATGAATGTCAAATTCTCTCGCAGTGATTCAGGCGTACCTAAGAATTCAAGTTCATCAGGAGGATTACAAGTCCACTTTTGGCCTCTTTTCCCGCTTCTCGGGCAAGAAAAAGCGGAGAAGCGATTTACTTTTTTAAGGGATTGGAGAGGTACTTGGGAAAGCCTTTTCACTTTTCAAATGGGCCCACAAGGGTCCAAACTGAACACCCCCTTTGACCCATTTTCCCTCGCTCTATCCGGTTATTTGGCAGCTTTAGATCAATTTTAGACATGATATGGAAGCTAAATAAGCGGGCATTCTTATTGTAATACCTCAAGAATATATGGCTAATATCAATGTGTGCACATTTATTGTGATCACCGCCGCTGGCTGAAAACAGCCAAGAGTGAGCTCGGGGAGAGATACAGATACGATTTAAAGGACTTACTGGTGAGAGATGCAATACCACAAGTCAAGGCGATGGGGAAGAGGAATGGGACATTGGGCTGAGGCTTGAATTTGGGGGAGCGAGAAGCAGTAGCAGCAATAAAGTAAAGCCTATACCTATTAAAACAGGTGAGTTTTGGTCAGATTAGAAAAGGACACGCACACGGGCAAATAAGGAAAAACCAGTACCAGAGGCCTACAGTAGCATGAAAAGGCTTTGAGTTGAAGTGTAAGGAAAGTGGGAAAGGACAGCATGCTGTTGTGGATGTGTTGGGGAGGGGAACAGCAGCGGAGAGCAAGATCGTACGTTGACGCCGGTGGAGAATATCATAGCATATATGCAACGATGGTGGTCGTTCAAGAAGACTTGGGGCTGAGCAGAAATGTGGCAGTTAAGGGAAGTAAAAGATAGACGCAGGCAGGTAAAGCAGTCAGCGGGAATAGCAAGGCTTGAAAAAAATGTAGAAGAGCAGGATTCGATAGAACATCACATAAGGTCCAATTGGAAAGCGCATGAGGATAAACCATTTAGAGAGAGCAAAGAGTGATCGTGAAAGTGCATGGGAAAGGAGGAGGTCAGACAAAGATACTGCCAAAGAGCGTCGCCAATAATTGTGACATTGAGAGACCATTTGAAGCGCGTGGAACTGTTGGTGAGGGCGGAAGGGGAGGGAGATGGTAGTGGTTGAAGTTCAGCGTGCGATTGATTTACACCAGCTTTCAGTGATTGAATCGCGCGATCACTCACATGATGGTCCTGATTTAGCATACACTTCTCTGGAAGACCTGAAGAAGGTTGTCCCCATGGCTCAATACATTAAACATGTTTACTATACCTTCGGAGGTCCCAAGTTTTGTTAATGCACTTACTCTTACAAAGTTGTGATATCAGCCTGAAAAGTGACTGAGAGTAGAGAACCGGAAAAGCGACCAAAAACGACGGAAGCGTCGTTTCGAAGAGCGAACGACAAGCGAACTGAACGAAAAGCGTCCTAAATTGGAAAAAGGGCACTTGTCATTTTACTCGTGACTTACCATCAGACTGTTGGCCGGGAACGAGAGTACGAGCTTCACTATTTAAATGCTCGGAAGTTCATGGCTTATGATTCGCCTTCCAAGTTAAATGTTCTCTAAAGCTTTCTATGCTTCCTCTCTGTTAGGCGGAGCATTGGCCGCTACGCTCCCCGTTGTGGATGTCGGCTATGCTCGTTACCAAGCCGCAAATATTACAGTCAGCTTTATCTTCATTATTTTCTTAAGAATCCATCCTCACGAGCGATTAGGGTAAAGAATATTACACATTCTCCAACATTCGATATGCAGCACCTCCTGTGGGCAATTTGCGATGGAGAGCACCACAACCTCCTTCAACCAACCGTTCGAACATCATTCAAACATCACCTGAAGGGAATATAGTCTGTCCTCAATCTGCACAGGCATGGTACAACAATGCATCCGTCTTTCTCAAAGACCATCTAGGCCCGTTCGCCCCGCAATTGAACGCTGGACCATTGCTCCTCGACCCTTCTCAGCCGACTCCAGATCTAGATCCGCGAACCAGTGAAGATTGTCTCGTTCTTGATTTATTTGCTCCGAAGCATCTTTTCGATCACCATGGCCATGCCCCAGTTCTGGTTTGGATCCATGGTGGAGGTTTTTCCACTGGCTCCAAGGACGCGTTCTTGTTTACACCGGAGGGACTCTATAATGCGTCCCAATCTGGATTCGTGGCTGTTTCGATAAACTATCGTTTAGGTGCTTGTACGCTTCATTTTTGTATTTCGTCCCAAATCATGAATTCTAACCAGTCTTAATAGTGGGATTCCTTGCAGGTTCACAAGTCGAACAACATGGCATTCTGAACCCCGGACTTTTGGACCAACGATTTGCTCTTGAGTGGGTTCGGACACATTAGTAAGTTTGGTGGAGACCCGTCACGGGTTACGATTATGGGGGAGAGTGCGGGTGGAGAATCCGTCATGCATCAAATTACGGCGAGTTATTTCCCATATGTTCTGAAAACTCATATTCAGTGCCATAGAATTAGGCATATGGAGGGACCCGTGGTGTGCCATTTAATCAGGCCATTCCTCAGTCCCCGGCCTGGCTTCCCACACTTACACCTGAAGTACAAGATGCAAACACAAAGGCGTTCCTCAACTATTTGAGAGTCAAATCTCTCGATGAAGCTCGTAGGGCGTCTTACGAGGACATCATCCGAGCTAACCTTCTCCTCATTGGAAACGCCTCACCATACCCATCGTTCCCTGTTCTACCAGTCGCCGATGGCTCTTTTATTCCTGCTCCACCTGCCGAACTGTTTTCATCTGGTCGGTACGCTCACGGTTTGCGAATACTGACCGGTCATAACCTGGATGAGGGGCTTATGTTCACCAACCCAATCGCCGCAGATGAGACTTCATTTCTTCAACTGTTGCACGAGCTCTTCCCATCTGCTACAAACGATGCATTCAAGGAGCTACTTGTTCACTATCCATCCACATTCGATGGATCGCTTCCATACACCTCACAAATTACACGAGCAGCGCTCACAATTGGAGACATGACATTCAATTCAGCTGCTTTGGCAACGTCCTGTGCCAAGGAGCATGCGGCTAGCTTCGCCTATTTTTTCACTGCTTACCCTGCCATACACGCTCAAGACCTGGCTTACGCATTTTACACCCCAGAGAGTCCGGCATGCGGCGGCCGTTGCGAATGTTTCGATTGCAAGAGCGTATCAGAAGGGACTGGCTAGTTTTATCATTGACGGGGTCCCCTGATTTCGGGACTGGACCATTGCCTCAATACGGTAGCAAGGGTAATACATTGGTTATATCGAACAGCACCATTGTTCGTGGGGTTGATCCTGCCCTCAACCCTCGTACTACATGGTGGAATCAGGGCGGTTTGCTTGGCAGGTCGGGTTAGGGATCACATCCGGAGGAAGGAGGTACTGGAGGGGGTAATTACATTCAATTATCAACACCCTCTATGGTTGCGGTATCCACTACTCTAGGATAGCTACTAAAATATTAGTATCAAAATATGCTGTCACAAAAATCATCTCAACTTGGAAGAAAAGATCACATTTTTTAGTGAGAACTAACGGGAAGTGATGATGAGGTAATCTCCTTCTGACTAAAATTCAAAAGATTAAATGCTGGCGAAGAGTAAGGCTCTCAGCGACAGAGGACCAGCGAAACGGTCAAGGGACAGAAGGTTTTGGGGTGGATGGAACTCCAACGAAGAGTGAAACGCATTGAACCCTTCCATAGACAACGATTGACCAGAAGAAAGATACCACTGCCCTTCTCTGGCTGCTGTGTTGGAAAGCGAGCATTCCATGAGAGAGTCCGAGCGACTCGACCCACATAATCCGATTCCGCTCATGATACGGAAGTTGAGCCTGCAAGGCGCTGGCTTTTGCTTCAGACCATGACGACTGATCCTAATGCCCTTCTCGCCACTGAAGAATACGCATCAATCAGTCCGCATATCCCTCAACCTTGTCCCACCTTGCCTAAATTTTCTTTCCTTGGTCGCGATTTGGCGAACCCAGTGGGAAGCTGGAATCGAGCCAGTGAGAATCATCATCTATCTAGAGTGGTTGAAAGAGAAGTCTCGTCCAAAATTTTCAACAGTATTTTGATGGTCTGGTTTCATTAGTTGATGTTCTGTACGGAGAATTTCTATTCATTGACAAGCTAGAGTGTCAAATTATTCTGTATGTCAATTTCCCTGTAACAATATGCGAAGATGATGAATCTTTGAAGGTACGATCACGGTTAGTTGATTGTTTCAACTCGTTTACGCTGGATTGAAGGGCAGCGAAAGCTCGTTGATATTCGTCGAGAAGGTTGTAAGCAGTAAATGATGCTGCCAATGAGAAACCGAGAAGAAAGCCAACAATTCTAAAAGTCACTAAGGGAGACGAACAGCATGGTTAAAACAGTTGAAACTTTACCCGCCATGAATACCGCCTATGGGACGCTTTGCAGGAGCTGGAGGTAGCGACGGTTGCATCACGAGCAATATGTGAACAAGTAAATTGGCGTCCAGGGATGAATGAGAGAGGAAGAGGTCGAAGTTGTCGGAGTCCCAGGCGAGCTGGGTTCATGGTCAAGGGCAAGTCTTGAAGTCGGTTCTCACCGCCATGTCGAAGTGCAAGGCCGATGCCTTGCCTACCCATAAGGATCACAAAAAACAAAAAGTACAAGAATCTCGCACAATTTCTGTTCAGCCAACTACTTCATCAAGTTTGTTATGAATTTGTCAAAAAGCCATTATTCTTCCGCTTACACCACTAGGCATGTTATGAGTGCGGTGATTTTGATGCGTGGAGAACATAGGCTACAATTCCCGGCCTGTGGAATTAGGCTCATAGTTGTCGTAGCAGCTTTGCTTGTCAGCATCCCCTATCTTCGTTTTGCCCTTCAGCCCCAGTTGACTTTCCTCGCGATCCTGAGCATTGTCTGAGTGGAACATCTCGGAGCTGTTCTTTATCTCACCTGGTTTTGTAATTAGTGAGTCGAGTTACCAAGGGTGGTGGATCAAAATATTCAAAAAGTCTTCTCCCTTTGCTATTTTCACCGACATTCCGTCCTTCAAACTTAAGCCCAATCCCTTGATTCACGAGCTCGGCAATCGTCCGATCAACGAATACGAAATTCTATTGCAGTGACTCAGGCGTGCTGAGGAATTCAAGTTACGATCACACTCTCGGCAGGGAACGAGGGTACGAGTGCATATCCTCACTATTTAAATGCTCTGAAGTTCATGGTTTGCCATTCACTTTCCAAGTTACATGTTCTCTAAACTCCTCTGTATTTTCTCGCTATTGGGCAGAACATTCGCCTCGACACTCCCCGTTGTGGATGTCGGCTATGCTCGTTACCAAGCTGCAAATATTACTGTCAGTGTTATTTTCCCCATTTCCTCGGTAATTGATTCTCACGGGTGATTAGGGCAAAGATTACTATACATTCTCCAACATTCGATACGCAGCACCTCCAGTGGGGAGTTTACGTTGGAGAGCACCACAGCCTCCTTCAACCAACCGTTCGAGCATCATACAAACCTCGCCCGAAGGGAACATAGTCTGTCCTCAATCTGCACCAGCATGGTACAGCAATGCATCAGTCTTTCTCAAAGACTATCTTGGCCCGTTCGCTCCGCCATTGGACCCTGGACCATTGCTCCTGGACCCTTCTCAGCCGACTCCAGAGCTTGACCCTCGGACTAGTGAGGATTGCCTCGTTCTTGATGTATTCGCTCCAAAGCATCTCTTCGATAATCATGGCCATGCTCCTGTTCTGGTTTGGATCCATGGTGGAGGTTATACGACTGGCTCCAAGGACGCGTTCTTTTTTACGCCAGAGGGACTTTATAATGTGTCCCAGCCAGAATTCGTGGCCGTCTCGATAAATTATCGTTTGGGTGCTTGTACGTGTCTTCTTTATACTGCATCCCAAATCATGAATTCTAACCAGTCTTAATAGTGGGATTCCTTGCAGGTTCACAAGTCAAACAACAGGGCGTTCTTAATGCGGGACTTTTGGATCAACGATTTGCTCTTGAGTGGGTTCGGTCACATATTAGCAAGTTTGGCGGAGATCCGTCAAGGGTCACGATTATGGGGGAGAGCGCAGGTGGTGGATCCGTTATGCATCAAATTACGGCAAGCCATCTTCCATATGTTCTAAAACTCGTATTCATTAGCATGGGATTAGGCTTATGGAGGAGCCCGTGGTGTGCCATTTCACCAGGCCATTCCTCAGTCCGCGACTTGGCTTCCCACACTTGCACCTGAACTCCAAGATGCGAGCACCAAGGCTTTCCTCAACTATTTGAAGGTCGCGTCCCTCGATGAAGCTCGTCAGGCGTCTTACAATGACATCGTCCGAGCCAATCTTCTCCTCATTGGAAACGCATCACCTTATCCTTCTTTCCCCGTTCTTCCAGTCGCCGATGGTTCATTCATTCCTGCTCCACCTGCTAAACTCTTCGAATCCGGTCGGTATACTCACGGTTTGCGTATCCTGACAGGCCATAATCTTGATGAGGGGCTGATGTTCACAAACCCAATCACCGCAAATGAGACTCTATATCTTCAGCTGCTACACCAACTCTTCCCATCTGCTACAAACGATGCATTCAATGAACTACTCGTTCAATATCCAGCCACGTTCGATGGATCGCTTCCATATACCTCACAAATTACACGTGCAGCCCTCACATTCGGAGACCTGGCATTCAATTCAGCTGCTTTGGCGATTGCCTCTGCTAAGCAACATGCGGCTAGCTTCGCATATCTTTTTTCTGCTTACCCTGCCCTGCACGGTCAAGACTTGGCTTATACATTTTACACTCCAGAGAGTCCGGCAGCTGTGGCCGTTGCGAATGTTTCCATTGCAAGAGCGTATCAGAAGGGATTAGCTAGTTTTATCTTGACGGGGACTCCTGATTTCGGGACAGGCCCTTTGCGTCAATATGGTGAAAAGGGAAATGTAGTGGTCATATCGAACAGCAGCATTGTTAGTGGGGTTGACCCTGCTCTCAACCCTCGTAATACATGGTGGAATCAAGGTGGTTTACTTGGCAAGTCGGGTTAGGGATTAAATGTAGAGGAAGTAGGTTCTCACAGAGGGAATGATATTCATTTATCAGCAACCTCTATGGTTGCACTGAGAGAGGGAATGATATAGTATCAAATTATTCTATCACAAAGAGGTCTCAACTTCGAAGGAATGTAGGTCATTTTAGTGAGAACTAACGGGAAATGACGATGAGATATTTTCCGAGTCATCCTTACGGGAATTCGAAAGATTAAATACTCGTGAAGAATAAAGCTATCTGTGACAGAGGATCAGCGAAAAGGTCAAATAGACCGGAGGGGCTTGGGTGAATGGAACCGCAGCGAACAGTCAAGCGCGTTGAGCCCTTCCACGGACAAAGAAGAAAGATAGCACTTCCATTCTCTGGCTGCTGTGTTGGATAGCGAGTATTCCATGAGAGACTCCTAGTGACTCGACCCACATTATCCGATTCCGCTCACAACACTGGCATCGAGCCTGCAATGCGCCGGCTTTTGCTTCAGACCATGACGACTGATCCTGATTCCCTCCTCGCCACAGAACAATACGCGTCAATTAGTTCACATGTCCCTCAACCCCGCCCCACTTCGCCCAAATTTTCTTTCCTTGGTCGCGATTTGGCGAACCCGTGGGAACCTGGAATCGAGCCAGTGAGAGTCGTCGTCCGCCTAGAGCGGTTGAAAGCCCATGCGTCAAGAATCTCGTTAGCCTCCCAATGTGTTGAGTTGCCCGTTTTGTCCGAGGACGATAAGAATGTTCTTCACAGGTGCTGCATTCTTTGCCTCTTTCATGCGAGATGAACTGACCCTTTGGTTTTGCAGCGACGCAATGACTCCTCCAACCCTCCGACTAGATATTCACAACGCATCTAATACTCATCAATCTTTTTCGAAGTAAGGATCTTGTATTTCTCACTGGTGACTTGAACTGTCCTAAGTTGTCACCACACAGACCTCCAGAGACCACACCGCAATCCCCTCAGATTCATGCTGTATTGCCTGATAAATCGAATCTTTCTGCCGCAGACATACCTCTTTCTACTTCCTTAGAAACCACCAACGTGTTGCCCGCCAGGTATGTTTATAGGATGATGTTGGCTTTTGGTTCACATTTTTCCCCAGTTTTGAATCTCTTCCTCTTCTCGCGTTCGTTATCATAAACTCTCTGATCATCGTGGAATATTGCCCCTGATATCCGCAAACCTAGTGACTTGTCAGATTCATCGGAAATATCTGACGAACCGTCGGCTGATGACTTCCTCGCTCTCCCAATAAATGCTTGTCTGCGACCATTTATCGCGTCTCCGCGACCAAAATCTGAATATATCCGTGTTCTTGATGTCGAAAGTCTCAATCCGTGGGAGGAAGGATGCGATTCGGGCATTCAAGACAGGAGAATGGGCACATTAAGAAGAATGTTATCTGACAAGCACCCCGAAGAGTTCCCCAAGAACAAACGCGGACGACCTCGTAAACAACCTCATGCATTGTGAGTTTTGTCTTCCATGTTTGAATGTGTTATCTTTCTTATTCCTATCTTCCTCTTCCCCTTTCAGACCAAAGAGCGAACAAGTCACACCTCCACCTAAGCGACCGCGGGGACGGCCTCGTAAACACCCAATTACTCCGTACGCTCTCCTGTATTATGCCTCTCTCTTCTTTTCCTCAATCAGTCTCTTTGTTTCTTTCCTCCATCTTTAGAACTGAAAAGGGCTCACCTCCACCCAAACGACCAAGGGGAAGACCCCGCATACATCCCCTCCCAACGTAAGTTTTAGTATTTCATTTTACAACTTAATCTCAACATGATGTAGGAAAGACCGCAGTTTATTCTCCCCTAGTCCTCCGACGGAATCAGTATCATTGGTCCCACGGAAACGATCTGCTTCTGCGGAATCTAGGCACAGATCTCAGCCGCAGCGAGTGAAACGAAATACGTGCGTGTGTTCCAAGACTCTTTTTATTGCTCTGCCGTAATCCTTACCTTTTGTCCAGGACTGTAGAGGATGAAGGCGGCCAAGACACTGGGATTTTTCTCACTGACTCCGATATGCAGATAGGAGAATACCTAAGGGAAGCTCTACCCGGGTCGTCCTACTCTACATCACCACACCTTGGTCCAATTCTCCCACCCTCGCGTTTACCAGGACCAGCCATGGAAATCGAAGATTTTTGTTGCAAGTACCGCCTTGCAAAACCTCTTCAGGCGAAACTTTTGAGGAACGGGTTTTTTGAAGTTCACTCTTTGACGTTTGCGTCGGACTTCGCCCTTGAGGCGTTGGGATTTGAGGTTGAAGAGAGAGCTGTTTTGAAAGATGCAATTCAAGTATGGTCTGTTCTTCGTGATAGATAGGACGCAACGTGGTTTATCTCCCCTAAGTCTTTTCTCTCAAAATTTCTGGTATAATAAAAACCCTTCAGGTTGTGTTAGAATCTCTAATGCTGTGCTAGAGGAATATATATGTATGCTATCATATCTGAAATTGCGGTTCTGAGAAAATCCCAAAGGAACGTGGAATCGGAGACCGCGATCATCACCTTGTGGCACCTTGCAACCTGCGGTCATGACTAGCAACCTTATCGTTCATCCTGGACCCTCGCTCGCTCCTGAAATTCTTCACCACATCGTATCCTTTATCGACGATGAACCTACTTTGAAAATATGTTGTGGCACCTCAAAGGCTCTCCTCGATCCTGCCCAGCGCAAGCTGTTCCGCCACCTTGACCTCCAAAGTATGAACTGGGCTGTCGCTTTAAGACTTCACACTCTTTTAAAGTCCTCTCCTCATCTAACTGCGTACATATATTCCCTCTCTGTCCCTCGAGAGGCAGGTAGCAGGTTCCTCGAGCTTCTAAACAATTTACCCAATTTGCGAGCCCTAATATTCAAAACTTTGGGGACCTGGAACGCCACTTATTATGACCTAAAGAATTTGTCCAATATTACAACCCTCGATATTCGTGGCGAAGATATTCCTTTGTCTTTCCTATTCGCCTGTCCTCAGATCGCCAGCCTGACTTTACTGAACGCTGACATTCTCGCGGACGAGCCGGATGTAGCTACATCACCGTACCCAGTCTTTCCTCATCTCAGATATCTGAAAATGGATGCTACGCGTAACGGAGACGTAACCCCTAGACTTGTTAACATGGCCAACGACAGATGTTTTCCTTCCCTGCAGTGCTTGCTCATCCCAGAGATGCTTGGTGGAGGTCGAGTGTATTTCCCGGAAGAGGATCTTCCACCCTTTCTCAACCAATTGCATCCCCATTTGAAATTCCTAGACATTGACTTTTGGCCCTTAACTTGTGAGACTGATTTCGTTATTTCATTCACTGAAACTCATTTGTCTAACTTGCATTCAAGCTACTTCAATCTTATTAGGACCTAATAACCCCCTTCAACTGGGCATTATGTCAAATTTAGTCGCTTTCAGAATGCTATATGCACGTACTAGAGCTGGTTTGGAGACGGCAAACCACCTGCAGTGGCTCATTTCAATGCTGGAAAGTCTCTCGGCCCAACATCCTCTAAGGATGGTTGTCCTTGCTGGCGCGGATTCCGACAGAGTATCGTCAATTGAGATTTGGCGTGATCTTGACGATGCGCTGCACTCATCTCTGGCTCCCATCGACATCGGAGGTGATCCAGCATTGATGCTGAAGCTCCCAGATTTTACGAGTCTCGTGATACCTATGAATGAGACCCCAGTAAGGTTAAAAGAAAAAGGGAAGACTTGGTTCAGGAAGAACCTTCCTCGTACGTATGATTGTGATCAGCTTACATTTGAAGACGTAGAGTTTGAAGAGTTTTTCTGGAGAGGATGTGCATGATCACAAGATTCCTGGCAGTCTACCAGAGAGAGCCGCGGGTCTGCCCTTTCAGGGCATGCTACAGCCCTTTCTCTAAAATCTACGACAATTACCTCATCTTGTTCTACTTCAGTCCAAAATACGTGGTCGGCCTGCTGAGGGGCTAGCAGCGCTTCGTCACAAATATTTTGACCTTCGTATGGAAGTCTGAGTTCCTGTTTTACTCAAGAACGTCAATCTTCCACTGTATTCTGTCAATATAGCATCTCTCAGTACTTTAAAAGAGGCTCTTATATCTGCATCCATGACCCTTTTTTTGGTTTCCTGTCACCCAAACATACTACCAACACGAATTTCTTTCATCTAATTCATGTGTTCCTTCCATATCCACGTTTGCCAGGATGAGGTTGAGGACAGGCTTTGTTAAAAGTTACTAGTGAGGCATGGTCTGTGGTTTATCATACTTGAGGGCATTGGATTCAAGCTTATGAATTCCTTGGTCTAAAATTTTGAAGTACAGTAAAAGTGTCGCGGACAATATGTTAGACATTGGCCATCTAAGGCTTTGTTCGCGTTAATTCTAGGATTTTTCATACCATATTTCGTTTATTGAAATAGGTTGTAACGGATTAAGAGGGTGGGAGACTGCCTGTGGATGCAATGTCCGCCTTGCTTTCAAACAGTCATGACCAGCAACACTATGATTCATCCCGGACCCTGGCTCGCTCCCGAGATTCTTCACCATATCATATCCTTCATCGATGAAGAGCCTACTTTAAAATTTGTTGTACAACTTCCAAGCTTCTTCTCCATCCTGCCCAGCGTCAGCTCTTCCGCCACCTTGACCTCGAAAGTTTGCATTGGAGCATCACGTTCAGACTTCCCACTCTTTTTTCATCCTCCCCTCATATTGCGGCGTACATATATTCGATATCTGCCCCTCGAATGGCTCCCGGTAACAGAGTACTTGAGGTTCTGAACAGGCTACCTAATGTGCGAGCTCTCGAGTTCAGATCCCCAGGAACCTGGGACGCTGCGTATCGCAAGCTGAGCAAGTTGTCCGATCTCACGACTCTCCGTGTACGTGGGCAGGATATTCCTCGCTCCTTTCTTTTTGCTTGTCCTCGGCTTGTCAGCTTGACTCTGCAAAACGGCAGTATCCAGGTAGAAGAATCAGATACGGCTTTATCGACATACCCTATCTTTCATCACCTTAGATTTCTGAAGGTAGACGCTCCGCGTCATATGAACCGAGCCCCCAACCTAATCAACCTCATGGCAAAGCAAGGATGTTTCCCTTCTCTGCAATGCTTACAAATCCCTCAAACGATGAGCCGAAGCCGGACATATTTTCAGGAAAAGGATCTTCCGTCCTTTCTCAATTCGTTGTATGCTCACTTGGAATGTCTGGACATTGACTTTTGGTCCTTGCACTGTGTGTTAGATCTCATTATTGTTTTCTGATGAAATACTTTGTCTCACTTTATTTGCAGATAATTCAATATTATTAGGTCCCAATAATCCCTTCCAACTGAACACTCTGTCCAATCTGGTCGTCTTCAGAATGCTGTATGCACGTACCCGGCCAGGTTTAGAGACAGTGAACTATCTGTTGTGGTTAACCTCAATGCTTCAAAACCTTTCAGGCCCACATCCTCTCAGGATGATTATCCTCGCAGGCTCATATTATGATCAAATATCGTCCAAAGACACTTGGTGCGATTTCGATGACGCACTTCACGCCTTCTTTTGGTCCTATAGACTGTGATGACGATCCGAAACGCAGCCTGAAACTGCCTGATTTTAGGAGTCTTGTGTTGCCCTTAACTGATATCCCAACGAGGTTAGAAGAGTATACGAAAATTACATTCAGAGAGTGTCTTCCTCGTACGAGCAAATGTGGTCAGCTCAGGTTTGATGATGTAGACTTTGAGGGGGTATTTTGGAGACATAAGCGTACATAAACACTGACCTTTTCCATGAGGTCCAATGTGTCCCTACAAATCATCGTGCAGCTCTTTCCTTAGAATTTCCGGAAGACAATTCATTGTTTTCATTTAAGCCTGAGAATGACGATAGAACCAAACCAGAGCGTGGCACTGCATCGTCAATCCATCCGTTGCACTTCCTCACACACAGAATATAATATATTGAAGACCTAATCCTTTCGACATTCCATCTCTTCACCACCTCAAAGTTACTGTAAAACCTACATCCAGGACGCGTCTTTTAAGTCCCATTGACCAAGCATATCTTCGACAACGCTGCCACCTGTACCCTCACGTACAATTAGCTGCCTAGCATAAGGAGCTAACATTTTTGTTAACTCTGATGAAATTGCCCTTTCCCGAACATGAACCAGCAGATAATTCAATTGCCATTCACGAAATGAAGGCGCATGTTCAACAATTTCGCTAGGTAAAGGACACTGCCAATGGGTGTGAGTACGGTAGATTGAGTACGCTATAAATCAATGCTCTCACATATGCATTGGTGTAATTAGGTAGCCCGATTTGCACAACTCTATCAGTTGCGACCCACCAGAGGTGCTTCAAGCGAGGAAGGTATGTTGCTACACCGGCCAGACCATGCACGCCGAAATCGCAAGTGATGAGTTTGAGACGCTCTAACGCATCAGCGCGCGAGAGTGCAGGAAATACTCTCCATATAATATCGGTCAGCGAGATGCTTTGTTGGCGCCTCATTGTAAGGCGAAGTTCGAGCTGGGTTAGGGAGGAACAATTACTCTTGAATTGGGAGATGAGTTGCGAGTCAAGTGAGGTTATTGTGACCACTAGTTGACGAAGATTCGCCATGTGTATCCTAACATCCGAATCATGTGGACCAAGAGCAACATGTGTGAGGTTTGTGTTAGGAAGAGATAGAAAATTCGATAGCATCCTCTGGTAGCGTCGCGTGTTTTGCGGAAGGTCACGGCTAATGGAAAGCCGTGTGAGATGGTGAAGCCGTCCAGGTTCAAAGAACTCAGAGAGGTCTACATTCTCATCATGTAAACGAATTCGCAAGGTTCGGAGGTTCCAGGGAGCCCATTGACACAGGATTCGGAGGATGCTCCCGGGGCGGTTAGAACATTCTTTGTTCAACGACAGTCTGATAGAGAGATTCTCTAAGCTAGAACAGGGTTCGCTCATTCTATACAAGGCGAAATAAGCTCCTAATTCGTACGGGGTAGTCCCGAGGTTGGTGATGATGTTGAGGTGGAGAGTTGTGATTTGATGTGAAAATCTCGACCATATCGCAGGAGTGATTGAACAGTGAAAGGGAGCTTGAGCTTCCAGACGAAGAGTATGAACATTCGTCAACGACATTATGGTGTTGAGAATTGCTTCATGTCGAGTCTCCTGAGGTGGTTCATTCATCCCATCATTTTCCGCTAGAGAAGCGAAATGGGATATTGCCGAGACAATCAGCAATACAAATGTCTCAAAGAACTCCCATATGCTAGGGCCTCCAATCCTTGGCGGCGGAATAGATCGACATAAGTGTAGGGAGGAGTGCAGCATCCGGGATGAGAGACATGAATTTCTCGTACGCGGTTGGATATAAAGGAATCTCTAGTAAGAATTCAGACTACGAAAAGGAGAGAACTGCCGAGAATGATTGGAAGGACATCGGCTCACCTCAACCCCAATGTTTGAATGCATGGCAACGAGACTAGCTCCCTGGCTGGAGGAAGAGACTTGAACGACTTGGGATTCTGGACTTGACACTCAACAAGTCTGCGGACTTGTATGCCTTCATACACTATTTGAACCCTGCTGTAGACACAGCCGAGTGCGGTCGTCAGGAAAGCTTGGTTTAGACTCCGCAGCGACCAGAGTTCGCCTTCAGAAAGATAAGAAGCGACCTCTTTCCACAATTCTTGGGGAAGCGTAAGGTTTGAAGAGGACGTGTGCTCCCGACTATGTGGGTTGAGAGACATGTTAGGGCCGGAGAATTCGTCTGGCGTAATCGCTGCATAGCAACGAAAATTGTTAAACAGTGAGCTAGGACCAGAGTTGAAAATTAGTCTGGATTAAAGCTTATGAAAGGATTCATCTACCGCGTAGCAGGAAAGAGCTATGGTGGTGGTGCTCGCCAGGTGCAGAAACAGCTGTGTTGATGCGGAGGCGGGCTTCCAAGTCGCGTCACGGGCGTTCCAGAGTTATATAGTCAGGACGCTTGGCTATTGTGATATCTGAGCAACGAAACTATCCCGTGACATAGTGGTATAAAATGTGGTATTTTGGCTCGCTGATTTTGATTTGGCTTGCTGCGACGATGGAGGTAGCCACAGCATTTGGATCATGACATGCTCGTCTTTAATTTTGGTTACATTTCTATTTTTTCCTTCTACTCTCCTTTCGCTTTCTCTGAAAGCTTTATATTCTGTCCAATTCTAAGACCTAATCCAGAATGAATTCGGGTTACGCCCAGGCTGAATCTTCGAAATCCCACTGTCCTAGCCATTTTTCTGAATCATTGGCTTCTTCTTCACCAACCTTGGTTCCGAATGCATTCAAATTCCTTGCATATGGAGCCAACAACAGCGTTAATTCCGCCGAAATGGGCCAACACCCAACTGTCACCCATAAGTAAACCACATCCCACTTGCGGAACTTATCGTCATGGGCTTCAATATCACTGGCGAAAAGCAACTAATGACGCAATCAACAGACGAGACAAAATAAAACCAAAGTGGATTCCTTACAGTGATATCAGGGATATAATATGCTCGCGGTTGGTCGTATCTGTTCGCCTGCCACCACAGAAGTTTCAACCAAGGAACGTGAGTGGCAATACTGGCTAAACCCAAAACTCCAAATGTATCAGAAGAGAGCTTCAGACGTTCAAGGGCAACGGCTTGCGATAGTGTTGGAATAACTTTTTCAGTGAAGTCATCCATAAGGGAGTATTCTGAATTTACCAGATGCAACTCGAGCTGGGTCAAGGTTCCAGAGTTTAAACGCAGTTGTGAGATGATACGAGCACCACGTTTTGGAATATGAAATAAGAGTTGTCGAAGGTGAGAAATATCGATCTTCACCTGCGAGCTGTTTCGGCCAAGAGCAACGTGCGTGAGTGTTGGGGGCGGATGAGATAAGTAGGCCGATAAAGCAGCCAGATGACAATACTTAATAGAGCCTATGTCTGAATAATAAGGGGCCCCAATCGCGAGCCTACGTAGTTCTGGAAACCTTTTCGACTCGAAGAACGCAGATAAATCCATGTTCGGCCGATCCCACTGCAATCGCAACGTTTGAAGGGTCTTCGGGGCGAGCCGCCAAAGGCACTGAATAAAACTCGACGAAACCCCAACGGCCGTAGAGGGGAGTGCGAGAGTCAAAGAAAATGAACGAAGACAGGTGCAGGGCCCAGTCAAATCAAGCTCCTCAGTAAAGTCTTCAATGACCAGTTTCAGCTGAAGAAATGTGATTTGATGAAAAAATCTGGACCAGATAGCCTTGGTAATAGGACAGTCCGAGTCTTCAAAATTCTCGAGATGGAGACTTTGAACCATCTTCAAGGCTGCAAGTGAGTTCAAAATGCTGGCTGGCACACTTTCAGTGCCCAACATTCCTTTTTCAGCTGGAATGATCGAACGTTTAAATCTCGTTAATATATTGGGCTGTCGGCGCGGGCGATGCATTGGGTGGGGGGAGGGTGTTGGCAACAAGCAGCAATTTGGATGCGACAGGTACAACTCCTGAACGCGTGGTGATACAAAGGTATTACTGTATAATTCTTATTAGACATAATGCCGAAGAAAAATGCTGAGAGAACCTCAAAAGTGTGGTGCGAAAGCGAGGAATATACCCAAAGTCTCTTAGTCTGTCTGGTATATTTGGCCGGAAGTCTTGGATAGGTTCATAAACCATGATACCCTTGCACGTAATATGTGCATGACGATAAACACGGTCGAGTGCGTGATCCAGGAAAACACGGTGGAGAGATCGAAGATTCCAAATGTCGAAGTCTTGAAGGTAGGATACAACGACCTGCCACAGCTCTGAGGGAAGGTATACATCTGCTGGAGGTCTAGAAAAAAGCACCTCCTCCGGCGGAGAGTCCAACAACATGGTGGCGATCGACTTTATCCGGAGGTTATCGGAATAATGAAAAGCTGTAGAACAACAGGGTTGAGCGGCTAACAAGGTGAGCACGACGAGCTCAGTATGGAGGGTACGACTTAATTACCTGACGAGATGAGAAAGTGGGAGGCAGAAGGTCAGAACGTCGAACCCGTCAATGTAAACGGGAAGAGGTCATGCCAGTAATGGTCAAGAGCTTGTGATCCATATATACCTTCCGTGCCTGTCCTCGACGGCACTCCAATGTTCCCAAATGTTTAGAAGCAAAATATTAGCGGTGCTCTGCAGACCCACAACTAGTCGGTAGTATGAAAATACAGCGGAAAAGCCAATAGCACGGGAAAATACTTCAGCTTCCCCAGTGGTTTAATGGGATATAATTTATCCTCACATAAAAGTCGTAAAGTTGAAACTTAAGGATAAAAACAATTCAAAATGTAGTACACTCGTATTTACATCGATTCAGTGGTCCAACCAGAATGAGTCCTTGAAATCCCACTGTCCAAGCAACTCATTTAGTACACCTCCTTCTTCTTCGACATTGGCCCCATAGCCAGTCATATTCCTGCAAAATGGAGCCAACATTGCGTGTAAATCCCGAGAAATAGATTGACCCAGAACGTTCACCCAGAGATGAACAAGTTTCCACTTGCGAAACGTAGAACCGCGGAGTTCAATATCAAGCGCGAAAGGGAGCTGCGACAGGATCAAAACACGAGTCAAATTCATCTGGAAGTATGTTTCTCACGATGGTGCCCGGAACATAATACATTCCAGTGCGCTCGAATCGGCTCGTATGCCACCAGAAGAGTTTCAACCCAGGAATATAATTTGCTACGCTGGCCACACCGCGAACCGAAAACGTATAGGAAGTAATCTTGAGACGTTCCAGCGATGCTGCCTGCGATAGTGCAGGAGCCACTTTGTCTGAGAGATCATCTCCGGCCGGTTCTGAATATAGCACATGCAATTCGAGTTGAGTTAACCATCTAGAATGGAAACGAAGTTGACCCATCAGATGCAAGTTGCTGGTGGAGGCACTAAATTTGAGTTGCTGAAGAAGTGAGATATCTATCTTCGCCTCCGAGTAGGCACGGCCTAAAGCGACGTGCTTAAGAGTTTGGGGTGGATGAATCAAATAGTTCGAAAGGGCAGTTACATGAGGGTGCGGAGAACTCAGTGTGTTTAGGAATTCGGGACCTCTAACAGTGAGCCTGCGTAGCTCGGGAAATTTTCTAGCCTCGAAAAAACGAGTGAAGTTGGCGGTAGGCCGGTCCCAGCGCAGTCGCAATGTTTGAAGTGTATGAGGGCACAGCTGATAAAAGTTGTGGACAATCTGCGCTGTAACCTCGATGGGAGCTTGCGCGAGTGTTAGTGTTAGAGAAAGGGACAGGAGTGTGGTACATGTCCCAGTCAACACAAGTTGATCGGAAAAGTCCTGAATGGTCAGGTTTACCTGGAGACTTGTAAGCTGGTGAGAAAAATTGGACCAGGCTTGTGCGATCAAAGGGCAATCTAGTGGCCCAAAAATGTCAATATGAAGGGTTTCAATTTCTTTCAATGGTGCAATAGAAAGAATCCGAAAAGCTTGAACTTCTTTCAATGAAGCAGGAGAATGAAGGCGGTGGGGCATTTTCACTTCAATGCTGGCCGCCGAGGAGAAAATTCCTTCATTTGTTGCGCCCAATCCCCCGGTTTTATCCAAATGAATCCAATGTTTAAATCTGGACAACGAGTTTTCGGTTATTCTTTTTGGGTGACGACGGGAGTCAAATGGTGGGTAGGGGGAGAGCCATGGACGTGAGCAGCACCGTGGGTGAGACAGATACAGCTCGCGTATATGTGACGATATAAAAGCACTATTCAATTTTAGTTAGCATTAGCTACCAAAATGGATGTATGCCAAGAGGACCTCAACTGTGTTCTGTGAACGCGGGGAATGTACCCAAAGCTTTTCGAGCTGTCTAGTACATTTGGCCTGAAGTCTTGGAGAGGTTCATAGAACATGATACCATCGTATGTGACATGAGCATGTCGATAAACGCGATTAAGTGCAAGATCCAGAAAAACACGATGAAAATAACGTAATTTCCATATGTCAAAGTCCGGTAGGAAGGATGCAACAACTTGCCACAGCTCTGAAGGAAGAGATATATCTGGAGGTGGACGGGGAGAGTATTTCGCATCCGAATTAGAGGTCAGCATAGTGGATATTTGCCGCAACCCTGTATAATCTTAATACAGGAAAGCTGTAGAATAACTTGAACAAGGTTAATCTGCTAAAGCGATGTGCGTGTTTATCGGAGGATGGTTAGTTCCGAATGGAATACCTTATCAGATTTGAAGGTAAAAAATGCAAATTCAATCAACCAGAAGGCTGGTACCTTCTTAGTAAACGGGAAGGCTATGAACGCCAAGAGCAGGAAGTGCATGACTGCTCCCGCCGGTTTCTCAATACGAATCACCCCAGTATTTTGACATGTGATAAAAGAAGGTGTTGTTGCACATATAAACACCTTGAGAACGGAGTAAAACTGAAAACGAAGGCCCCCAAAGATAAAATCAATTTTTTTTCTCGGCTAAACACGGCAAGGAGAACATAATCCTAGAGATACAGTAGGAAAAGGTAAAGGATACACTGCCAAAAAAAAATGAAAAAAGGAATATAGTGAAATTAGATATGTCCATCATTTCCATAAGTGAAAGGATTCCAAGGCACGGTTTGGTCAGGATGCATGGGAGCGTTGTTCATCAAAGAATTGCTGGAGTTACAATTCAGGAAGGCAAGGCAACGGAGAGAGAAGCAACATACGAATATTGCATGTGATTCTGGTCCGACCACGCTGTATCCACTTTCCCACTCATTCCTCCAAAATTCCCTTGATATCCCATCTCATTACCATTGTTCCCAATCACATTTTCTCCCACCATTTCACTCGGCAAAACCGGTACAGGCTCCATAAAATGTCCTGGTCCACCTTGATGATTTAACACAAATGCATTCGATATCCTCTCCAACGCCTCAAACCCAAATGCACCCTGCTTCATCTCCGGTTCAACATAAAACTCCGGATACACTTCTAAGACGCCTCCTCCCCCGGAACCTGCTGTCACATCACCAGGCATAGCTGGAAATGCGTATGGGCTGATATGCCATTCAGGAGGACTAGGTGCATTGCTGCTACTGCCGTTAGAAGAGGGTGCACCAGATAGGGTGGGGGCGGAAGTTTGACAACGAGGTTCAGAGGATGAGGATGCGGAGATGTGGTGACATTGTTGCCGGTAGGGTACAGAAGAAGGTGGTGGAGCTGGATCTGGATATTCGTAGCCGCTCGAATAGACGTCCTGGTTCATAGGATGCGAACCCGACGTATTGGTATGAGGAAATTGTCCACTACCAATACCAAATGCTTCTTCTCGACTTCGCGCCCGCTTCAAACTTGTATGTGGCCCTGAGAGTGCGGCTTCAATATGGGGCGCCGAGAGACCTACTACAATATCCCTAATCCCAGCGCGATAGTTAGCGACGGCCAGTTCCAAAACCTTCAATGCACTTACGCAAATCGACCAGCAATGTGCCAGTGCTTGTCACACTGGCTCAAATAGCTAAAAAGCATGTCAATGAAATCTTCCCAATTATAAATACCAATCTCACTCGTGTAGCATATTTACCGCCTTCAACTCCTTTGTAAATCAAGTGCTATGCCTAACCTTTTGGCTCCATACACATTCATCAAAAGAACATATGAACTCGCATTCGCAGTCATCATTGCCATGGGCAAACGCATTGAACCTCGTTTGGCATTCGCATCAAGAACGTGGGCGCATGAACGGGCTGCCGTAACGGTAAGCATGATTATGTGGAAATGAATGGGATGAAAAAAAAGGCGGACCAGAGTTCGTACAAATGGCAAGTGAAGGAAATGCTAGAGGAGATCCTTTCTTGTTAATAAAGGGCCGATGAATCTGGATTTGAAGACCATAATAGATGATATAGATGAGACAAGATTGGTCGAAGAACACCCTACCGTTGAAGGGAAAAAAAAATGGGCCCCACAATTAGAACTCTGTTAGAGCTAAAAGGGGACAGCAAAGGACTCACGGGTTTTCTCGTTTAGGATCCCACCTCAAATGGTCTGGAACTCCATCTAGCCATCTGTTCAAACTTGAATCCAACTCTGTCACAATCTTATTCTCCCATTCATCTCCTCCGACACCACCACCAAAGAGAGCCCTCGATCTCGAAGAAGCAAACAGTGTTCTCATCGAAACGGCATAAAGTTCACACAATCGAAGGTGAACACAAAATCCTGTTGCAACCGATGGCTTGTTGGGTGGTTGTTTGAATGTTACATCGCCGTTTGGATGGATTATCCAATATTCGTCGTCACACTCAGTTGGATAATCGACCTCAATACTGGCCCAGAGGGTCAGTTCAAGTGTTGAAGGAGGAGAGGGGAGAAAAAAAATACTCACTCTTCAGCTGAAACATTGCTCGGCCGACCAGAGAATGTCGTGAGCTGTCGATCTACAGCAACAAGGAACCTAAACAAGATATATGAATATGAAGGTAGGATGGACAAAAAATGGGTGCGAACCAAAAGGCTCTCTTCCATAACTCGTCCTCGTACGTCTTCGTCGTCTTACCTCCTCCAGGTAGTCTGACATGAATTCTACCCAAAGACACAGCCGTGAGAATGAGATTGGGAGTAAAGAGGAAGGATAAATTACCCGCGCTCATGACAACCTCTCAACGCCAGGGCCAATAACATCCAACATCCTTGAGGAACTGTCATCCCCTGATTATACAACATAGCCAAACATAACGCCTGAACATCCAGAAGCGTCATCACATCAAACAACAGCCGAGTTTGCATGATGTGAACTGAAAAAAAATCAGGTCAAACCAATTCCTCCAGGTCCCACACCCCGAAAAAAAGAGCAGACCTTGTGAAAACCAAGCAAATCCAGCAGTCAATGTATCTCCCTCCTGTCTGCCATTCTTCCCTTCGCCCACAAGTACTCTCTCATCGTCACTATACCTACTCCCTAACGCGCATACTAGAAGTACAACCCTCCCAAAGTAGAAATCTTTCATATGGCGGTTGGCATTGACGTCCCTCCAAAACATAGGAGCATGTAGCAGTGGGAAAAACATGTTGACGTTGCGCATGTATAGATGAATAAGGGTTTGCATGAGATCAAGAGGGGGGAAATGCAAAGGCTTTTGCGCTTCATGTTTGAGGAGCGATCGTTCCCACTAGCAGGTCCAAAAAAAAAAAATCAATACACTTAGTCTCATAACTTGAATTACAGAAGCAGAAGAAACATACGGAAGAAATTTCCCAGAACCTCTGCCTCTTCTTAATCGGTCTTGGTCCGGGGCAACCTTCTTTTGTAGTGCAACCTTCAAATTCGTCTTTCATATCCATTGCTTCCTTTAAAAGAGCAAAGTTGCTGCCTTTACCCCAAAATCGCATATGCGCAATTTCGAGCTTCATATTTTTTAGTCTTGTTGCAGTACGGACGTCAATTTCGTCGTCCGATGATGCATTGGTGGTGCTGGCGACAGCGGAAGAATGAGAATTATCGGAGGGTTGGGAGTTTGGGAGGTAGGTGCTGTGGATAAATGAGAACGTGGATTAAAGAGGAATTAAAGGGAATAATAAGTACCTAGGGTTGGATATGTGAGGTGTTGATCCAGCAGCAGCGGGTGTTGCACGCGTTAAAGGTGGAGGTAAGGCCGAAGGTGGTATTACTTCACATTCAGCTAGAAGATCTCTGTCCGGGTGAAGTCTTTGGAGCTACAAAACGAGGAGTTATAGCTTGGAGTAGCGAGAAGTCGGAGAACGAGCGAACCTCTTTCAACAGCTTTGTCTAAATGACCAAACTCTCATCAGGACAATACTCCCGATATCGAGAGGAAACAAACACACCATAGACTGAACTTTAGCTTCCAAATAATCAGTATATTCCTTGTTATTCCGTTTCTACAGAAAGGTATCTGATAAGTGGGGGGATAACCAGGTCTCGTGAATGAGCATACCTTATATGGAACATCATGTTTACATTCAATTCCCAATGTAGTACAATTCGTACAGATATTGTTTGGCTTTTCAGCAGAGTCCTAGATGTATAACAATGCTTGAGAGTCGGGGGTATGGAACTGCAGGGCACAGACATACACACTTAGCTATAGTAGCAAGAAATTAGACCACACGAAGGGAGTGGAATACAGCGGTACAAACATACTTTTCTTCTTACGACATGCATCGCAGGCACCCGCAAGTCTCCTTTTCTTCATCTTCGGACCTTTGCTTGAAGTTGCAGGCACATCGTATTCGTCTTCCGAGGAAGACATGATAGAATGTTGTGGTAGTTCAAAGTATTCACAGGTAAGTTTTCAGTCCAATATTTGTAGCGGTTAGTGGATGATCGATAACCGGATAGGCGGGCCCCCAAGGAGTTGAGGTGAGTTATGCCGTGCGGTTTCGCGAGAGGTCAACGACGCAGGACTATGTCAGGGTGTACAGATGTTAGGAGTATTCCAAGTTCTGATATTGACTAATCGTTTTTGTGGGATAGTTGTTGAGACTTGGACCGTACGGTGGGAAAGCAGAGGATTCGGTGGTCGTGGTTGAGAGGTAGGTTTAGTTTGATGATGCCGCCGAGGACGAATCCGATTATTCAGAGGATGCAACCTCGGCATCACAGAATTCTCAGTCTATTACTGGTAAATCATATCCTTGTTGCTGTTATACAATAAGTAAACTCTACTTCTAAGTAGTGTTGTAAAGTTTGAGTCATGAGTCAAAACCAAAGCCAACGCCAATCCAACCATGCCCAAAATCCCGCCCCTTCAACTTTGGACAAGAAACCGACGGTTCACTCTCCCCTCTCCTTCGACATCAGCGAACAGCCAATTTAAGGTAGCAGCCAGCCGAACTCCTGCCATCGCAACCAGCTTCTCAACAACCCACTCTTCCATAATCTTCCCGGTATATTCCGGCGTATCCATCTCCAAATACCCATTCGCCGCACCTATAGGCGCCGTACCGTTCAAACCAACGTAGTGGCCGCGTTTGTCAATCATGGAGAGCTCGTCTTCTGGACGTAGATTCTTGCCATGGCATTGAGAATGGTCGTCGACGTCGGAGGAACCGAAGGGGGAGCGAAGGAGTCCTGGCAGGAGACCACTTTTGACATACGGAGGTTTGTCAAACTCGGGAGGCCAAATCAAGTCACAGTTCAATTGATGAATCGGTTGTGCCCATGCATAAGGGCACAAGAACTCATCGTCAGTGTCTTGAGCAGGGCTTCCAGTGATGAAGAGGTTCAGGACGAAAGACGAGACGCGTTGCCAAAGCGTAAGGGATTCTGGTGAAGGGACCCCGACTCTGGCAGAGGGAGAAGGACATGATACCCAGTCCTCAATTTCTCCGTGCCATTTGCCGGCCAATCCTTCCCAGATAATGCGGCGAATGTAAGGGTCATAGATGGCACCTCGAAGGTTGAATTCGATTTCGGGAGAAAGAGGTCTTGAATAGTTGCCAGGAATGGTGCGCAGCGCTTTGGCGATAAGCAAGCTGTCCCACATCGAATGAAGCTCTAAAAAAAGAAGAATCAAGTAAGCCAAGAGCCTTCAGAAGGAGACAGAGAGGGAAAAGATACTCACTTGTCTTTCTCCCGTCAAACAAGACCTGAATCCCATTTCCACCCCTGTCCCTTCCCGTCAAATGCAATGGCTGATGCATGTCGCCGACAAAATGAACAAGGAATTTCAAAGCTTCGTTAGCTTCATCCCATCCTCTCTCCCCCTCTTGGAACCCTTTCAAAATATCGGTCGTGTTTCGGATTCCACCAAGTACGTGGATGTTTTCTTTCCCAGCCCAACCTCGAGGACCAGGGAAGAGACATGTCGAACCAGGGTGATCACCTAACCCATTGATATAGTGGAGAGAACCGGACCAGCGCATCCGGAACCGGTTCTTGTCAGCCCATGCAGCGATAGGCGCAAGGTGGCATTGAGGTTCATTTGGGTTTGTTGAAGTAAAGTTGAGGATGTCACAAATCGTAGGAAGGACGGTTGGGTGGAGGTACATTTGGGCTATTGTTGCCACTATTTCGTGTCCTATTTCGCAAAGTTTCAGTTGAGCATCAAAGAACAAGAACGAGTATAAGAGGCATGGAGAGCTTGCTTACCTGCCGCACCCCAAGCAAGAACTCCCGTAATCTGACTGCCAAGAGCAATGCTCGTAGCGACGAACGCGACAAACCGCATGATAGTGACAGGACAAGGTCAAGAGGTAAGTGGCTATGCACTTTGTGCCACCGTCAGCAAAAGGACAAATGGAGGCGGCAGTGGAGCGGAAGCAAGTCGCCTCAATAGCAATTGTCAGAAGGCCATCAAAGTCACGTTCCTTGACATTGTACTTTTCTTCTTTCGCTCCCCCACGATGTCTCGGTTTGTTATCCTTGACGCTAACGATTTTAACCTTTAAGAATCACCCCCAATGACTCGTAGAAATTGATCATTTCACCCAATGCTTTCTCTCCAAAGGTTCGGGTCATCCGATAGATACTTCAGAATCCTTTGAATATATACAATCATACAACGGCATCCATTTTATGAATCAGATATCGACCAAAATGCATCCTCAATATTGACCCGTTCGAAACTAAGCTTTCCAGTCCTCTGACATATCGGCAGGTCCGCCTGAAAAATGGGAGCGGCAGTTAACGTAAGGCCAAGAGTCAACGGAATTGCGACCAGTGAAAGAGCAGGAAGTTTTGAAACGGACACAGTCGTTTTGCGATCATTGGTAGGAGGAGAGGAATGAAGTGCTTCATCCAAACGTTTCCAAGCAGCCCTTCGAGGTACATTATATAGGTTCTCCCCTTCATGCACAGCATTATCCAGAACGAGCGTTGAAAGTGGATGAGGATAGGAGAGATTTTCGATCATCTGTATAAGCCAATCCAAATGTCGAAGAATGTCAGCGTCGAACTCTAACCAGCCCCAGTCATACCAGATATGCTCTGAAAACATGAAGGTGACCCGAAGGATCACCAAATTGGAGAATCGCCCAAAGAAAATGGGATTGTCGTGTGTTAGTAGAATTGAACCAGCTGTATATACAATCCATCAGAGGAAACCCCTCTATATTGACTGGATGAATACTAACCTGGTAGTTCCCAATAATCAAGATCAAGGCACCTCAGGCTGGAGGTGAAAGGGTTGGTAATACCAACGAGGTCGGTTTCTGGGAAATATGGTCGAGGGGCATGGTCGAGGGTAAGTAGTCGTAGACATTCTAGGAAGGGACAGTGGCCTCGACCAACTAAGGTCGTGATTGGGCTGTACGGTCCAATTGAGTTCCTGGTGCCATCAATGACGAGGAGCTTTAGAAATGGCCATATAATTTCTCTCGGATCATACTCATCCTCAGGAAACTGCATATCACAATTCTCCAAAACTAGGCTGACAAGACGTGGACAGCTAGTGACGACCTCAATGGGAGGATTCAAATTTTTGAGGACTAGAGCGGTAATATTTTGGAATAGATTTCCCCAGAAAAGCTCCTCTAATTCGAAGGATAGAATTCGGCGTCGATTACCCGTCCGTGATGCAAATACCAAACATCGAACATTTGGTAACAAGCTTAGCAGTTCTTTCGCCTTATCTTGGTCTGGGACGATGTGGATAGAGCTAATATATGAAGCAAGGCGTGGGGATAAACGTAAAACAATTTGGAAGCTGATTAGACGTTGGTGGTGGCTGATAAGGTCGATGGCCTGAAAGAGCTCGCGCTGAGCTGGCTGAACAAGAAGCCTGGACGTCTGGCTACAGAGCCGTAGAGTAGGCTGATCATCAACGAAAGAAATTATGCGCTGCAAAATTTCTACGGGAAAGGCAGGGTCAGAAGTTCCCTCCATTGACGTTTGCGCCAATTCAAATTGTGTGTGAAGACAAGAAGGTTTTGAACAAGGGTTTCACGGCCATATTATTAATAGGTGGAAGATCGACGAACTTTGATTCTCCAACGCTCGAAGAGGCATTGCGCTGTAATTTTTGAACAAGATCGACTTGAAAGAGAAAGTGAATCATCCACGGTGAATGCCTTTCTCAAGCGGCGTGCATTCTGATCTCCGCCACCATTCCGCTGTTTCAGGAAATCGACAAATCACGGGTACCTTCTCCTTCGTTGGTTGAACCTTTAACATTGCACGTATGTAATCCTCAATTTTTTCTACGTATTAAGCAGTCCCTTTTCAGTCACTCGTCAATCCAGAGGCACCCTCTAGAGCGAAATCTACGTGTTCTCCCATCGAACAAACTGGATAGGGAAGGAGTCGTTACAAAATTCAAGCACTTGTCCTAGTCAGGTTTTCACATCTTTGTGCTTGTCCACACGTGTGGTTCGTCTTAGCCGAAAAACTGTCCACCCTGAAGTGTTACAGAAAGTTTCGAGCTCCCTGGATCTCTTATGACGTTTTTGTTTCGTCCAATCATGGAAGACGCTGGTCTTCGAAGGCTTCTTAGTCCCAGGAACGAATTCTCAACGTGACTGCAACTTGAATGGTCCTCGCCTCGGAACCGGTAAATCTTTTCACGCTCTTTGTATTCACCGTTCTGCTGTTCTCAGCAAGGTTGTGCGCCCTTCCACCCTGGCCTGACCGGGGTACCCACATTCCCGACTTCCAGGACGCTTGGATGAAGAAGTCTTCTTCCCAGATCTCGGCAAGTCGTCGGAATCTTCTCTTCTGCCTGTATCTTATCGTAATTGTTCGTGTAGCCAACACCCTCGCCGCCACTGTCGGTCGTCCGGCTATTTCTGGATCTCGCTGCCTGTGCCTTGTTACGCTTCTTGAGCAAGTAAAATTCAGTCACCCGCAGATGAGTTTACCTTTGAACTTGTCACCGAAGTTTGCTTGGCCGTATGGGTGAACTCGTTCCCTGGGATCGACTCGGGAGGTCTCTCTTTAACCCTTAAGGGATACTCTAGGAGTCCAAGCAAATTTTGTTTTTGTTTTCGGACGTTCCAATCGATCGCACCTCGCACTCCGAGCCGCACTTCCTTCCTTCTGCCCGACCTAAGGACGAGGTGTCTCTGCTGATCCGTACCAGCTCGTGACTCAGGGCACCACAACCCCCCCCACATTCGGTTCAGCTTCCCTTGCTGTAAACTTGGGTCAATTGCTCCCTTTTTGATGGTGGCGTTTTCTGTTAATTTTGAGATCTCGATACGGGAGCAAACATAGGCCAAGTTCTGCCATTAGAAGGCCAGGCATAGGTCCAGAAATGACCCCAGATGTTAGATGCGCCGTGGTTGAGGAAGGATTTGGTAAGCCCTCTGTATGCCTGCCCGGACGCGATGCACAGGGACGGAGTGTAAAAAATCACTTGCGTCTGTTTTCCTGGTCCAGGACTGAACAAATGAGAGGCATTTACTTTCACATTAGGGTTCATCCAGTGCATGAAAAAGAGACCTCTTGTGATAATCGCTTGCAATGCTTGAAACCGTATCGAAATTTCACGGGCTCCATGGAATCCTCCTTTCCTGGCCGGCAGGGTTCTTCATTTGAAGTAAGTTTACCGTATACTCCAACGAGTACCCCCGAAGGAACTGAAATTCCATGGATGCCATGATGTATAGTATTCCTTTGCATAGCAATCCGACCGGTTTCGGTCCCACAGGCCACCGCCCAGGACGGCATAGTCGACTAGGCCTGCACACTCACCTGCCGCTACTCACTGGCCTCGACCTTTGCACTTGTCCAGGTCGATACGAATGAGAGTGATTTCTTAACAGAAGTCTCTATTCTTTCATCCCGTATTATCGGGACGGTTCTCGAAGCAGCCTCGCCTCCGGGGCATCGAAACTCCTCCCTGCTAAAAAGCTTTTATTCTCGATCTTCAAAAATTTCCACTGTGGCGCCATCAATCGACAGAGCTGTCTTTTCTATTATGTTTTCGTACGTCTTGGCTGCCGTTATTTCACCTTGTGAACTTTCAAGGATTTGGCGGGCCGCTACCTGGAGCCAACTGTTCCCCGACGTCTGCCCGTCTTTCCAAGCTGCCTTGTCGGACTCGTTCCCAGTCTAACGTATTAAGCTTCCCGTCTTGCCACGTTTCGCCGACGTCCTGTCACTACTTCTCCAAAATCTCGCTGTTGGAACTTGGATTTGGGCTGTGGAGCTCTTGTCACTTCATCCTTGTCGTTTCCTCTTGCGTTTCACCGATTGAATTCTATGTGAAGTTGTAGAAGATAGAAAAGTCAACATAGACGCAATAAATTTGGGCAAAAACGATTTGGTCTGCCACTGTATTCAGTTCGCTGTTAAAAATGAACTCATTTGCTATTCATTCAGATTTATTAACCCTTCATCCCGTGTTCAAATTCAAACCTCACTGTGTCAGCGTCTCTTAAGACCCTAGCTACGAAGTCGACATGTCGTTGAAGTGAAAAATGTAAGGCAAGTAAGTGAGTTCAGTCATGCTGCGCATGGTCCAAACCATAACCTCCGTTAACGCCGAACGTTTCTGACCATATCATCTCACGTCTTTATTACACCTGTCGTTCGTTCCTGTCCTATGAGCAAAGGCAAAAGGGGCGGGAGACGTTTCGGAGGGTCGTCGGTGACACCGCGTGGTGTCACTGGCACGTCCCTGGCACGTCCCGATTTGCCTCTTGACCGTTGTGTGATATTGGCGTCAGTCGGGTACGACTACACGCTCTTTCCTTACATGGTCTAGATGACCTTTGGCCGTCTTTTGCCTGTTTGGTTCGTTGATTGGATTGTGCTAATAGTTATCTCATTTGTACCCGCTTAATTGAATGTTCGTATTCCGTTCAGGCAAAACCCTGGTTAGCTCTGAGGGACTTTGTCTCAAACTCCTCACTCCCTTTCCTTTGAACCCACATTTAATTAACGTGTGGGTCCCCAGCATGCTCTAGTAACGGGAATCGGAAACAAGGAGGGTCTCCGCACTTCCTACCTTCAACCAACGTCCACCTTCCTGCCGTATCGGCGGAGACATTGCCAGACTAAGTAAGTAGGTCGCGTCTTCGGCGACGGGAGAAACTGTTTGATGGTGGCGTCTTTCTTGGCTCCAGACTAAGCATCCAATCGACTCATACATGTTCCATTGGCTGTGGAAATGAATTGAAACTTGTACAGTGAGAAGCTTCGTGGTGCTGGGTGAACCAGATGGGGTACCATTGAGTGAACCCACCCTGGATCGGCCCGTTCTAACTTCTTCTTCCGGGCGTGGCTTCCATGTCACCGTCATTTCCGAGGCAGACGGGACGAGTTGGAAGGCGAGCAGTGAACGAAATTGGAAAGATCAGCAAAAGATGTGCATCCAAAACGTTATGCTTCGTCAGTGAACTTACCCTTGCTTTGGCACGTGTTACGTATAGTATGATGCACTCGTTGAATTTCTCTACCTAGGCCGAGTCATGAAGGGGGCAGCTACAATTTTTTTTGAATCGAACAATGAGCCCTCGGGTCACCGCAATCCATCGTGAAGTCCGTAGACGTCAACGGTTAACCCACGGGAACGAGTCTAAGCGGACTAAGCGGTTCAAGCGAGCTCAGCCCATACGTATGTCCTCCTCTTATTTCGTTCCCACGCAATCTAGCTTTGTATTGTTCCATCGAAGATTTCCCCCAACTCTGGGATTCTAAGAAAGGAAGGAGGGGGGTAAGCTCTGGATCTTATCAGGATGGTGAAACGGGAACGTGTTGAGGTGTGTTGTGTGGCACCCTGGCCAGTGGAAGGGCTATGGGATCATCTGCCCCTCGGAGGCTTTTACTTTTGAAGGACTGAAGGGTTCAAGGGATGTGCTCGGAAAGGGCGGAAGGTAGGCGGCGTGGTGGGCGCTCGCGTGGTCGACGACAACGTCGGTAAGTATCTAGGGAAGACATCAGCGGAGGCAAACCGGAGGGATTTTTACGGAGGAGGGCTTTGAAGAATGAAGTGTGCCTTCGGAATCTCGGCGGGCGTTGAGCGGCGTATGAGCTCAATGAAATAAGTCGCAGACTTCCGAAGCAGATGAAAGGGAAAGAGGAGCATGTGGATGCAAGGGCTCGGCAAAAGGGACTGCAGGCCTGGATCCCGTGCAACAATTTACAAAGGAGGGGCATTTGGTGACTCTTGGGATTGAAGCCGTCCGAGTTAGACATCGGGACAAGGGGAAGACAAGAGGCAGCTTACAGACGGGAGATACAAGCTTTCTCTTGATTCTGAATAATTGCTATTGATCGGGCAGGACTGGGAGATGAGAAGTCAGTATACAAGAATGGGCATAGCTGCGTCAACAGCAGTAAGATTGAAAGAAGTAAGGTGTTGTATGTACCTGGGAAGGTCAAAATCGAAGCTTCCGAGGATAGATCCAGAAGACAAGCAGTCCTTTTTAAAGCGAGCCCAGCGGAAGGGGTTGAAAGAAACTGAAGCGCGTTTCCCCTTGGAACACTCGTGATGGCTACGCAGACGGCTTACACTCAGACCACCACTACCGTCCACATGAAAAGTGAAGGAATGGACATCGACTTCAATGCCGACAATGGTGACCACAGGTATATACGCTTTGCCATTGTACTAGGAATTAAAGAGGTCTTATGCGGCTGCTCTTTGTCCAGGAAGCGAAGGCGGAATCGAACGACACAGAGGTAACAGCCCAACCGCACTCTCTCCGCCCTCGTGTCGTCCGCTCATCTACCGCTCTTTAACTTTCAGTTGCTTGAACTGCCATACCAGTAAGAGAAAGGTAATTGTCCAGAAATTGCTCTGTAATTCCTATCGATTTCCTGGTCGCTGACACGTTTTTTCACCAGTGCGACAGGAAACGGCCATGCCAACGATGCATCCAACTGGGCTTGGTATGACGCGTTTAGGAGTTGAAAATCACTTCCCTTGTTCACTTTTCCTTGCTTGTAGACTGGTCTCTGTGTCTACGAAATCGATGATCCAGCAGCCAGGTCAGTGTCCCCGGTGCCTGCTAATCTCGACGCGTCTTACTCACTCGTCCCCTCCCAGAGATGACCCAACTATCGATGAGACTACTCGTCTACGCAACCGCATCGCTGAGCTCGAAAGTCTCGTTCGTGAACTACGAGGTGTGCCTCAAATCCCGAAAATTTCCCCGTAAAATTTCCTGACTAATTCCAACAACCCAGGCAAACCTCACCCTCGCTGGGCAGACCCGGAAAATAATAGGGCTCTTCATGGCTCCTCCAATGATGCTACAGAAAAATGGCATTCCCGTGCAGCTAAAACAGCTGCGGCCTCCATATCATCCAGGCGCGGTGCCGTCTCACCGGGCTTCTCCATCGACACGAGCGCCCGGACAATTATGCCCTCCATTATGTCCCCAAAAGACAGTGGCTCCCAACCTAATTCTGCTGCTCCACCCTCCGCTACCACCGGAGATGGTCACAACTCGCCCTCTTTATACCGAATGAGTCCCAATGGCTCTCCTCCCCCTCAAAATGGAGTGAACGGTCGTTACCCGTATGGCCAGGATGTTCGGAACGGTTACGAAGGCCATTACGCTAACGGTTACGCTTCGCCTGCTCAGGGAACCACTGCCCTACACTACCCCTCGTCTCACCAACGTTCTGGTCCCGCCTCGTCGTATTCTGACGACCGGTACGATTACGAGCGAAGAGCATCGTCGTCACCTCGGCATTATTGTGGGTGCCGTACAAACCCGCACGTCCAGGGTGTCTATGCCAACCAAGCGCACCAGCTGAGAAGCACAATGGCGCCATTGAGGCAGTATCACACGAACCAGGCCCAAGGACAGCAAATTACTTGCTCTACCTTCTGGAAAATTGTGGACCTTGAGGACGAGCTTCGGTAAATCATCTCTTTCCCATTCATTTGTCACACACTTGCTCATCCCTCTTTTCTTTTTTAAGTCTTGCCGCTGGACAAGCTGGTCACCCAGGGCACTCTGCTGCTGCGACCAACGACAGCGAGCTCTTGACCCCACTGAGTGCTGGATCTGGTTCGTTCCACACCAACGGCTCGCCCGCTGTGTCTCCTCACGAATGGAGCACCAATGGCTCTACAGGGTACAATCCCTACTTTTCTGGCGGGTCACAAGGGAATGGAATCCAAGGACCTGCTACACCTTCAGAAGGGATGTACAGCGCGGGGCACGGGCATGTTATGACTTAGACCTCCCCAGTTGGTGGTAGACCTGAAAAGATTCTGTGCTATTGAACTTCGAGAGAGAAGTTGAATGGACACTCCTGTTACGCACTCCCCGCTTGTTTTTTCTTTTGTCTCTGAACTCTTCTATGTTTACGTCCCTTCTTTGCTTGGTTCTACCCTCAGTCTCGTCTACGTATGCTGGCTGTGCCGTTTGGACTATTCACCTTGTTTTTCTTCCCTATCCCCCCATCTTACATATACACACCTGCACATGAAAAGTACCCCCAGTGACATGACACTCTTGTATTTCTACTTATTCCCCCACCACCTTTCGGCCAGCAGTGCTAGCCTATGATACCTAGCTTTGTACATTGCTGTTCTTTTTCTTTTCTTTTCTTCTGTCGTTGCTCTTCGTTGTATCGTTGAGATTTTGAATCAACATAGTCGGTGAACATCTATCTACCTTTTGAACGCTCCACGACTTTGTAAAGTATTCTGCATAATAATAGTACCGCTTTGACACTTGCTCTAAACCTTCATGTCTTCACTCCTAGCTTGCGTTGACAATAGCTCAATGGAGGATGCCCCTGATCCTGCGCTCCCTCTTGAAATTTTGGAACGCATAATGGCCTTGGTCCACGACAAACCTTCCCTGAATAACTGCAGCCAATCTTCCAGGTCACTTGTTCAGCCTGCTCAGCGAGAGCTCTTCCGTGCTGTCAACGTCCAAAAACACACCAACTTGGCTTTGTTTCAGGTTTTCTTACAACAACATCCACACATAGTTTTGTATATTCATTCTGTCGCTCTGCTTCCCGGCCAAGTCGGGGTGATGGACATACTCGGGATGTTACCTCGTCTACGACGTTTGCTTCTAGGGCCTCGGGAGTACCTGACAAGGTTAGCGGGTACTGACGGGCGTCCATCTCTCCTAGAAGGAACATTTAGTCATGACATCCTCCGGAACCTTGCAATCCTCTTCATCCAGAATTTACGTATTCCTTTCTCTCTTATCACCAGCTGTTCACGTCTCGTCAGCTTGACTCTGTTAAACATCCATATCCAGATTCCTGAAGATGGGATCTTACCTGTGTATTATAGATCCGCTTCTTTGAGGATCTTGGTCCTAGACGAAACAAGGAACTTCGGCAGGATGCAGCATTCTCCGATTACGACTCTTATCGCCCAAGGCTGTTATCCTTCATTGAGATCCCTCCGCATTCCTCAAAGATACCGCTATGGGAGCCTTCTCCCAGAAAAAGATCTTGCCATCATTCTCGACCCACTTGCATCGAATTTAAGATGCCTTGACATCGAGCTCGGTCCTGGTGACTTGAAGGGTGAGTCTACGTCCGTCAGAGACCAGTTTCCTGTTCTCAATGCTCTCTAACAGAGTCTTCTGTGAAATGGACACATAGGAACCCCCTTTATATCGGACGGTTCTCCAATTTGGTTATGCTCAATGTCAGCCTCATCGATACGTTCGATGACTTGTATCTATGTAACGCTCTGGCTCTATGCTGCCTCCACTGGTTGATACAGATGTTTCAAGCCATCACAGTTCCTCACCCATTATCGACACTCGTCTTCACTGATGCTGCGAACGGTGAACCGAGAAATCTGCCCACAGGTGCTGGGTTTTCAAGAGTGGATCTGCAACCCCTCGCCGATACGACATATGACTTAGATGACCCACCCAGCTCAATTAGGGTTGCTTGGACGCGCATGGACCAAGTGCTTCATTCCTCTCTCTCAGCTTCTGAGCCAATGGGTGTCAATTCAAACTTGAGGTTTCCACTCCTTTCCAAGGTCGTAATCCCGTTGAAGGACTCTGCTACAGCCTATCGAGAGACAGCTGTTTCCCATTTCCAAGCTGACCTTGCGATGTGTTATCGCACAGGAAAGCTCAGCTTCGAAGAGGTAGACATTGAGGATGCATTCTGGTCACTTTCTAGTTTGTGAATGTGTAACTTTTATAGTGTGTTTTCTTTCTTTTTTGTGTTTCGGTTCACTTATTACCTGTACCTTTTGACTCCATGACAGCCAAAGTTCATTTCCTTTTTGCAGCCACCTCTTGACGTTGCTGGTCCTGAATAATCTGAACTAAAGTCTAGATGCTGTAGCGTATACATACAATAGATGACACGGTGGTTTTAAATCCGAAGAAACCAGAAACCAGCACCGTCGCAGCGAATTCAGATATAGGTCCATGCAGCTTGTTTGATGGTCTCGGGGTGCTGCGTGAATTTCAGGAAAGATTCAAAACCTGCGGCTTCAGCTCCATATCATTGGATTGTTAGGAGGTAGGGAACCGCTGAGAATTTGAGGAAAAGGTCTAGTCGTTGGAGACAGCACGCTAAGAAACAAAGACAGAATAGTAGAAGACCTCCTCAAGCATGACTGTAGCCGCGGACTTGGGAAACGAATGGTGTGTCAAAGAGAATGGATTCCGCAGAACAGAATTTTGGAGTATGCCCCGCGACACTATAGATGGGACTTTCTAAAACATTCTCTAGGGCAAATTCCTCCAATCCATGTCATGGCGTCCAATAGGAACGTCGCAGCCCAAGTTAGAACCGGAGCAAAATCTACCTCAAAAACATGGACTAGCCTCCTCGACGTCGTATTTTGGTGTTCAGATTCTTTAGGCGAGACATCATCCTAGTCGCGCAGGGCCGGCTCACCAAGGCCTTGATGGAATTCGTGCACGGGCCAACTTCGCATGATAATGCTAGAGCCGCACTACTTCGATGGGGAGTAGACCATCAAGGATTTCTCCACGTAGTTTGAGATGTTGAAACGGCTTGAGGTTATTGTGGAAGACTACGTTAGCATTTTGGATGACTTTTTGCTTCCCGATCTCCCAATGTGGTCTCACTTTGAGGAATTCTATTTCCAGGCCTCGACAGGGATTTTCCAGAAGCAGCTGCAGCCGTAGTTACAAAAGAGAAAAAACTTGTGGATGTGCACTGAAGGTTGTGACGATGGGTAGCCCCTTAGTGGGAACAGGGGATATCAATCCTTGACAACTCGGGAGTGATTCGAAGGTCTCATTTTACCCGCAGATATACACCTAGACACGTATATTTATTGCTGTTTGCAAAATTGTTGGCCGGCAGTCACCTCCAAACTTTATGTTTTGAGCACTTTTCAAATGTGATTTGGAACCATTCCCTTGTATTTTCCATGCATTTTGAGCATCGTGTGATCGCG
Organism: Flagelloscypha sp. PMI_526; assembly: GCA_021399455.1. Classification (NCBI taxonomy): domain Eukaryota; kingdom Fungi; phylum Basidiomycota; class Agaricomycetes; order Agaricales; family Niaceae; genus Flagelloscypha; species Flagelloscypha sp. PMI_526. The sequence continues at coordinate 746,604 of JAJTUO010000018.1, forward strand.
GTTGGTGAAGTCCTTCGCGAGCGGTAAGCCGCGAAAGGTGAGAAATTCTGGACATGCGAATTTCAAAGCACACTTAGTACCACCAGATTCACCTCATCTCTGAGATTCCAATGGTACCAGAATCATGAGATATGGCGGAGTATTCGTCGAAATTTGCAGGGATCACGTCCCAAAAGCTGAAATTTCAAAGTTGGAATTTTCGGGATTTCTCACCGGGAGATGATAGCCCAAACTTATGCGATTCAGAGTATATAACTGTCGTTTTAGAATTAGAGGTAGTGAGGATGCTATGGATTTCGCGCGCAAACATCTTCTTTGACGAATTCGTGTCCGGCCAACTTTTTTGCAAACGGCAATAATGCAGCGCATGAATTCCTTTTGGATGGGAAGACATGATATGATGGTCGACCAATACAGCTACGTCTGCGTAAGAGGAAGAAGCTCAAGCTCTTTGAAAATCCCGAGATGCTGAAGAAGAGGGTGAAGATACTTGTGAAACAGCGATGAGAGGTTGGGGACTACGTGCACCATTGTTATTGTGTTACGTAGGATTGATGGAGCAGGGGATGAGACTTTCTCGAAGGCAGTGACTTGTCTTATCGAATCCAAATGAGTCAAAACTGAACTTGCGAAGCCTTGTCCAATGTCGTTGATGAATCTCTATGAAGACAATCTTCAGCTACCTGACCACAAGGTGAAATAAATTGGATCCAAAACACTAATCTAGTCTGTAATCACCTTGGTTGCAGCACCCCCCGTCATAATCTATGTAAACCTACCTACTTCCCTCCCCAAAACCTACTCCCCACCAATCGTCACAGGTGTCAACTTTTCAAAACTGGAGACAGTATTCAAGTCGCTCCGGGAGGGAGACGAAGGATTCGGGGTCCGGAGTGCCACGTCCTTCTGCCTTGATGCCTTCAAAGAGGTAAGAAAGTGATGTGCCATGAAAAATCCTTCGAGTTCCAACCTCTCCAGCCAGTAAAACAGGTTGGTCCGAGCGGTGTGTGCAATAACCACGACGCTGAATGAATTGTTTATTGGCAGCCTCATCGTCAACGAACGCAAAGCTGGTAATGCAAGGCGTGTGACGTGTGACAGACTTGTTGTTGTCTGTGAGGGATCAACGACATACAAATGAAGTCGAAGCGGTTCGATTCTCCTCCTGTCTCAGGGTATGTCTGAGATCGTGGAGAGTAGAGAATCCAGAGCATTGAAAGAACTTATGTGGATAAAAGTGAAGAGGATGGGCCCTGTTAAGAGTTAGAAGTGGGAAGAGGTGAGGCAGAAGTTCTGGATAGTAGTTTCGACCTGCATATCCAGAAGACAACTGAATATACGTGCGTAGAGCTGTCTGGAGAATCTTCATATTAATTGTACTTGAGGTTATACGATAGCAAGGCCCTCAGAGTATTTTTCGAAAATGATGAAGAAAAAGGGCATAAGGAAGAATGGTGACTATCTGGCATCAACATGCTCACCTATAGTCACCTGTTCGCTGCAAAGTGAAAGTGAGAGGAGGGCCCAGAGGCGGACAAAAAGGGACTCACATCGGTCTGCCGTAAAAAACAAGCAAATCTTTTCAGCCAGAAAGGAGTGGTGGTGCCAGAATTTGATCTTTGCCCTCATGATTTGTCTTCGTCGACGCCAACATTGAAACATTTGCTTTGTTCGAGCTTCTTGAAGACGTGGGATAAAAGGAGAAGCATAAGGACTGGATTTACATCCGCAGCACGGGTCTAAAAAAATGAACAAGGGAAAGCCGTGTCACGCTGAATGCCTGTTCGGAAGAGGGGATTACCACGCGGTCTTTCCATCTTCTCACCCTGTTTTTCTGACATTCCTTCGTGATTTGGGAAGCGGCACCAAATGACGAAAATTCATGCGTTCCTTGTGCACAATTTTCTTTACCCAATTCTAGACGTCTTCTAATCTAATCTAATCGAGCCGCTTAATTCAGGTGCTTCTACCCGATGGAGCACAGCTGTATAAGCCAATAGTCACAGGGATATCTTATTTGCGAATAAGATGCTGCCCCTGACGCATGGACGCTCATTCTATTTTGGGCACCAGCCTCAATGAGTACGAACCAACCTTCAACGAGCAACCACATGTCTTCACCTCTAGTGATGCTTAGTCTCTCCTCAATTCTCCTATTCTTATCACTATGTTATTTCATATCATATGGAGTGGAACATCTCGGTTTATCCCGTTATATTGGGCGCTTCCAAACGCAGGCTTCTCGGCACCGCTCGATCTCTAGACCGGTCAATTCCCCAAATGCTGCCAACTCACGGGGCTTTGACAAGGCCTCATCAACTCTCTAAGTTGAATCATCTAAAGTTGCATGGGTTGTCGAAGGAATATTGGTCAGAAGCCTTTGCCTATAGGGAAAAACATGTTGGACCGTGTGTTTGGGAAGGTGGCAGAGGAAACTACATCAATCGTATGCATCAAGGGTCTTTGGCTTCAAAGGGACAGAATGAACTTATATTTCAATCACGCTGGTGGAACAATGTACAAAGTACAGGACGAATACACTTTCTAGTTCAGTATGCTCTGACCTATTTCTTTCCGGGTGGCCCTCCTCCTCCTGAGTTAGTAACGGCGCCGTTGGCAGTCCAGGTAGATGCAGCGGAGACCGTCTCAGCTTGGTTGACGTTAATGCCAATCGAAATCCAAGCAATAATACCAGATGCAGCGTTGCTGCCAACAAAGGTGTATTCCAAAACAGGATCGAAAGCTGCTCGCTATTTAAAATCCAAAGTTCCAGAAAAGGGATTCAAAAAGACGTACTCGCAGCTTCTCCAGCCAAAACGCGGTCCACAGCGTTCGTAGTCAACGGTGTCGTGTTGCCGCTATACGGGCTGAGAGCTTCGACTTGAGTAATGAGAGACTGATCCCAAAATAGCTGAGTGTGGTGTTTGACGGTGGATGCTTTGAAAGTCCCGTTGCTGAAAAGGGTTCCATTGCTATTAGCAATAATATGGAGATGGTTGGTACGCCCAGAGTAGTGACCAGGGAAATGAGAAAGGTATTGGACGACTGGAAAGGATGTGAAGACATCCAGAATACTAGAGTCATCAACTCACCACCATCCGAGTCTGTCAGTTGAATCCCGCGACCATGGTTTGTCTTCAAGTTGGCAGTTCCGCCATCCGCTGCAACAGCACTGTAATGCCCGGTAGCATTGGCTTGAAGAGTTACGATCAGTGCTGAGCCAGGTCTTCTCGTATATATGGAGACTTACCTCCCCATAAGTCAATATAAAGACCGGAAACTGGGTTGCATGTGGAAACGTCAATGACTTGGAAGTCAAGGTAGACGTCCACGCCAGCTTGCCCAGCTCGAAGATCAGTTTGAATCAGTTCACCGTTGACATCTTATACCTTTCCGTTAAAACTACCGGGCTAGCACGGACTCAAGACTCACAGAATGGTCCGACCTCGCCCTCTTGGCCGAGGACGCAAGTGGGTGTAATAAAAGTAGAAGGGTCAGTGTTTGGAGTCACACCGGTATGGTTGGTCTTGTGGTTCTTGTTCAAGACATCGGTGAGAGACCTTTTTTCTGGTTCCAAATATGTTAATACCCTGTGTTATGGTGTAACGAAAGGAGATTACCATTAGAAATCCCAGCAAGTCGACGAGCTTTGGATAAAAGATCCTGTCGCCTTTCGACGGCACGCTGAGCAATTCCCACTTCCCTCTTGTGGAAATGGTCACGGCACTCAAGTAGAGCACGCCTGTTGGCTATCTGGAATTCATTGCGCCGAGCAACTGCCTCAGCACTGAAGTCTTCGACGTGGCCCAAGACAAGTGGAAGAAGAGCCAAAAAGAGGAAACGCATACTGTTTACTTTTGCTCTTGTCAACTAAAATCTGTGGGAGCATTTATACAAGGAAGAGATTGCGACAATTTTCCAGGAGCAGCAGTCAGATGAACCTACCCTCCCATCGTTTCGGATCCTCATAGTGAGGATACTGGAGCAAACATTGGCGAACTATCGCATGTTGTGAAAGGTTTGCAGAAGTTAAATCACGTCATTAGCTATAACTTCCAATTGAAACGTCTCGGATCCCATTGGCCATGTTGTCGTGACCAATAGCATGCCCCCATTAACATTTCCGCGATGCGACTGGTCGCGATATTATCCTAATGCTCATTTGAAACGCCCCAGATCCACACTTCTGGATGCATGGTACCAATAGAAATTGCCCTAATCTTAATCTGTCCGCCCCCGGCCGAACGACCTGATATCTTCGAACAGTACCAGAGGGATGCACTTTCTCGTTGTCCTTATCACTGATGGGGCACCCACATTGAATCTGAACAAGATGATTCTTTGATCTCAGCAACAAAGGGCTTGTTATTTCTCAACCTCGCTCTTGAAGATTCAAAAATGTGAGAACGAGGGAAGCCAAAGGTAGAGGAAGATGTAACTTTGACTCGATATAATCAGACATGAGGCAACGCCGAAGCTGGAGCCTTCCGGAAGGTCGGCTGTTGCATGCTCCGCTCAAAATAAAAGAGGCTGAACATGTGCTTGGCATTTAAGGGTGTTGTGTGGTGAAAGTCGGGTGCATCTCGGAAGCTTTTCTCTTTCGCTAGGATCTGGAGCAGCCGGTCGCACCATGCACTTCGTACTCAGAACTCGCTTTTAGATCTGCTGGTGCTTTTCTTTCAGTGCTCAAGAGCATGTGATATTGCGCAGTCAGTCTTGTCGAAATTCATACAAGAAGACAGCGACGAATCGCATCGGGGAAATTGGGAAGCAATTGAAGCACACTACTGCGCACAGAGAATGGACAGAGAATGGAGTAATCTTGGATAAATGGGATATGATGCCAACAGGACTGGGAACAAGTCGAGCCGGGTGTTTATGTTTTTTTTCATGTCTAAGGACTTCTAGAGACAGTACTGCAGGTCAACGAGAAAGACTGTGCAGAGAACTGAAAGTCTTCAAATCTTCAAAAAGAAACTTTGGCGACAGCTTCCCAGAACGCTGCTCCTTGTGCACGAGCAATGTTCTAACGACTAGTCAGCACAAGTTGTCCCAAATGATAACTATATTACCTTCTCCAAATCAGAAGGTTGACGAGAGCCCTCAAGACTAGCAAGTGTACCTATGAAAATATTTCATGTCAAGGACTAAACTTTTGGCTAGATGTCAAACGTACCAGCGCCCCAAGGAGATCCTCCATGGGCTTCTTCCAAGCTAGCCAGGAGTGGCAGTGCCTTTGCATAACCAAAGGGTACGAACATCATCCCATGATGTACGAGGGTGGACAAGACAGAAAAATAGGTAGATTCCTGGCCGCCACCAAGCCCGCCTGTAGAGACGAAAATTCCAACGTATTTTCCATACAATGCTCCTGTCTTCCAGAGTTGACCTGTTGAATCGAGAAAGCTCTGGTGCAAATGACCAAAATTAGTACTATGTTTTACTATGTGTCTCAATGGATAGGTTGCACCTTCCATTGGCTCGATACACTCCCATATCGCGCTGGTATACCCCAGAGAAAGGCTAATAGGCTTATCAGTACGAACAATAGATGGGGATGAAGACTTTAATATATTGACCGTCATAGTTGACGAGGTCGGCTGGGGTGATCACCGGACTAGAGAAATATTCCTCAGTGGGGAACGAGAACGGAACTTGGCCAAGCAAGACCAACTAGTCAGGTTTTTTAGGAGCCTTCATCTTGACGAGGATTTCTTCAGAGAGCGTCTCTGCAACTCTAAATATCGATGAATCAGTAATGTAACAGAATATGAGGACAGGTAGAGCTTACTGAAAGATCTTGGCCTCACCGCCAGCCTTTTTGATACCTTCAAGCTCAGCTTCGGCCACTGAGTACGAGAGAAGATAAAAATTCGTTAAAAAAGATGACCATGTCCAAACCGTACTTTGTGTGACATGACCGAATAAAGAGTATATGATGATTGCAACGCGAGGAGCCATGTTCCTTTCTCAAAATCAGGGTACGTGAAGAAATGTTGAGTTGAATGTAGGCAAACCATCTTCTTCAAAGGTTTTATACCTCCATCCCTACCACACACGGCAGGCTTTTTGGCAGTGGTGAGACGCTAGGGATGAATGATTAGTTTTGACAAATCTCCGCAATCAAACGGAAAATTACCAATCGCTCTGACTATCCAATGACACATTTTAGGAACATAATCAATACAATGGTCCTTTATTGCTGAATGACTAGGAAGGATTGCATGAATTCAGGACGCATAAATTCAAGGACGTCACAATATCGCCGTCAGTGAGAAAAAGCGTTCATGAGCCTGTGCTTGAAGTATCCTCAATTGTGGTCCCAGTTAATCCTGGGCATCGACTCGTCCTGAAACATTGATGAATGGTCGATCATTTCAAGGAAGAAAACCACAGCGAGCTCCTGAGTTAGGAATGAGCAGAATATTCAGGTCAAAAGTCTGCTGACGTTTATTCAGACCAGGACGCCAAGAAAAAGGGGCAGTAATAGTACCAGTTTATCGAGCGATAAAATGTCTCCTCAAATATGTATATCCACAGAAGGGAGCACTCTTGGTGTGAGAAGTGGCAGAATCTAATGGGACTGCAAAAATAGCTGCATGTCAAACGGTTTTATGATAGAGTCAAGAGAATCCGCACCTCCAAAAGTAATATAAGTTTGAGGTTAGAAAAAGTCGGTGAAGTTCTGCTTGGCTGAAAGTAGGCGTGTAGAGCTTCGTCCAATTGCACCCAGCTCGTGACCACTGATTCTTGGTGAGGCTTCGCATTTTCGTAGATGATGAGGTTGAGTAAAAGAAAGGTGGATGACGAATTTTCAACTTCGAGGTTGTTGATCATCCTTGTCACCCAGACCAATGGAACAGGAGCAGAACCTAGCCAAACGGCCGGGAAGCAAGTAGGCAGCGGGATCCACCAAATTGACTGAGAAAAGTAAATTTGAAAATTGGTCAATGGAAATCGGATTCTCCCGCGCCAACAGGATAGAATCCCCTGCAAAACCGGGTCAGTGATTGGAGGAGACGGTTTCTGTGATGAGAGAATCCCTTACTCAATAAGCTCCAAAAATCAAGGCGGAGGCCCTTCAGTGTTCTTTTCTCAAAGCATCTGGGACGAGGAAAGGTCACCTTCTGGAAGATAAACCCGGCCAAACCTTAAATATTTCCCCGAAATCCAAGATCAGATGGTACCGGGTGAGGTCAGATTCTAAAACTCTTTGGGGCCATCCGAAGAAGAACCAAAATTCTCTAATTCCTGGCTGAGTTTGTAATTAAGTGGGAACAAAACCTGCTCCTCTGAGATATGCTGTCAAAATTGTATCAGGATGGTCCCAATGTCCCTGTAATAACAGAGACCTCGTAAGCGCTCCAGCATCACAGCAGGCTCAATAGACTTACTAAATGGTTCACACCCGGGATGAATTGAAGCCCAACCTTAGCAGTTACCTTCTCAGCTTGAGTTTTCGCTTCCTCTTCAACCGTCCATCCAACAGAAATGTGATCAGCTTGCGATTTCTCTCCAATGACAAACGCAACTGGGGTACCAGTTTGGACGACCTTCCGGTAATTGGCGTTGCGGGCTTCATTTGACATGTTGACAAAGGCAGCGTGGTCGTGTGAAAGACCACCATCCTGAAGAAAGATGTTCAGCTTGTCGTCCTCGGAAATGTTATAGATTGTTGGGGCGAGAGATTGACTGGGAGCTGCGGTGATGAGACTGTCAACGGAACGGGTCTCAAGGCTGGGGTGATCGAAGTATGATGTGATCCAGGTGTTGAAGAAAGGAAACTTCTCGTTATCTGGGATATTAGAGTCACTAAGAGGACTAAAGAATTCGCGGGTAGTGGGAAAGCCGATTGTTGTAGCAGGTGGTTCTGAGGATATCATAAGAAAGTGCGTACTATGGCATATATTGACAACAAACCATGCAATACAAGTGATCTGAACCCTTGTTTAAACGTCTCTTGGATGGGCCCAATCACGTATTCCAGATTTGCAAGGGCGGCGATGGCTGTGACCGCACCAAGAGACCACCCCACAAGTCCAAATCCACCGCCAATATCGAGAAGGGGAACGTCTTCTTGATGGACGAAGAGATGTATGAAATTAAGAAGTTCTTTCCCGCGATCGTCTACAGCCTTGGCTGCATTACTGGCGAGAAGGTCTGTTTCGTCCTGGGTCAAAGGTGACGTGCCGCCATACCCACGACGATTGATGGAAACAAGTCGAACACCTCGCTCTTTCGCGGAAGAAAACATTGGTTTCCACGCGACTTGAGGATTTTCCGTCAGTCTAGGGATGATGAGATGTAATCACATATCACTCACAAGCGTTAAATCCCAGTCCATGTACAGCAAATACGGTTGGATACGGCGCCTTCTCAAGATCATTCTTCACAGCCGGCGGCCCGGTGTCGTAATAGGCATATTGAACGTTGGACGGAAGGGCGAGGGTGGAAATGTTCATGGCTGTCGTAGCCGAAAGAGACGAAGGCGTGGAAGGGTATATATGTCGCGTATATCTTCTGTTAGTCAGAGGCTCAGGCACAGCTGAAGATGTTGGAAGCGTGTCGGCTCTTCGGCAGCACCAGAGCTGAGATCCATGGCCGTGTTAGCAGAAGAGCGGAAGGATTCGGAGCCATGAATTCGGAGCAAGTGCAACTGCTGCCGTCACGTTTCGGGGACCTTTCTGGTCAACCATCATCTCAATTCCTTTGACCACTATCTCTCTGCCTCCTGGCCTTATTCAATCACGACAAACTTTCGGCCAACATTTATTCTGAATGCCAGCTCAAGATCCAACTTTAGACCATACTGGAGTACCTCCAGACTCTAAACTCTTTGGAATTCCGCGTTATCAGCCATTCATAGGTTCGTTGGTACCCAAATTGTTTGCGTCAATCCCTTTATAAATATATACATCAATCTAGGTGGCAAGAGCTTTGATTATGAGCAAAAATATTCGCCTGATCCTCAGGGCAAAGAAGCTAGCCCTGAAGCTCGCGTGTGGGCTACATACCTTGACGAAGCCGAGATGTACGACCATGATATGATTCAAGGCTTTAGAGACACGATTGACTCATTACTTGTGCTGGTAATTTTTTGGGCAACTATAGTGATTTCTAGATTCGCTACCTAAGTTGTTTAGGCAGGCCTCTTCTCAGCCATTGTCGCGACATTTGTAGCTCAAACCAGCCAGTCGCTCAGGCCTGACTTCGCCCAGTTGAATCTTCTCGTCCAAATCGAACAAACTGCGCTCCTTCGTACCGGAGGGAATGTCACAGCAATGAACAATATACCACCATCCAATATCACGACGGGTACTTCAACATACACAACTGCCGATTTATGGATCAATGGACTCTTTTTCACCAGCCTGTCGCTTGCCATAGCTACAGCGTTATTAGCTGTTCTCGTCAAGCAATGGTGCCAGGTAAAGTTCATGCTTTAGGATACTAAGAGCTTAATTGACGGCCACAAAGGCTTACACCTCAGTCACCTCCGGTAGCGCCAAAGATAAGGTTCTCACGCGCCAGTTCCGTTTCGACGGCCTTATGAAATGGAAACTACCAGAGATTGTTGGCAGCCTTCCACTCCTCCTTCATCTCGCATTCGCCGTCTTCTTCGCCGGCTTGTCGTATTTCGTTTACGACCTTCACAAATCATTATCCTCTATTGTCATCTTCCAGCGCTGTCCTGGCCGAATTTCTGTACTTTGGAAGTATTCTCCTCCCTGCCATTTGGTTAGAGTGTCCCTATCGCATACCACTCCTCTTTCGGCCTGCACGTTCATTCATCTACGTTCTTGCAAAGTTATACAGTCTTATTGGATCTCCAGAGTTTTTCTATCTTTCCTGTCCTGCACCGTTATCTGCCTCCTGGGAAACCTAGGATTGAGGATGTTCTTGTTTCTTTAAAAGAGTCTGAGAAGGTCCTTCTCAGCATTCCCCATACCCACGATGCCCACGACCTCAGTCAGCCGATGCTAATTTTGGCACACTCTCTTGTGTGGCTCTTCAAATTATCCAACAACGTCGCCACGCAGCGAATTGTGACTGCCACGCTTTATGGCTGCCTTGTGGAATATTGGAATTTGCCCCTGAACAATTTAACATGGCGCCTGAGGATGTTGGTTGGGATGCCCTCTCTCATTACATTCTTGGAAGCCACTCTACAGTCCTCAATGGTGAAAATCGCATTCGAGATTCTTATAGATCAAGTTCATGAACGAGTTCCCCATGATGACCACACGAAATCTTCCCCGGGAGTGTGGATCGGTGTCCTCGACGTCGTATTTCATTGTTCGAAGATTCCAAGCGGGGCACTACCCGCCCCAATCACTCGGGATGAGCTCAATAGGGAGCTGTCGATACTGATGTACGCAGGCATGAGGCAGGTCGATCTTAAAGACCCTCTACTGAGATGGGGTGCAGATATAAATTACTGCGGGCATAATGGAGATGGATTCCTTCATGATGCAATCCGTGCCAATAACTTGGACACTGTTCAATGCCTGATTGACCATCACTGTCAGATTGATGAGCCCGTAGCCAAATAGAACGGTTCACCTCTTATGAGCGCATGCGATTGGGGATTTCTCGATGCTGTTAGGCTATTGATTGCCAATGGTGCGAATGTAAACCAGGTCATGGAAGGTGCCTCTTTCCGTGGGGGAGCTTGTACCCCATTGACAATTAGCATCGCCTAGTAAGTGGAACCCAGATATCGTGACGTTTCTCCTAGAAAATGGCGCACATATAAATGAGACCTTTCCTTTGGAAGGGAGAACTAGCACTCCACTTCAGTTTGCTGCTGAAATAGGGAAACCTGAAGCTGTCCGCTTCTTACTCGAGAAAGGAGCGGTCTTAAGCTCGAAAATCAAGGATACTATACACAGGTTGGACTGGATTGGCAGCTCTAATTCCCGTACGACGAGAGCATATATCTCAGAAATCGAAAGGATGCTGCTGGAGCATGCTAGTCGCGTCATAGAACCTCAGTTGTCTCCCAACCGGCCAACTGGGTCCAGTACTCAGTCGAGAACTTCTCAGATAGATATTAATACACTGTGTGCATTATTACAGACTTATACTGAATCCGTAGGGTCAGCTGAAAACACCACAAAAGTGTATCTAAGTTAGCTACCTTGGGACCTTTTAAATTACTGATGGGTGGGGGAGACTTCCATAGTCCGTCCTAAAGAGGGCGAAGGTTTGGATCTGTGCGTAAGCTATGTCCCTTTAGCTCAAGGTTCATCAAGACAATTCCTGATAAAACCTATCGCAAGCTCCCAGTTTTCTGCATAACCAAAAGGTTGGTGGACTGGAACTTGCTCGAAAATAAATTTCTGAACCACACAATAATGTTCCTATTGACAATAATCCGATACTAGAGGTTACCACCGCGCCTCATTGCCAATGCTTCACTTTGTCCTGTGTTACTAGCTCATATCCAGGTATTTCCTAGAGCCTCTGAACTAGGTTAAGAGTGATTGTTTGCTATTCGTAATATGAAAAGTGTTTAGTTTTCAGGATGTTCTGGCTCATTTTTCGTTCCACATATCCAAACCCATCCACGCGGTAAAGCTCAGAGCTCGTTCCACAGTATTGGTTCACATATGAACACGCCTCAAATTCACTGGAGATAATTCTGAATCTGGGTACGACTCAACATCGCCAGATAAACAGAGTAGGAGCGAGTGTAGTATTTACGTTTTGATATTTTGGAGTGTATGGAAAATAGTATTCTGAATGATGGCAGCTGAAGCGAAATTGTCATCTCACATTCGGACTAGGTATCATGCGCAGTCTGCCGAGCGCTGACGAGCACAGCGTGGTGAGAAGGATTGGAGTAGCTTTCTTCTCACACTGCCATCCGCAACCACGATATCCTCGTATTCGGCTCCAATTCGTCAATAAGTGGGTAATCATGGATCAGGATCGTCTTCCTTAGCACACATGGAATGTATAAAAGGCAATGGGGTGTTTTACATTATTTTCGCAACACAAACTCGCATTCTAACATTTTCTCCTACGACCAATCCTCACGACAACATGTCTTCCTCTGTGACTGTCTACACCATTGGTGGCTCAAAGCACATAGGCTATTTCGCTAGTTTGCGTCTATTAGGTATGCATAGCTTTCATGTAACTTTCATTTGGCTGATCATTTAACTTATACTAGACGCTGGTGCGACGATAACCTTCCTTCTCAGGAACCCTTCGGTTTTTGACAAGGATACCACAATTCAAAAATATGTCTCCGCTGGAAAAGCACGTCTCGTTAAGGGGGATGCGTTAAACGAAGGTGATTGCCGGAATGGATGGGTAGAGGCGTCGAAGGACGGTCCCTGTCAATTATATGATTTTCACAGTTGGTATGCCAGGATTGTTCCAACAAGAACGACATTTTTTTGCTCATATTTTGAACTTAGGAGGAGAGGGTTCATTCTCGGTCCTGAAAGGGGGCTTATCCTTAAGCCGTTTAACCTCTGCACGCAAGCTTACATCAATGTCGCCTCTACCATCCCTGCCCAATCGTCACCCAACCTCATTTGCCTTAGCTCGGTGGGTATGGGTAAGAAATCAAAATCCTCTATTCCCCTGGCTCTCAGGCCAATGTATGGCATGATTGGATCCCCCCTTGCAGACAAACATGGAATGGAGCGAGTGGCCCACCACCTTGGCGGCATTACCTGGGACAAAAATGACCTTGGTGAGCCCTCTGCCGAAATGATGGGTGGCTCGAACTGGACCAAGCACCCTGGATTGCCGGAGGTCGGGTCATACAAGGGCAAGGTCATCGTGGTCCGCGCTGCCATATTGAACGACGGAGAATGCTTAGCAGATAAGAAGGAAAATGCTTATAGAGCGACTACCGAGGAGCTGGGAGGTTACTTCATTTCGAGGAAAGATACAGGCCATTTTGTTGCGGAACTTTGTCTGGGAAGCTGGGAGAAGTGGGGAGGCAAGGTCGTGAATGTCGGGTACTAATTTAGCACGTTTGCCTAGGCTTTATGCCATTTTTCTCCTCATAGCAGATATAATTCGTAAGATTACAGTTTAGTAGTTCAATATAACGCGGATACTAAAATATGAGGAAAGCCGTGGGCCCGACCGACACACAGGCAATCCTTTGACTTGATGGCTTGACGAATACGAAGGTTAACATTTTGGTGAATGACAAAGCAGAGCCCGATTTCTGTGTCAGCTGAGCGGAAGCTTCCGCCGAAGGTCTGCTATAAGAGCCGTTCTTCCATTGGACTAAAGATCACAATTCTGGTTATTCCCATTGGTTGTGCTATGACTTTCCAGGTCGTTTGCCTTCATCGGCGTTGGCCCACGTCTAGGATACAAGATCATTACAGCTCTCGTCTCTACTTCCCCCGCGTCTTCGATACTTGTACTCACAAGATCTGAACCGGAGCCTGGTATATTCCCTGAATCGGTCACAGTCGCCGTCGTGGACTATGGCAATGTCGACCAAGTCCGTGAGGTTTTGAAACAGCACGCTATTGAAGTGATCATTTCAACAATTGGGTTCGGTGGAGTAGCGACCCAGGTCAAAGTGGCAGAAGCAGCTGTCTCCGCTGGTACAGTTAAGCTGTTCCTACCGAGCGAGTTTGGGATTCCGACAGAAGGGAGAAAAGATCCGGGTTTGGGACTCAAATCCAATATCGCAGGTACTTTCTATGTCCTAAAATATTTAACATAGGCTGAATGTATTTTCAAGACCAAATCAAAGACCTGGGAGTACCCGTTTTACGTATTATGTATATGCTTTCTTGTACTTCAATTGAGCCATAGCTCATCTTTAACAGAGTGGTTTCTTTATTGATGATATACCTGGTCTCACTGGCATCACTGAAACTGCAAAGCTGCATATTCTCAAAGGAACTACTGGTACTGGCAGTCGCATCCTGGACATCGTCCTTAGACGTCGCTGGCTATACCTGCTCACGTCTTAACCCATACTGAACCTTCCGCACTTCAAAATAAAACCTTACGAATCCAAGGGGTTCGTTCAGATCTCGTGTCTTTCGCCGAAGTCTTTAAAGTGCCTATTGAGAAAGATGCAGAGGAAATTCCCAGCGCGTTCGGCCCTATTGCCAAAATGGCTCAGATGATCCTTCCTCAAGGAAGTAGTGGCTGGGATCCAAAAACGAACGCGGAGATCGAAGGAGCCGCAGGAAGCGACAATTCGCTTTGGAAAGAAGATGGATGGCAAAGTGTTGAAAAGGTTCATGATTTATAAAGATTGAAACATTTCGATGCCAGACAAATTTCGTGCGAAGGATTAGAATAGTTTGTCCCGTCGGGGGAGGCTACACACGAATACAATCTATGAACGCCATCCTCAGCCTATCAACGCAGTGCCTTCTGGGGCCGGTTGAACCAAAATGCAACGGCCTGAATGTCTACCATATGATTGAGAATCAAGAGGGACGCCAAAATAAAGGAGCGCACGAAATTCATCAACAACTTGAAAGTGACCAAAAAGCGTCTACAATATCCACTTCTTTGAATTTGAGCTGTCCACGCTCGTTTGAAATGGGCAGACATCGTTGGAATGCAGCTCTTCTCTTCTCCAGTAATTTCTTCCGGGCACCACCCATGGGCAGAGCAAGGGTACTAAAATCTGGTAGCTTCGATGTAGAATGGTCCTTCGGATCAGAGAGGAGCGTGAAGGACATTGTCGAAGTCAGTGCCAGGTCTCCTCTGATGGCAGTCTGGTCGTAGAATGCGCCGGAAATGATAAGGGTCTTCAAAGGGTGGGGCACTATGAGGCTTTGGAGCATCGAAATGAAGCCATTGTAAGGGGAAAGTCGTGTCCAAGGTAGCTCGAGAACGTGCATACGTGAGTCGGAAGACAACCAAATTTGGAAATCTGTTCAGTTGAAAAGCATGATAGGGACCGCCCAAACTAGAAGCTAGCTGCAGGAGAACAATGATATTCTATCCTGTGGAGGTGGACTTAGGGAATTACACTGACCAGTCAAAGGCCAATAGTCTATGTCTAAGCATCTCAAACGTGAATAGGATGAATCAAGGATGAGCTGTAAATCTTCTTCAGGAAAATATTCCCGATCGAGATGAGCTGTTCCCGGTAGGTGCAGGCATTGCAGGGAAGGAAAACACCCTCGCTGAGCCATTGTGATCACTGGGCTCAGAACCATCTCCATGGTACGAGTACTATCCAGTATGAGAACTCTAAGTCGGTGAAAGGTGGGGAATGCAGTTGCTTGAGTACATCTCGTCCAGCACGATGTCACTACCGAGCAGTGCAAGGCTGACTATTTGGGGACAGGCAGTAAGAAACTCGAAGGGAATATATTCGCCTTGAACACTGATGGTTGTAAGCCTGGGGATAAAACGTTTATTTTGCTAAAATTTGGGCTCCAGCCGGCAAAATACTGGAATGAGAGCCCGCGCAGGTTAGGCATTTTGTCTAAAACAGAGAGGACGAGGTCGTCAGGAGCATGCCTGGGGATCAGGACTAAAGTGACACGCGTCCCTATATAAGGGGAAGCATTCAATAAAGCCACCAACCGCCTGAGGCTGTTACCCGGGCTCCAATCCAAATGTTGCAGGTTGACGGTGTGGAAAAGCTGACGCTGAGCTGCAACAAGGAGAATCTTCGACGATTCGCAGCAGTTCCTCAAAGTTGTTCTATCCTCGATAAAGGATATGGCGTGGTGAATAATCTCAGGTGGGAGAACGGGATTAGCGGGGACAATACAGTTTTGTGCCATGACCGTTTGAGGCAAGGAACACAATGCATCCGTGACTTTGTCTAGGACCATCCTCTTAACCATTCCCTCGCGCAAGCGTCAATTTGGCAGAGCCCACAAATAACGGAAGAAACACCAGCCATGCTCTATTCCACCATGGTTGAAAGATATCTGAATCAAGAAAGATTGCGTGGTGTGCCCTAATACACAGTTGAGTTACACCCCACCGAAAGCAACGTTTCATCACCAGCAGTCTTACGTGAAGAGGATCAGTGCTACCTTCGACTCAGTGGTTGCCTTAAATCTAGTCTTCTCCCGAGCCTAATGTCGGAATTCTTTTCAAAATTAGATTCATAAGCTCAGCCGAATCTGCGAAGCTTCGGTCTCTATCACACCTTGCTCCCTCCCGTCAGCAACATACAGGCTCCACCTCCGCCTCCCCGATGCGTCTCGCAGACCATCACCGGAACTGTTCGCAGTTGAACCCATTGTCTCAGAATTCTCCAAACTTGGAGGACGCCACAGCTAACAAGGATTCTCATCCACTTCCTGCCGAAGTTTGGGGTCTTGTTGCAGACTGCATGTCTAATGCTGAACTCTGGAGAGTTAGGACGGTCAATCATTCCCTTCACGCGTGCGCTCTTGATAGATACTGTCGAGAGGTATGTGTGGGGTACGGCAGTCGAGGTTTCACCACGCTGGGGGCGTTAGAGAGGAAAATGGTCCAACTTCAGTTCGTCCACCTTTTTCAGCTGACTTGTCCTAGTACTAAACGTCTTAATCAGGGATCCTCGAATATCTCATCGCGTCCGAAGTATTTTCATCGTCAACCACGCTGAAGCTGAACCAGGCTTTCACCCATACCTCAAATGGAATTTCCCTTTCTTCCCCAACGTGCTCGCCGCCGCCCTGTTGCGCAGAGCGGCCGCACAGAATACCTACGAATCTAGAATGACTAAGGGAAATTCCCGTACGCAGATCTATTCTTGAGGCTTTTGAAGGCTTTCGGAATGTCCAGATCCTCCACCTGGATTATCGCTACTCGCACAATTTGTGCTCTTACATAACTTATGCTTGGTCCTCGTTCTCGGCTAATCTCGTCGAGCTATCTATTGAAATCAACAACAAAGCAGCACCCCTTCATGTTGTTGCAGGAGACATCCCCAGTCATGTGCGTTGCCCCAAGCTGAAGACTTATTCTCTGAAGTTCCGGTCCGTATGGAGCTCCTCACCTGCACCTCCTTCTATACAAGAGGCGTTTCGTTCGTTAGCACAGATTGCTTCGGGCGCAGAATTGGACCAGCTCACCATTGAGCTATGTCCTTATTCTCTTGATGAGTTTTTAGCTCCCAGCAACTTCCCCTCCCTCCTCAGGTTAAAATGCATCCCATCTATCTCACAGCCCTGCATTCTGGAGTTCCTTAACTCCCACCTTGGAACTCTACGTGAGGTCACCTTAGGACCAAACATTGTTGTGGATGCTCCAGATACCTCTCACTTGGAGAAGCTTGTTATGGGCGGCGAAATGTTCTCAATCAATTGGGACGCCATGCTGAGGCAATTTCAACACAATAGCCAGAAGCTCCGCCACCTAGACTTAACACCCGGAATACACGGCCAACGTCCTTTTGCCATTGGACGCGATCTCAACCAAGCGCTAGTTTTTTTCCAAGCTATTAGCCATATACCCTCATTAGAGGAACTGAAGATTAATGTGTTGAATTTAAGTGTTCGGGTCATGGTGATGATGGCGACCAGTTTGCCTAGACTGAAGAGGCTTTGTATAATGACTCTTGGACAGCTCATGTCACGGAAGTATGGAATGTTCCCCACACCGTGGAAGGTCAACGATGTTAGTGAAGGGGTACGTTAAATATTTACTACCGAAAGCTTCTTCTCAGCTCATTCATGATTAGTGGCAAGATTTTATGGCTGAAGTGGAAGAACATGTTGGAGACTTTTCAGCTTGGGAGTTAACCTCGTTGTTCATTCGAGAACCTGGATGCTGGGATGAGTATGTTTGTAGGTCCCTCATGGCTGTTTTTTCGGACAAGATACCTGGCTGTCGAGTATACAGATTTTAAGATTTTCTAGTGTGTGGTGCATATAAGATATTTTACATCTGTTCTAATGGAGTAATAGATAAGAGCTTCAACGCATTAGCTAGAACGATTCGAGAGCAAACTATGAGTAATAACCGAGCCTTTGCCAGTTCTGTTTCCTGGCCCTTTACTTTTAGAATGTCCTATGGCAGAATTGATAGCTTGGCTTAACCTGGAGCCCAGTTGAATTCAGATATAATAATGCAGCGAATGTCTAAACTTACTTGAAACAAAACGAGACAATTGTGCTCGGTTCAGAAACCTTGAAGGCCATTTTGACAGCCTCAGGATAGCAAAGCAGAGCAAAAGCAATCGCCCTGGCCTGGGGCTCGACGAGCAAATCAGTATTGACGACAGTGGGCTCGTATGTAGGGACTTCAGCTGCGACTTCTCCGTTCAATAGAGCAGAGGCGGGCGTGGGTATATTGAAGGTAGGCCCCAGTCTCTCCCTCTATGGAAGTCATTCGAGCCTCATCGAAGGCATAGGAATTTATCCGTTTCGCTGCCATGTCTTGAATCTTAAGAGAAGTAAAGTATTAGGTGAACACAATACTCAAAGAGACTGACTACTCCTACCTTTACGCACGTCATGCCGATTTCATCGCTGGTTGCATCTGGATCTTCAACATTCCTGAACTTCTCTGCATTTGAAGACATTTGATTCATCATCGCTGTCTTTGCGAGTTGAAGAATATCCTCCAAGAATTTGACCTCGCCTGTTCGCGTTTTCATGCCTTGGACTCGACCAAAATTGGTGTGCTGGAGATGTGAAGCAAAAGGCTTGCCCATGAGTTCAAGGATTTTGAAAAATTGACCACCTTGTGAATGTTACATGTTATTAACAGTCAAGTATCAAGGCTACTCACAGTGAAGGTTCTGCTGATCACCCACAACATAGATCATCTTGTCGAAATGATATTGTTCGTACCGCTGAATAGCTTCAGCAATATCCCGAACCATGTATATTGTTGTTCCATCTACAGGCGGCTTTAATACAATGACCCCATGATATCATGCATCTTACCTGGCTTTTTAACTACAGGCTTTTCTAAGCCGAATTCCCTCAGGTCCACTGCCCATGCTGGGTGCTCATCTCGCAGAGGCTTTCCGTCATCCCCAAGAGGCGGAGGGTCTTTATAATTCCTTCGAGGATCGCTCTCCCATTTCTGCTTCTCAACAAGAATATTCCTGTCCTTGAGTTCGTTAAGGACCCCTTGTATCTTCGGAGGTGATACCATCGACTCTCCAGGCATATACATCAAACGTAATTCCAAGTCGTTTATAAATTCGTTCGTAGGCCTCAATCGTCAATGTTCGAAATCGTTCCCAAAGTGCGAGAACGGCGCTATCCCCGTCTTCCATAGCCTTGAAGATAGCCTGAGCTTCTTGGAATGTTGGTCGCGAGGCTGCGTCGGCCTTAGCTTCGACTTCGACGTCTTGGTTTGTGAGCACGTAAACGTCAAAGAGATGCATAATTGCGTTCTTCTTGAGTTCCTCTTCGGAGCCATACTTGCGAAAACCTACAGCAAGAAGACCTAGACATACAAGTTTTATAAACGCACGTACGTTCGAATTTGCGACGATACCCACCAAATTGGATACCCCAATCACCTAGGCTAACTGTTTGTGAAGCCAGATTGTCAGACCCAGGGAGACGGAAACCTACTAGTTGACCCGAACGACATCCCATCCATTGGCAGAGTATAGGTTGGAGAGAAACATCCCAATAATTGTACTTCGAAGGTGACCAGCATGGAAAGGCTTTGCAATGTTCGGCGAGGAGAATTCAATGAGCACTTTCTTGCCTTGACCTGTACCGTTTGTTCCATACGCAATGGGTCCCTTGGACATTGCATGGATTTGACTCAGGGTAGATCGCACCAACACAGAAGTATGTATTGTAAAATCCACAAATGAGCCCTGAGCTTTGGCAGAGGCTACGATAGAGTCTGGGTGGTCCGTGACCTAGAATTCATGAGGGCGTGAATGGAGGAAGAGCGGTTTTTTTGGTTGAGCGTACATGTTGGGAGATGCGAAGAGCCAAATCTAATGGGTTCCCACCTAGTCGAAATCGAGGGATGGCAACTGTAAAATCTGACGCTTTCTTTCCTAAATCAACTCCAGAAAGTGCGGTGGATAAGTCGATAGAAAGACAGGCAACCAGAATTTTGGCAATTGCCTCTCGAAATATTTCAATGGCATAGAATTCCATGGTGGTTTAGATTTGAAATGCGGGAAGAGCGCCAGGTTATAAGGGATGGGTTAGAGTTAGGATGAGTCAAATTCTTTCGACTCGAGTTGGCTGTTAGCTGTTAGGGGTGTTCAAGGTAAGATCTGTCAACGTTTTATGGAGAACACTTAGAGGACAGTTGGCTGAGACAAGGGAAATATGGGCAGATCAAAATGAGTGTGGGAGGAGAGCCACTTACACCCGAAAGCCTGGTCGCTTGCCACTTGGTCTCAACCCGAATGTCAATCCCGTGGACGCGGCGGACCTAACTAGCCATGCTTTCCGATCTCTCGCTCTTTCTTCCTTCTCCCTTCCCTCCAAA
The DNA here is from genome assembly GCA_021399455.1 of Flagelloscypha sp. PMI_526. Taxonomy (NCBI): domain Eukaryota; kingdom Fungi; phylum Basidiomycota; class Agaricomycetes; order Agaricales; family Niaceae; genus Flagelloscypha; species Flagelloscypha sp. PMI_526. The sequence goes on from JAJTUO010000018.1 coordinate 766,983, forward strand.
AGGTTCCAAAACTCTGGCCTCCGATGGCTCAGCTCATGTTTCTGGAAAAAAACATCACTTCTACATCAAGGCGCAGTCCGCTAGGGCACTTTCGGCAAAGGCTGCCCGACAATCCTTTGTACGATATAAACAGATAAACCCTGTTTGTAGGGCCGCGCTGCTCAGTTATGCTTCTCTATTCTTTTTTGCCTGTCCTTTGTGGATTTATTTCCCTTCCCTTGGCCGTGGCGAATGCGCTTCCAAAACGCTCGGCTTGCACTAACCCAGATTGTTCGCAAAGAATGGCGCTCTCTCAGTGCAGACGAACAGTCTGAGTACATTAGGGCAGTGACTTGTCTTACGCAGGCTCCGTCTAAGATGGACGCGTCTGCCAATTCTACTGTCTTGTACGACAATTTTCCGGAAATGCATGCCGTTCTGAACTTACAGAGTATGTGATTAACATTACGTTGCTTCCCGAGGACTACTCTCAGCGGTTTTATTAGTTCACCATGTGGCAATGTTTCTACCATGGTAAGGTCCTCGTACCATCCCCTTTTGTCCTCACTCACTGGATTTTCTAGGCATAGATACTATGTCCACCTCTATGAGAAAGCACTTATCGAGGATTGTGGCTACACTGGACATGCTATATACTGGGATTGGGTTAGTTTTATGCCTCCTTATTCCCCGCCTATAATATCTGACTCAGGTCAATAGACATTAGACGCAAACAACCTTGCTGGCGCTCCAATTTGGGAGTCGTTTGGCGGTAATGGAGCAAGCGACACGCACTGCGTTACAGATGGTCCTTTTGCGTCTCTAGAAGTCCGAAATCCCGACCCTCACTGCTTGCAACGCAACTTCGGAGTACCCACTGTTACGCCAAACAATGCAACTGTCACAGCTACATTCTCAGACCTAGCTGCACCATTTTCCAAATTCACGTTTGACCTGGAGAATGGTGCTCACGCCAGTGTCCACTTGAGTGTTGGAGGGGGTAAGTTTTGAACATTCTTGTCTCCATCTCTGCCAATGTAACCATTCCTCAGACATGGTACCAGAGTGGTCTCCCAATGACCCTGTCTTTTTCTTGCACCATGGAAACATCGACAGAATATGGTGGATGTTCCAACAGAGCTCCCCATCTCGTGCAACAGAGTTCAACGGCAGTCGTAAGCCTTATAATCCTTTTGACCCCGTTGGCGACCCGGCCAGTATCGATGATCTGCTGCCAATGTATGCCGGGTTCGCATCAGAGGTTGCGATATCCGAGGTTATGCAAACTCAGGGCGGACTAGACGGCGAGCTATGTTATACATATTAATTGGCAAGATCACGATAAACGAGGCAGGTGCCCGAGTTCACCGTATGCCGGGGTACTGCTTTGTTCTTAGTCGATCTACGACATAGGTGTATCAAATAGAAGGTGTAGCTTGATGATCAGCTGAAATTAAACCGATCGGTGAAATAATAGTATGCTCACGGCTTTAGTTGGATTAGAACTAAGTATGAAGGCCTAACCACTATCTTCTAGGGTACAAATGAGCTCTGAGTTCTCCTTACCTTCGTGCTCTGCTATTCTCGCCTACAATTTCTCTTGACTAAGATGCTCCTAAGCATGCATTCAACAATGTACGGATTGTGAGGGCTAATGTCAATGAGCTTGATTGTTGATACATTGCCGAATGAATTTAAGTCATTGTCTCAACCTGCTGACGCGAACCTTTTGGCAACTTGAATGTACTAATTTGCTGGAGTCAGAGGGAGCAGGTTTAAAGGTGACTAGTGTTTAAGATTATCATTGATCAAAACACACTAAGGAATCTAAACAGTGCTCAGGCAATGGTATAAACCAATTTCTCCCTGCCATATCGGCCCTCCTTCATAATCTTCAAACCTTCAACAACACTCTCCAAGCCACCTTTCATCACTCTCAACTTCTGAACCTTCACCTTTCGCTGGTCTCCTCCTCTAAACAGCGCAGGATACTCGTTCTTAACAAATGCAATCCTGCAGCTACATCGCTAGGGATGACAGGGGTTACCGTCCCGACGAAGGAACTGGGAAACCAAGGAAGGTGTAGATGATCGAGAATTCGGCCGTGGTATTAGAAGGGAGTTTGACATCCGGCGAGAGTGGGAGGATGACTTTTATCTTGTTTGAGCCGGAGATTGGTGAGAGCGAGGCCTAATCATGAACGAATGAGTGAGAGTACGATCAAGCTGACAGGAGCAACTCACCGCAATCAATTCAGTTGTCCCATTCTCAGCGACAGTATCCAACGCCAACGTGAGATCAGGAACAGCATCTCTGATCTTCTGGGGAGTTTCGGGGTCCTTATAGTCGAAGACCTCAGAAGCACCAAGGGCTTTGACCTCAGTCAAACACGGCCTGAGAAGCAGTGGCAATAACTCTGTAGCCAGACAACGACGCAAGCTGGATAGCGTAATGGCCAACAGCAGTCGAAGCACCCCAAATGAGAATGGGAGTGTTGTTCGTGCTAGGAGAAGAAGGCAGAGCGAGGTTGTGGCGGTAATAGAGAGTTTGGACTGCAGTCAACAAAGGGCTAATAAAACATGAGCCATTAGAAGCTTAACTAATATCAAACAAAGAACTAACATAGGCAGAGCGGCTGCTTCCTCGTAGCTTTGACCCTCTGGAATCTTGAATGTTCCGCTTGCAGCGTAAACGACGTATTCGGCAAAAGCGCCAGGACGCTCCTTCAAGCCGTGACCTTGGGTGAATCCAGCTGCACGATCGCCGACTGCAAGGTGCGTGACACCTGCGCCAACAGCAACAACGTCGCCAGCTGCGTCACAACCGACAATTCCGCCGGTGTGGCCCAAGGCGTACAAGCCAGTCTGGAAGGAAAGTATTGAGAAAAGACAAAGGAAGACCCAATATGTATCATTGTTTTTACATACCTTCCAGTCAATTGGGTTCAACCCAATGGCTTTGACCTTGAGCAAGACCTGACCGTCCGGAATGTTCTTCACGTCTTCACGAGAAGCAAAAGGAACATCGACAAGGTCGAGTGTTTCTCTGTCTTCACGAATCTGAAGAGCTTTGATTGTCTCTGGAAAAGAAGTTGCAGACATTGTTGTTTGTTTGTATGTTGAGTGTTGAGGAAGTAGAAGTAAGCTTGTTTATTCTGAATTTTCCATTGAATTTCCCAGCTCGTTTTTGTAGTCGGAGACCTCATTCGGGAATAGGACACAGGGCATAGGAAATAGGATTCAGATCGTAGATGCGCCCTCAGGGCCAGTGGCGGGAGGGGACCACGATAGGATGACTGAGCAGAACCATCGGCGCAAGGTGCAAGTTTGGAGGAATGATCGGACGCAAAGGCCTTTCCTCCGAACTTAGTCATCCTATGTCCTACCTTACCTGACTCTATAACGTGTACTATACAAGAATAGAGAACATGGCTTGGCGACAAAGCTACTTTTGGTCAAGTATACCTCTTGTGTGAGAATTTGAGGTATGTACCTTGGGTCATCCAGGGCTGCATAGCAAGTGAAATTCAGATTCGGGGAATGCTGAACAGGGAAAATAACAAAATGGAGCCAGGGATGGTTGTATAATCATGCTCGTCATTGAATCGTTGCATGAAACCCAAAATCAATTGACCTAGCCTTTGAGTTAACATACATAGCATTAGCATTGCCAGGTTTGGATATAATTTTGGTTCACTCCTTGGGGAATGTTCCCCCATTGTTGAGATATTGGGTTCGTCAGGTAAAAGCCACGAATTAGTTTGGCCATTTATATCCTCACTTGGTGTATGAAATGAATCTGCAGTTGCCGGATCAGCAGGTAGGTATGGATACAGGGCGTTCGGCCAAGAGGTGACTAGTTTCGTGCAATGTGCATAGGCTTGTACGCAGCGTTGACTTTGATGAGATTCTGCTCCACATGACAAGTGAACTCCTCAATCCTTACGAAGGACAGTGTGTCCAGCTAGATACCGAGCTATCCACTACTCTCTGATGGCTTGAATTTATCTACATATTGTTGCAGCATATCGTTGATGTTGATTAGTGGATCTAGCGAGTCCTTGCTGTACCATTGTTCATCAATTTCTGATGTTGGGAAGCCAGGGAACAGAGGATGGAGAGCACAGGACAGAGAAGGTGCACTGCTCCTGACGAAGGACCCTCCCGATTATGCGTTAGGCTCAAGAATTCATGCCGCTACGATACTGTTCAACTGATACTAATTCGGGCACACGATGTGCTGGTGTACGGGGGAACTCATGTGGCAATGTGTTTTTACTTTCTCTGCGCTTGCTCGTTGGCCTTTGTTGAGTTGCTGGTAGGCACAGATACTCCGTCCATCTGTATGAGGCAGCTCTCGTTGAGGACTGCGGCTACAGAGGTCATGCTGTGTATTGGGATTGGGGGGGGGGATTTGCTACTTTTCCGTTTGTTATTTCTCAGACAAGATCTTAGACATTACACGCGGACAACCTTGCGCAACGGCACCCGTGTCTCCTGCGGCGGATGTTTTTTTAATGCGTTACCTTTGGGCAAGGCCAAATAAGTACAATGCAGGGAGCTTCCAGAAAATAGATTTATCAATAAAAAGAGTACCTAGATAGGGTCTTTCATGTGTGTTGCTTTCAAGCCAAGACTCCATAAATTAAAACTGGCTTGGTGGCCTACTCCTTGGTACCCCCAGCCGCTGCTGGTGTTCGCTCACCAAATAGCTTAAACCCACATCTCTTCCGGTCCGCTTCATCGCTGATAATTTGGTGATATACTTAACTAATAATTTTAGATGACGCGTATTGAGCTTGTTCCGGAGCTCTGGACAGAAATCCTTCGGTATTGCTCAAAACACGAGCTCACGCGCACGAGCCTCGTGAACTCTGATTTCGCTGAAATATCTCGGGATTTTCTATACCACACACTTTCTACTAAAGGTCAATCATTCTTCAGGATTCTTAACTCCCTCTGCCATCCAATTCTATGCCAACGCCTGCGTTATCTTATCTTGGAGCTCCCTAGCATCACCGGAGAGCCAGGGCGTTCGAAAATCGAAGCGCTTCTTAACAGCCTCAGCTCTTCTAATCTTAGGCGACTTGATATCAGCACAGACAGTCTTTCCATGACTCCAATCCTCATTGAGTTCACCCGATTGCCAACACTCTCTTACCTTAAAGTTGTCCTTCCGCCATTGGATAGCGAAGAAGTAGGAAAGGTTCTCCAAGCTAACACATTAAAAGAACTTCTTATAACCGACGGAAATTCCATATCGGGACTCCCTGTGCTTGGGAGCAGCGAATCCTCAAGGCGACCATCACTCACGACGTTACGTATTTCCAAAGGAGTTGTGTCGTGGAAGAAACTAGCCCGATATGTTGATCTCGGAAGTTTGCAGCGTCTTGCTGTTTGGGATCACGAAGACAATCTGTCTGATCTTAAGCATGACTGGAGAGATTTAATAATTCTATCGGCTCCAACCTTGAAAGACCTTTCGTTGTGGATGACATGGAATCTCCTTTGTCAGTACCTCACCTCTCTGAGTGATGGTTTCAGCTCACAAATCTTAGGGGAGAGCACTCCAGGATTCATCCAATCAAGCAAAGGCTTTCCTGCCCTTTCTCGGCTATCACTTTTTCTTGACGACCGTACGGTAAAACGAGTAGCACGTATTTGGTCGACCTCTTTGCTGCCTGTCATAACGGCATTCTGCCATCGCAGTCCCTCCCTTCATCATATTCGACTTTTCATCTACGGGTCACCCACAGATTATTCGGACGGATCTCTGCTTGAGGGCAGCGCCTTCTCGACCTTTGCAGCAGGCTTGAGCAAACTCCAGAATATTCGCACCCTCCATATCTCAAGTGATTACGGGGGTTCTTCAAGGCCCAGCAAAGAGTTAATGGCGTCTATCTCTCAAATGTTTTATCCAATCCTAGTCCGTCATGAGTTTGGAGGTAATCTTTTTCCGAACGGATGTTGTTTATACCATTCTAATACTCATACAAGTGCCATATTACGATATTTGGCCGTTTTTCAATGACGACAAAGTGAGTATTGCTTACGACTAGTACACAGAAGTGATCATCTTCGGGGAATAAATGGGCTGTAGCTAGTATCGGATTATGCGTACATTCTACACCGTTGACTTAAATAGTGTGAAATATAACAAAGCCAGAATCGCAATGCAATCAAAATTTTAAGCAGCCGTGTAGGGCACATAATTTAGCACAACCATGATAGCAGTATGACCACAGATGACGTTTGGCAAAGACAGTTGGTCCTGAGGATATACCCTCTCGGCGACTGTTCAGGACCAGAAACCGTTATTACAGCGGCATTATTCGACTTTGAGAAATGCGGGCACAGAATATTCTCATGCAGGTGGTTGGAATATCACTGAGGAGTGAAAGCGGGCAAACGAATTTGATAATAATGTACTCATATGGACAGGAAGTATGCAACGTTTCAAGGAGATGCGCACAGAAGAGGAAAACGTAGTAAACCTAAGGAGAAAATGGTATCAGCAAAGGGGTCTAGGAAAGGAGACAGAAAGCAGAAGAAAAAAAAATGCCCTCAGAGAGATATAAGTCTCCATCATAAGATAAATCGGACATATGCTTGTCAATTGTTTTTTTATTCGTCATTGGGCGTCGCGTGGGAGGGAGGAAAGACAAGATAGAGAAATAAACGATGCATACTTGGATATCTCTCCAACAACGATGTGCTAGGACAGAGATCCTAGAGAAAGAGACGTCAGAACACCAAAGAGAGAGGGATGGAATGAAGCTTCAGAAGGTGGTGTGTGCATATGGGTTAGCTAAAAGAAGGCACAGTCGTCTCCTCATAAGGCAGACGTTCGCCGGCTAACACGCAACGAGGCGCTGAATCGTCCTCAGAGTTGGAATGAAGTACGAGTTGACCTACTCAAATCTAGATCAAAGTGTATTAGCATGGGGTCGTAAAAGAAAGAAAGGACTGGAAGAAAGAGGAAAAAAGGTTCAGTTGGTAGTGCATGAAGAGTAAGGATCATCGAGCATGAATGTTCGTCACCAACTCGAGATTATGGTTGTAGATATCATCTCACGAAAGAGGCTGGACCTGGTGGCAAGACTCACAAGGTGTGTACACAGGATGGTGATCGTTCGGGAAAAGCTGCTATATTGCTTCCGGCATGGCACGTGGCTTCAATTTTCCTTTTCCCCCTAAGGGCGCTTCTGTTGGCCTTTTCTTCTTGACCACGACTGATCATCAGTACCTTCCTCCTTCAAATTTTCTCTGACCTGTGAGTTTTCTTACGCCCTTAATGTCTTCCCCTTTGCGACTAGTTTTTTGCTACTCTTCGCATGATGATCAACGTATAAATTTCAGTTCTGCTTCCGAAGTGGCGAATAGCCCTTGAGGATGTCTTATACCAAGCTTACCTTTTTACTGAACCCCTTCTTGATGTCTATTTTTTTCCTATCTAGACCTTCGCTGACGACTACCACACTAGGTCCCGCACTTCTTGACCCCATATTTTTGTTTTCGATCCTTGCATGGGTACGTGCGCATTTCACCTCAGTGTTCGCTTTCCTTGTTCTTTCGAGACGAAAACCAAGTTCATCCATTCTTTGAAACTATACCTCGACTCTTCTACCTTCTCTGCCCCTGCTCCCTCAGGAGTCAGTGTGTCTGTGAGGGCCTCGTTCTGATGTTCTCTCTTCGGGCCGTGGTTGGAGGCTGATTAGGAGGGTCGGGAGATTTGAAAATATCGGCTTCTCTGATTTCTTTTTCTTCTTTGCTCCTTTCCTGCACGTGGATGTTGTGCTGACTGCTTTTGCATTAGGTCATAGCTGGCAGGTTGACTTGGCTACGTCCTGGAAGGGTTATATAGTCTCAGGAACGCTTGTTTATAGAATATTTCAATGCTACTTCGTTCTCTCTATCATCAATCTCATGCTAGGTCGCTATGAGCAATATGCCGTCATTCATGCCCGCCACTCGGTCTGCGCTTCGATAACCCTGAGACACCACGCTGGCGGGAGAGCTGCAAGGAAAGCTGTTCGTTGGTTACCCTTAAATGAAAGGTACAAACGGCCTCTGATGAAATTTGTGGGAGGATCTGCATACAGCAGCGGTGTGATCCTAAATTCCCGGCAGGAGAGGCTTGGTCTTGACCGTCACTGGCACCTACATAAATTTGACCATCCAGCACGTCCAATTGCCCCTCCTTACCCTGGATTTTCTCATCCTGGATTAACACAGCTTTCATCGCCAGTCGCGGCGCCGTTTACCTTTTTTTTTCAAGGACTGAGTTGCGTCCTCCCAGTTCACAACACCAGTTTCAAGTTGCGGCATAGTTCTTCCCACGATGTCGACGCATCTAGCACGCACGATTGAACAGATAGTCAATAAACCAAAGCCTGCCGATGTACCCGAGATCGACTTCACGCAGCACACGCTTGAGGACGGAAGTGTCATCTCCACCCAGGAGCGGGTTATCAAGGATGTCCGTTCTTCTCTGCACTCTCTTTTTGCTAGCCCATAAACTCATATTCAATTATAGGTTCAAGCGCCTGCGATGTCAATCCCTACAGACGAACAGTTCTTCGCTAGCCCGGCCAAAGACAAACCAGACATAGCGTTCCTCAAGAACCACTTCTACCGCGAAGGAAGACTGTCCGAAGAACACGCGCTCTGGATTATCGAGAAGACTACGGAAATTCTACGCAACGAGGAGAACGTTTTAAACGTTGATGCACCCATCACTGGTCCGTGTTGGGGGACACTCCATTACTCAGGGTCAAGGGCTAACAAATATCTTTGCAGTCTGTGGCGACATTCATGGCCAGTATTACGATCTTATGAAGCTCTTTGAAGTTGGTGGTTCGCCTGCAGACACACGGTATCTCTTCTTAGGAGACTATGTTGATCGTGGATATTTCTCTATCGAGGTGCGTATCAGTCCTCCCTCTCTCGCTGTGTCTCGTGCTAATTCAGCCATCAAGTGTGTTCTGTATCTCTGGTCGCTCAAGATGTGGTACCCAAACACCCTCTTTCTGCTTCGCGGAAATCACGAGTGCAGGCATTTGACGGATTATTTCACTTTCAAGCTTGAATGTACGCCACCTGATATCTGTCTTATCTTTGCTTGAGCCTAATCTATTTGAATGACAAGGCAAACACAAGTACTCTGAACGAGTCTACGATGCCGCCTGCGAATCCTTCTGTGCGCTTCCTCTGGCTGCGATTATGAACAAGCAGTTCCTCTGCATTCACGGCGGACTAAGTCCCGAACTGAACACGATCGACGACCTTCGCCACATCGACCGATTCCGTGAGCCCCCAACGCAAGGACTCATGTGCGATATCCTCTGGTCAGACCCCATTGAAGAATTTGGCCAAGAGAAAACGAACGAGAATTTCATCCATAACCATGTTCGAGGTTGCAGCTATTTCTTCACCTACCAAGCTGCTTGTCAGTTCTTAGAGAGAAACAATTTGTTGTCAATTATTCGAGCCCATGAGGCTCAGGATGCTGGGTGCGTCTCTCTTTCTCTGTCACTTTTTTCAGCAGGTTTTGAGTCTCGTGATGGTGTAACAGATATCGGATGTACAGGAAAACGAAGACAACTGGGTTCCCCAGCGTTATGACGATCTTCAGCGCACCCAACTATTTGGATGTGTACAACAACAAAGCAGCCGTTCTCAAGTACGAGTCGAACGTGATGAACATCCGACAGTTTAATTGCACGCCCCATCCGTACTGGCTTCCTAACTTTATGGATGTCTTCACTTGGTCTCTTCCTTTCGTCGGCGAGAAGAGTGGGTCACGTCATCATGTTTGAAGCAGCACTGGCTAATAATTTTCTTCTCTCAAGTAACGGACATGTTGGTCGCTGTTTTGAACACATGTACTGCCGAAGAGTTGGAGGAACCTGATGAGGAAGCTCTCTCTGACACTGTATATGGCTCATCAGCTGAGCCAAGTGATACGTCGTCCGTGGAGGATGGAGATAGGAAGAAGGTCATTAGGAATAAAATTATGGCTGTTGGAAGGATGGCCCGTGTGTTCGCCTTACTTCGGTATGTTGTTCCTCCCATTACCAACACCCCATCCTTTTGGCTTTGGGTGTTCTATCATTGTCGGCTCTGACATATTCCGTTTTTCAGTGAGGAATCTGAAAAAGTCTCTGAACTCAAATCTGTCTCTGGCTCTGAAAAGCTTCCTTACGGCACCCTGGGTTCGGGTGTCGAAGGTATCAGAGAAAGCATTGCAGGATTCGAGGATGCCCGCAAGAGCGATATCGAGAACGAACGTCTCCCACCCGAACTTTACGATGCCGACTCTGAAGAGGGCAAAGCCATGATTACCAACTCCCTCCCTACCACTCCCTCAGGTGACGTTGACAAACCACCTGTCAGTCCTTCAGGTGTGGCAGAGACGATTGAAGAGAAGATTAAGACTGGGAACATGACGCCTATCAATACGTCATTCCCTGGAGCTGGACCAGGATCGGCAGCGTCGCCTCCCTCCCCCGCGAGTCCTGCTGGAGCCAGCCCGGCTCGACGTGGGCATGCGAGGAACGCATCGTTAGGGACTACAATGACGAGTCCTTCGACGAGAAGGAGGAGTTTGGAGAGCACGAGGAGTTTGATTCAAGGAGTTTGGGAGGAAACTTCAGAAGAAGCAGCAGGAGGTGCACAGGAGGGACAGAAGGATGTAGAGGGCTTGGCAGATAAGTTGGCTGGGAGTGATGTTGGGAGCGACGCTGCGAGGTAGGCTTGGAGGAATGAAAGGATGAGAATAAGAATGAACTCTGCCTACATAACTTTGCCTTTGTTTTTCTCTCTTTTCTGTTTGTTTTTCGTTTACATAAATGTTTGCTTTTGGCTGTTTTGGAAGTTTTTTTTGGGTTTACATGGATGGTTTTGAGGACTTTTATTTTGTGGATAGAGGGAAGAAAATGGTGGAGTGTTAAATCTGACTCACCCGGTGCAGGCGTAGCAAATGTAGCACTCCTAGAAAAGGAGCAGAGTGAAACTCGCTCTTGAGCAATATGCTATGATGTCCAGATTGTTAGGAAAAACTCGTTCGATCCGAGTGGATTGATAAGAGAGTACAGATAATTTTTTCACAAGGCCACTCGCCTTCGAGTACTGTTTCATTGATTTTGTTGTGAGATTCGCAGCACATCAATCGTCATCGTCTCCGGATTGTGGGAAAGGTACGATTTGTATACGTTTTGTACTATTTCTACCAGGGTTCTCCCTTGCTCATATCTTTGGACATCCAACTTCTGCGGAGAATCCCAAACTCGATTTCATCCCTTTCTCTCCTTTGGAGAGCCTAGTATCTACTTCAGAGAATGGTGGTGAGCTATGACTGAGCTCCCGAGGCCATATTGTCACTGTCTTGCTGACTAGTATACTTCTAGTATACTTTCATGATTGCTTAAATATTCAATTGCACTGCCGTCCTGTCCGTTTTATCTTTCCTACTATTTAGGTTCCACAATCGTATCTTTCTACCGTGTGGAGTGGAGAGCAGAAGGAGAATAAATCCAACATTTGCTGCAATATTTTGACCTCTGAGCTATAATGACTTCTCTGTCCATCAATTATAAGCAACACTCGCTTTATCGTCATCAAAGAATGGCCAAACGGTGAAATATGGCACTTGAATCAGCATTAGAACCGCCTACACAATATCAGTCCCGAAAGAAATGCTTACCCCCAAATTCATGGTAGACTTGGATTGGATAAAACATTTGTGAAATCGAGGTAACTAATTCTTTCGTTGGATTTGGACCAGGATTAGGCGAATCGCTGCTAATAATAAGGGTGCAAATATTCTGGAGCTTTTTCATCCCTGCCGCAAAAGTTGAAAAGGTGCTGCCTTCCAGTAGAGGATTCTTCCTTTCGAATAATCAGTCGGTGAGCCGTAGATGAAGAGCCGAATATGGCGAAGAGAGGGACAGCAATCGATAGAAAGCCTCTATAATAGGCAGCAAAGCAGGGTGCCCAGATGGGGGATACTCGTTTTACATCCCGGTCGTCGATAAAAAGGGACAAACTAGAAAGAACGGGAAGCCTTTGCTTGATTGTATGAGTTCTGGGGTGCTTTTTTTCTAGAATTCGTGAGCTACAGCATTATCATCAAGAACCGACATACTGACGGAGAAGGTTGAATGTTATCCATAAGGATAAATCTTTCAAAGTTGAGGCAGATAAAAAGATTAGATCCCCCCAGTCGTGTTTGAGATCAGACACAGCGACTTCGTAATCCCAAACAGCAAGACGTGTCAAACTTCCAAGATCAACATAGGGAAACAGTTTCCTCCAGAACACCACTCCTTGTGATATGCGGAAGGTCGTGAGTGAGGGTCGCACTGACGATTCGGTACCACCATCCAGGTCAAGCTCCGATAAAACCTGGCTTATAGTTATGTGCAGTTCCTTTAAGTGCGCTAGCTTGCAGAACTTTCTGTACTTCTCCGATCTTGAGCTGTGTTAGGACAAATTTTATGTAGGACAAACTCGGTAATTGGATGAATCTCATGAGGATGGGTATTATGGAAGGCTGGTAGGTGTACCTTGTGGTGATATCAAGTCGTTTGAGATTGGAGGAACCGAGACATGTAAGAAGCACTTCCAAGGACAAAATTCCTGCCTCTGCTTGTGTATCGGATGTTAAGATTTCATCGATACTGGAAAAGTCTAGGATGAGATAGCGCAGGCGTTGGTACAGAAGTGGATTGCGGAGTGAGGTAAGAGTCCTGAAGAATGACTCGCTTCGAATGAGAACTGCATGGTACAGAAAATCCCGAGATATTTCTAGGAAGGTAGAGTTCACGAGGCTTGTGCGCGTCAGCTCGTGTTTTGAACAATATTGCAGGGTTTCTATCCACAGGTCAGGAGAGAGTTCACTGAGATACATATCTGAATTAATGATTAAATTATAATCAAAATACACAGCAATGAAACAGACTGGAAAATAAGCCGGCGAAAGAATAGTATGGTGGTGGTTCACAAGGAAGAGGCTGGTGTACAGGTTTCAACTGTTCTGAAGCTTGTTTCTAAACATCCATCATCTGCGCGACCTCGGGCTGTCGATTCGCTTGAGCTGTCACCAAGCTTGTCATTTTATTTGTTCTATTCTCAATACTTTCAATCAACAGGTTACGTGTAACTTCACGGAATGCCTCCAACTTTGAACGCTAGTGCTGCAGACGCGAAATACTTTGGGATTCCACGGTACCAGCCATTCGTAGGTGCATTTATACCATATATCTCTGCGATAATCGCTGATATCCTTGTCTTTCAGGTGGCCGGAGCTTCAACTATGAGCAAAAGTACCCACCTGATCCCGAAGGGAGAAGAAGCGAGCGACGAAGCACGCGTTTGGGCGACTTATCTCGATGAGGCTGAGGCATATGATCACGACATGATTCAAGGATTTAGAGACACGATAGACTCACTGTTGGTGCTTAGTGAGCGCGTGGACGTACTGCATTTCACTGCCAAACGGTACTGACACCTGTTGTAGGCTGGTCTTTTCTCTGCCATTGTCGCGACTTTCGTCGCCCAAACCAGCCAATCTCTTAGGCCAGACTTTGCTCAATTAAACCTTCTCATTCCAAATCGAGCAAACAGCCCTACTTCGCGCTGGAGGGAATGTCCAGTGCAATGAACATTAGTCCCCTTGTCTGGAATCACAATTAGCCACGCCAACATATACAACCGCGGATCTTTGGATAAATGGCTTATTTTTTACAAGCCTTTCACTTTCGGTGGCTACGGCATTACTGGCCGTTCTGGTCAAGCAATGGTGTCAGGTACTTTTGCTTGGTCGAGAAATCTGGACTTCATTGACAGTCTGTAGGCATACGCGTCCGTCACTTCAGGGAGCGCGAGAGACAAAGTTCTTACTCGCCAATTTCGATTTGACGGCCTTATAAAATGGAAACTCCCGGAGATTGTCGGTACTCTTCCACTCCTACTTCACGTTGCCTTTGCAGTATTTTTCGCTGGGTTGTCTTACTTTGTCTACGATCTTCATAGGACGTTGTCCTCCATCGTTATTATCAGCGCTATCATAGCCGCCCTCCTCTACTTTGGAAGTATCCTGCTGCCAGCCATCTGGCTCGAGTGCCCATATCGCGTTCCGTTGCTTTTCCGGCCAGCGAGGTCCCTAATATACTTCTTCGGGACGCTACCTAGTTATCTCGGATACGGGAGTCGCTTGAATCTACCAATTGTTCACCGATACCTCCCCATTGGCAAACAGAGAGCAGATGATATCCTGACCTCTCTGAAACATGCTGAGGAGATCCTTCTCAGCATTCCTCATTCACCCTTTGACCAAATCCTCTGCCAGCCGATGGGCATCCTCGCACGCTCTCTCGACTGGCTCTTCAACTTGTCCAACAACGGAGCCACACGACGAATCGTCACCGCCGCTCTGTATGGCTGTTTTAAGGAATATTGGCGGTTGGCTGTCTACCGTCCGATGCGGATTCTATGGTCCCGCGATCCTCCACTCAGTCTGCTTTCGTTCCTGGAATTCACTTCGTGGCCTTCAATGGCAGAAATCGCGTTCGAGAACGCTACCGCCGTAATTCACACCTCTCTTCCCATCGAAGACTCCACTCGTACAAAATCTTCAATGAGAACATGGGTTGGCATTGTTGACGTCCTGATGAGGTGTTCGCAGATGTCCGACGGAATATCGCGTTCCCCAATCACACCATTCGTAGTTAACAGAATGCTGATGAAATCCATGGCACTCAAACCCGTACACCACGATCTTCAAGATGCACTACTCCGGTGGGGCGCAAATGTGAACGACTTGAAGGGCACGAGTGGTCTATTCCATGCTGCAATCAGAGCCAATAACTTGGAGAATCTGCAATGGCTGATTGACCACGACCCGTCAGTGGACGAACATCTGAACAACGATAATTTGACACCACTCATGAGCGCATGTTATAGAGGCTTTGTGGACGCCGTGAGGCTGCTCATAGCAAATGGTGCAGACGCAGATCGGGTTATGGTCCCTCGCAACATCAATCAGAATGCACCACGGAACCCTTTGACGCTGAACATAGTCGGCCAATACAAACACGATATTTTAGTTCAGCTGCTGAATTGCGGAGCCCAATTGAATAATGGAGTTGAGGAGGACACGGCCCTTCACCTCGCTGTTCAGAAGGGATTCCAGGGGCTGTCCGTCTATTGCTTCGACGAGGAGCGACACTTACCCCGCGTATTAGAGAGACTTTACACAGGTTAGACTGGGCAGGTGGTTCTGGTTCTGAAAAAGCTGAGATAGAAGGAATGCTGAGACAGTCTGCCAGTCGGACCGTGAGACCTCATTGTCTCCTAGGGAGAGGATTTGGACCAGTGCTTTCTCGAACACTTCTTGTATAAATACGACTGTATTTGTACCCTTGATGCTTAAATGTTTTAGATCTCTCTTTCCCTTTCTTCGTACTGTTCTCCTGAAGATTTATGGCTTGTCAGCCACTGAGAATGGCTTTGGGCTGCTCCAGGTCAATAATTTCAAATGAGAAAGCTCAACCATTCGGGGTAAAAGTCTAAACTTTGTCTTCATCCTGGGTTAGGTGGAGCATGACAGGACTTCTGGTCACGTCAAAGGACTTGAGATGCCTCACATCTCTAAAGCGCGAGCCTTCTGACTCGTTCCAGTTTCTCTCCCAACACTGCAAGCCGCGATATTTTTCAGTTCGCACTACTTTCCTTTTGGCAGTAGTCACTCCACACCACTAGTTCTCTGGCCTATAGCCATCGGCTTGCTTGACATGCTTTTTCCCGCTCTTGTCAAGAACGAAGCCCTACTGTATTCCGTGACTTGCTCAGCGCCAAAAGGAAGACCGGAAGTATCGTTGGTCCGTTCCATCCAGGGTTGCACCAACGTGATGTTTCATTTCTTGGACAATATGCGTTTGCACCGGAAGAAAGACCATGTGATGATGATGTAGGGGGTATATTTTGAATAAAGTATCTGCGAGTTCGCCGATAAAGCAGGGCTAGGATGGTACTTGCTATTTGAAGGAGAGTGGCATGATTGACGCTTGCCAGAAGTTAGGACGTCATTTCACATTCTGGACAGAAGCTGTGGCCGTGAGGCACTGTGCTGCGCCAAACTGATTTTAAGACTTTGAGCTCCTCATATGCTCACATCCATGCTCCACAACATTGGAGAAGCTATCGTTTTGCTTGTTCTTGAACAAATGCTATTCAAGGCAACTGGTAGAGTTTTTGATTCTGATCCGCTAAACGAGATTGCAGAACAAAAACGTGCTGAGGCTGTGGCGGGTATTTTCCTTACTTCCGCACATCCACCATTGCCCTTATAAGGGACTGGCCTATTCACTCTTGGCACTGTTTCGCTCCCACACTTTCGTACCTTCACGCAAATAATGTCTTCCAGCAAGGCGCCCAGACTACCACCCAGGGAGAAAAATGGTAACAGTTGGCAGGAGCAATACACCATTACCCCGCCCTCTTCGACATCCGTCTCACCGCTGAATTATCCTGCGCGGTCTACTAGTGGATCGAGTTCTACTAGCGGCAATGCTACTGCGTCATCTTCATCTTCTGGTGCGGACTGTCATTTTAGGTTTACTCCTTTACTAAAGGGAATGACACAGGTTCCAGTGGTTCACAGCAGTCAGGAGATTACCGTTCCTATACTCTGGTCTCGAAAGAGGAAGAAGCTCGTCAAGAATCGAATCTTCACCGTTCTACAACGAGCGCTACTCTCCCACCTGCCTATTCTGAAGAAGCAGACTTTCTCCCTCCTCCGCCAATGCCACCCATTTTCGAGCCCGACACAGAATCGGATACTGCCTCGACGATTGCCCCGATTTCGAGAGTGACGTCTTTCGCCGCGTCTACAACGGTGGACAGATCGTCTGTGTACAGTTTACCAGTGACGCTAGCGCCGACTGAAACTTCAGACGGGTCCAGCTTTGCACCCTCTCGAACTAGTAAATCAAAGCCGACCGGACCACCGCGTAGCGGATCGGCATTTGCGCCTGCGTATGAACCTGAGGATCCAAAGGGAAAGAAGAAGAAGAGCAGCGACAATAATCTTCCAGCATGTTTTGCGCGTCAACCGCCTGATGATATGATGGCTGGAGTATTCGAGCCGATGTTTTTGACTGCGAGGAATAGTGGAGCTTTGAGGGAAGGGTTCCCTTTGATTCCGCCTCCGAGTACGACGAGACCGCATCCGTTTTCGACACATGATGTGACGGAGGAAGATTGGACTTTGTGAGCTGCATTTTCCTTTTTCTTGATGAGTGGTTGGAAGCTGACCGTGTTGGTTGGAATAGGTTTGTCACTGAGATGAAGAAGACATCAACCTTGACCGCCGGGCAGATTACAAAAGGCATTGTACTTCCTTATACAGTTTGGATTCCTGGTGCTAGTGAGTTTTCACTCTTCTTGATGGTGCTCAGAACCAAGAGAGCTGATCAGCGTGTATTCTATTATAGCTGACTACTTGAGTTACAAACTCCGTCATAAATATCATGACGAAAATGCTGCTTCCGCTGGTGCGCTTGTAGACGTCTGGAACCATGTACGTTCTCGCCCTCTTTCTATATTCCTTTCATGGCCTAATTCCATCTCTTTTAGCACTTTTTTGGACCTAGGTCCCTCAAAGCAGTGCTCCTCAAAGGCAAAGAACGTCTGAGCGGCCAACTGGAAGATACAGTGAAGGGCCTGGATCTACCCAGTCAGACTGGCTCACTGAGGAGTAACTCGTCGTTGACTTTGATGAGCCAGAGCACTGCTGGATTCGATGCCCCAGCGTCCACACTGTCTCTTCCTGCTGTGGAGAGCGGGAAGAGTGGGAAAGGAAAAGAGGATCACACGTTCAGATTGTTTGTTGTTTCAAGTGAGAAGCATGTTATGATATTTTGAGTTGGGATGAGGTGGGGTGGTGAGGAGAGGAGCGGAGCGGCAAGCTTTTGACTGAAACTTGAAACATCATGGACAAATAAGGATTTTTTCTTGATGTTATCCGTAGATTCCCATGTAGTTCACGAACTTTGGTTTTAGATTTATGGATGTTTCTTCGGCACGGATACCTATTTGAGTATATCCCGTTTTTGAATTGTCCACACCACTTTGCCGCGTCGGGTCAGATTCAGATTTGAAGGGTTAGCGAGCGTGCATCGCATTTGAGCTGTTTGGGGTTTCACAAGTTCATTATTATCACTCGACACGGTTAGACACTTAGCCAAGAGGGCTTGGACTTCCGTGCCCGGCCAAAGCTGGGGAAAGAATTAAAGATCAGATGCGTACGAGGTCTCGGCGATCGAGGCGAGGTTTATTCTGCCTTGGCTGCATCAAAAGGCCGCTGTTATCAGCTATATCGTCGCCTGTACCAAGGGTCACTGGTGTCCTTACATGCCTTCAGTCAGATCCCTAACACCATTGTTCCAGCCCTTCCAATTTTGGAATGGGAGTGGAAAGGCGCAGAACCCGAAATATCCCCAGCTGAGCGCTGACGGAGAGGGTACCCAGATTGCTCCGAGCTGATGGTCGTCTTCGAACAGGGTTTAACACGCCCATTGGGTTGGTTCCCGGAATCCGGTGACTCCGAAGTGATATAAGGAACCCACAGCTTGGACCTAGCCCCTCTTCTTTGCTGCTTCTTGCGACCACCTTTCATTCCTCCTTTTTTCTTTCTTTTTTCTTGTTAACCTTTTCTTTGGGCCGAGCCCATTCCTTTCTTTGTTTTCTCTCTCTTTCTTTGTCGTTTTAAATCTCGAAACAAACACCCGGCTGGTCGATCCACAACCCCTCCAACTACACAAGACAACACAATGCGTTTCTCTACGGTGTTTGCAATCGTCGCTACCACTGCGTGTGCGTACGTAAATGCTGCTCCGGTTGTTCAATCCCGTACGTCCTTCTTATTCTCTTGTAACCATAATACGTTCTGGGCTGACGATGTCGCGCACGCTTTAGGGCAAGGCAATGGTGATTTCGGCTGTCCGGCGGTAGATGACAACAACACTCAGCTTGAACTTGCTCGCAATGCTGCAGCAGGTGACAGCAACGATGGTGGTTTAGTCTGTCGCTATACAGGATCTGGAACGTGTCGTTTCTTCGCAGTGAGTTTGTCCACCGGAGTTGTATGAGGGTTCTAATTCCTGATCGCCCTCTTTTTAGGACGGTACATTTTCCAGTGGTGGAAGTGGGTGTCCTCAGGGACTTGTTGCAGGTGGTACGAAGTCTTTAGCTGATGGAGGTGCTGCCGCTGGTGGCGGTGGAGCTGCTGCGTGAGTTTTTCTTCTGTTTCTCTCCGTTACGTTACTGCGTTTTCTTATCGTTTCTTTTTCCCTTCTTCCTCTCTCTCCCTTACATAATATACCTATTATACTTTACATTTACTTCTACTTTACAATATAGTCCGCCACCACCACCACCACCCCCATCCAAACCTCCTCCACCACCTCCTCCCCCGTCGAAACCCCCTCCACCTCCTCCCCCGCCCAAGCAGGAAGAGAAACCTGAGCCAAAGCCGGATCCCAAACCGGATCCACCTCCTCCCCCTCCGCCATCCAAACCTCCCCCACTTATCATTCCTTTTGCTTCCCCTCCTCCAGCACCAAAGCAACAGGAGTACGATACATTTCTCCTCTTCTCCGCTTTTCAAAGAGTTTTAAGCTGACCATGTCGTTTCTTTTTTTCTAGCCCAAGCACTACTCCTGCTGCTGCGCCCCCTGCAACATCAGATTCTCCCGTCGCTGCTCCTCCGACGTCGACTTCTGTGTAAGTCAACCCGGTTTCTCTCGGTACCTGTATGCAGAACCTAACTTGGATTTCTAAAGTGTTGTGGTCGCCCCCTCGTCAACTTCGTCTTCATCCGCTGCGACTGTCGCTCCTTCAACGTACGTTCTCTCTATTAAACAGCCATGAATTCTCTAACTTGAACATCTTTTGTAGTTCCGCACGTCCAATTGCCACATCATCGTCGTCATCAAGCTCTGCCTCATCGTCATCGACGAACGCTCCCCAAGGCAACGCGCAAGGCAACGGTGCATCACACATTGCTCAACAGCGCCCTATGGTGCTCGTCACCGTATTGGGTATCGCTGCGGGTGCCTTTATGGCTCTCTAAGCGAGCAAGCCGCGTGGATATTCTGATGTTTCGTGGCTTTCCTAAGCTCATGAACATCTCCTCTGGACTCGACAAAGAACGAAGAAGAGACATACGAAAGACGAATGGGGCGCAAAAAGCGCAAGCGCTACGGACTCCCAAAGCTACATATTCCAAAGGACTCTTTGCAAGATTAGAAAAAAAATCGGACTGTTTGGTGTTTCTTTCCTTTTGTTACTCATTCATTGACACCCCTCTTGGCGGAGGTGGGAAACGAGGTTTTTACTTATTTACGTGTACGCACAAGACGCATCGATTGCATTCTTACTTTTATTGTTACTTATTGTGACCTGGTTTTGGTTACGTTCGTACGTAGATACTTCGCATTGTGTTCGTTTGTGTGGGTTTTACTTACGATCGGCCATGCCTTTATTCAAGGGTGTTTTTGTTTTTTCTAACTTTGTCTCGAACTGGAGAGCCTCTTACTCTACTTTCCTCAACCTGCTGTTGACTTAATAGCGGCTTTTTGTATTTGTAGCGTATAGGCTTTTTTGTACATTTAAGAGATAGAGAAAGGAGACTTTATTTTGAAGACCTGGCCCCAATCCTTGTGAGTCTTCTTGTTGTTCTAGGGGGAGCATGTTTATCTATCTTCTACTGGATCAACGGCGAAAACTTACTTGCCTTTGTACTACTTATCTGGGCCAAATGTCTCTCCATTAATGACGGCCCCAATGCCTCTTCTTGAGACCCTGGTAGACCGCTTCCTCGAATGCTTGCAGGGCTTTCCGATAAGAATACCCAGCATCATTGCCCTAGATCTCGCCCAGAAAATGCTTTGTTCTGTGAAGTTGATTCCATTTTTTACTGCCATCGACTGAATTATGCTCCAGGTTATGAGACCACAGGGTTCAGATGGATAATCATCTAGGAATTCTGTAAACCTGTCTTTGTTTAGTCTTCGAACGCCATGACCCTTGCTCAAACGAGGTCAGGAGACATCCATGACTCTTTCTTCTGACACGATGACTCTTGCCCGTGATTCCATAAAACCTTGTGTCAATGAAGAGCTTGTCGTCGCTCACTTCTGAGCTCTCTTCCCATGGCCACGACTCAAGCTGGAACTTCAGATTCACCTGTACTAAGAGGTGGATGTATTTGCGGAAGTGCAAGATACGAGGTCAAAGGCACACCACACTTCACCATTTTCTGCCATTGCACAAGTAAAAGCTCCCTCTCGTCCAGTCTTCTTCGCCTTCTCCCTAATAACTATTCGTTTTCGTAGTTTGCCAGCGAATGAGCGGGTTCGTCATAGATCTTTGAGCCATGATGTAGGAGCTAACTCCACCAATCCGTAGAAGTGCCTTTATTCATAGCGTCCACTATCGCGGCTCACAATTCACTTTCATCTCTCCTCAAAACAAGTCCTCATCAGTTGAGAGTCAGGCAACTTCCCACCTCGACTCCCTCGCATGGGGAAATACCACCCCTTGCACACGCTACCGCTGCAAGAAATGCGGTATCGCGATTGCTGATATCCGCCTCGAACAGGACGACGCTTGCATTTGGTCAACTCAATTGGATCGAGATGGGGCTGGAGGGAAAGTCATCGGTTGGAATGTGGTAGCACCTACATGCCACATTTATTATGATACGGCTATAGTCGAGGTGAATGACGATCTCCCAAAATGGGAGGGGCTTCCGGATATTTCGAAAAGGTTGGGATGATCTACATCGTATATTGGAGTCCAAGATCATTGCTTGAACACTGTACAAAAGCAGTTGTTCAACAGGATATGTATATCTTCGTCTCCTAGTCGTCTTAAAAACAGTAATAGGGCAAAATAACAGCGTTCTACTTCCGCAGGATAATGGTAGGAATTCATGTATTCAAGTCAAATCTCAGCATATCCGCAAAAGAGAACGCGATACAAAAAGTCTCTTTACATAAACGGTGCTGTTTCCGTTGTTTCATTGCTCGTTTCCAACTGCTGCCCTTTCCGCCTATCTTGACGGTATCGGGTTGGCAAGTCTTTACTACCCCTTTCATCCCCTACTTACTTGGGGGTATAAAATGTGTCTACATCATCCAAGACCAGAGTGTTTTACAGTAGGTCTGGTTCTTGATCTGATTCAAAGACTGCTAAGATACATGGTATTTCACGTATTCTCGAATAGTTGGAACTAGCAGCTTTAATAGAGGTGAAATAAGTAAATTCATATATATGACGAGATGTAGATACCACGGCAAATCCATTTGTGGGGATCAAGAATCATCTTCATGCTTCAAGTTGGACGGGCATCTTTCCCTTTGGGATCAAGGCATCCCACAAGTATTGAAGCCTCTTCAATCTCGGCACTTCGGGATCAAGCTTCCAATCCACATCTACATTTTCTGGAAGGACATACCCGTGTGACTCAACGTTCACCTTTCCATTTGTATCGAGGTCTACAACGAACTGTTGCGCTGTGCTCCTAACTCTGCTATCCCCCATCTCCACGTGTAACTGTTTGAGCTGACATCCTTGCTCAAGAATTTCTGTAAAAATCTTTATAGCAAAAGAAGAATGAACAGGGAAATGCGAGGCTATGGTGATTTCCCATTCACTGATATCGTTCCCCTCGAGAACCGCTTGCTCTTCGAAACCGTGAGAGAGGGTTTCTTTCTCGTCCATCGTCCGAGGACGGTCAGGAAACATTAAGGTGAGCTTCGAAAGGGAGGAGATCCTACCCAGAGCATTGGCGAATTCAGAAAGAGATGGATCTCGACTAGCAGTCAACGTCAAGTCTCGCAAACGTACACAGTGATGGGCTATGGAGGAAATGTTTTCGATAGATAGAGGGATCGGACGATGCCATTCAGGTGTATGGAGGAGTGCGAGGGAGTGTAAAGTTGGCCCATGACGGACCCCAATGGCACGGATCAATTTTTGGATCGATCGAGGGGATATTAGAGATAGTGTTTCAAGCGGCCCACATCTGGAGATGAGAGCTTTTAATGGAGAAGAACAGCACCCCTGCTTCCCACACGAGCATAATGGGCCTATTAGCCTAGTAGGTTTGACCTTTAATTTTAGATGGCGTAAGGCCGTGAGCTGGTGGGGAGCCTCGGGAGTGATCAAGGAAGGTGACGGGAACGGGCATTGTAGATTCTCCAATGACGAAAGTTCCGCATATTCCAGGCAGAAATCGGCAAATGAAATAAAGGTGCAAGGGCAATGGAGCAAATGAAGACATTTGAAAGGTTTCTTTCGAATGACAGAGGGCATAACAAAAGTGTTAGCCAGTCGCATCTCCGCTCGATGTCTAGTTAATGCCGCTCCACCGTAATGGCACCCAGCTGTGATTATGGGGTGGGTAATAACAGATTCGAGCGAAATAGAATGGGCAACAATCCACCGGAGGACGGCGTAAGAAACGTCCATATACCCATCAGTATCATCCTTTTCTATGTCTTGAAGCAGAGGAGAATGGACCAGTGCCTGCTCGTCGGGGTCTACGACAATTGTACCCAGCTGTGGCTCACGATTTCTCCCAATTCCCCAATGCTTCACGGTAAGCCTCACATGGGGGTGTGCTATCTCGAGAGCACGGAGGAGTTCGACAGGGAGACGATCCTGTGAACATGCAAAAGTGAACTGAATAAGGTTGCGAAGGGATGGAATGAGCATGAGGATAGGCCGCCACTTTTCTTCCCTAGAAATCCTCAGAAGTATGCTGGACTCATCTTGCTTGTTATCTCCACTTGGTGTTTCAAAGATGGTGAAATGTCGAATGTGAGGCAAGACCCAAGCTGCTTTGTTGTTCGGCTCACTCCAGAAGCTAATACGAACATGAGAGGCTTCAAATTGGCTCATGTCAAAGCTGATCGAGCATTCGCGCACTGTGAACGGCAGTGCTGCGTCGTAGAAAAGCTGATTAAGAAGGATGAGAGTGAAGATATCAGCCCTCGAGGTATCATGGACCTAAGTCAAAGCGGGGACTTTGAATTAAACATTTTACTAAAAATTAGATTTTGCGTACGAAATGACATATCTCAGTGAGGACGTCCAGTCCAAGGGCGCTCAGCCGACTGAGTTCAGTACCCGCTGAACGAATACTTACAGAGGACATTTCAGTCAGCAGTGGAAGCACCTAGCACGATTTATATAGGAGTTTGGTCTCTGAAGGTGGTAGACGTTGCCACGGAGGTAGAAGTGTTAAATCAACTTCCGATGTTGTGGCTTAGTCGCAGCCGCAGCGAACCAGGGTCAACACAGCTCGTCTCGTTTTGACCACCATCATTGTTTTGACTCTTCACTCTTCACTCATCCTATGCGGCCGTTCTGGATCTTTTGATGCGTCGGTGGTCTTTCCATTATGCCTATTGGCAGTGTTCCCCCAACTCTGATCAAGGTGAAGGCTAGTTGGGCATAGCGTACTGAGGATATTCTTAAAGAAACATACACCCGTTGATGCATCTATGTGCTAGCCAATAAGTGATTCTCCAACAAACAAAGAACTTGCATGGGGAAATAATACGCCTTGCACCAGTTACCGTTGCAAGAAATGCAGTATCGATATCCGTCTCGAACAGGATGACACTTGCATGTGGTAGACTCAGTTGGACTGGGGTGGCCCTGGTGGGAAGGTCGTTATTTGGGATGTGGTAGTACCTACATGTCATATTTATTATGATATGGCTATAGTCAATGTGGATGACAGTCTCCCGAATTGGGAGGGGCTTCTGGATAATTCAAAAATATTAGAATCATGTATAACATCTATTATACTCGAAAATCGTTGCTAGAACACTATACGAAAGAAGTTGTTCGACAGGATATGTGTCTCTCCGCCTTCTAGTCATCTTAAAAACAGTTATGGGGTGAAATAACACCACTGTCACTCGTGTACCTCGGCTAGACGCTCGAATCAAGCGTTCAGCTCAACGAGAGCCTTATGTTGAAGTGGAACGAGCGGGAGATGAAGAGTTCGTTGTGCTAGGTAGGCTCTCACCGAGCGGCCTCTAATAGATTGAGGACAATCATTGTACTTCCTGCGTAATTCCGCTGAGCTTCGTGCTCTTCTGCTTCTCTGACTCTGACTCTGCGTGTGGGATAACCTGTTTTATTGTGGTAAACTCCTCCCCTTTAATACTAAACCACACTCCTCTCCTTGACTCCTATGTTGCAAGTTTGATGGGAAACAACGTTATGTACTCGCCATTTTACGGGAACTTTATATACTACGTAGTTAAGACTCATGTAGGAGTCCAATAATAAAGACTCGACGAAGACTCACCGCCATCAAATCGTGATGGCGATGACTCGAGATCAAAACCTACAACATCTTACTGAGTCGTTTATTTCTTGACTCGTTCTTTATACATGTTCCAGACGAAAAATATTGACTCGGGAGGACCTAGCTGCTCTGTGGAAAGCGCGAGGACGCGACTTCGAGAAAGACAGACATGTTAACCCACATAATCCCGACTTCCAAAACAGGAAAAGTACATCGGAGGCATCCTTCGCTCTCTGTCTCAATATCATTCCCTCTCCATTCTCCAACTTCCGACTCATTCACTCACTTCCAGCTATGATCTCCGGCACAGGTGATCAGCTGTAATCCAGCAATAGTGGTATAGAATCTTGAATTCAAGTTAGGCCCAGCATCTTTGCAAAAGTGAATGCTAGACAAAAAGTTTCGTCAAACGGTGTGCCTTGTTTGAGCACGCCTTTCCGACCACTGCTCTCACGGTTTGTCGTGACAGTGCCGGGTCTGCGCGTTTTTACTAAGTCTTTCATTTCCGTTTCGTTTGCTCGATAGCATGTGTCGGAATCTGGAGTCGAGACATCACTGCTTTACAGTCTGACTTTCATCTTGAAGGGCAGCTCAGATACATGTAATAGCATTTTATTCCGCTTATTCAGGAAATAGTGCAGCTCTGGCGTCTTTTCATTACAGATGAGACATGTAAAAAATGTCATATCTATGAAGGGATGTAGGTATTAAACAACTGGCATAACTATCGATTTCTGGGAACTAAGAATCATCCCTTCATGTTTCAAGTAGGGGGGGCTTTCGTCCCTTTGGGAGCAAAGCATCCCACAAGCGTTGAAGTCTCGTCAATTTCAGCACTTCAGGATCAGGCTTCCAATCTACATCTGCGTTTTCTGGAAGAACATACCCTGGCGACTCAACATTCACCTTCCCATTTGTATCGAGGTTCACAATGAATCGTTGCGCTGTGCTCCTGACACTATTATCTCCCAACTCCACATGTAACCTTTCGAGCTGACATCCTTGCCCAACAATCTCCTCAAAAATCTTTAGAGCAAATGAGGAAGGAACAGGCAAATACAATGCTATGGTGGTTTCCCATTCACTGATGTCATTCTCCTCGAGAAGTGCTGGCTCTTCGAAGCCACGAGAGAGTGTTTCTGTATCATACATCAAACGATGATTATCAGGAAACATCAAGGTGAGATTTGAGAGGCAAGCGAATCTCCCAAGCTCCTTAGTGAAATCAGAGATAGGCAGAGCCCGACTAGCAGTCAAAGTCAGTTCTCGCAGAGAAACGCAACCCTTAGCTAGGCAAAGAATATTTTCAGTCGATAAAGGGATTGGACCGCTAGCTTCGCCGGGTCGAGGTGCATGAAGAAGTGTAAAGGACTGTAAACTGGGTCCGTGATAAGCCACAATTGTGGAAATCACTTCGAGGAGAGACCAGGCGGACGAGAGAAATAGCGATTCGAGTTGCCCACATGCAGAAATGAAATCTTTTAACAGAGAACAAAAGTCTTCCGAGTCCCTCAACGAGCAGAATGGGTTGAAGCCGACCTTCAGCTTTAAACGTCGCAAGGAAGTTAACCGGTGAAATGCCTTGAGAGTGGATAAATGTCGTGAAGGAAATGAGCACTGCAGATCCTGTAATGATGACAGATTTGTATGCCGGAGACAGAAGTCCGCAAAAGTGTGAAAACCGTGAAGCAAATGAAGACATTTGAAATGTCTTTTTCGAATGGTGGGGGGCAAAACAAAAATATCATCCAGCCGTCTCTCCTCGATAAGTCTAATCATTCCAGCCCCTCCGTACCGTCTGCCAGGCACAATTCTGCGATGAATAACCACCGATTCAAGATGAATGGAATGGGCAACTATCCACGTAAGGACACCGTACGACTCGTCTTGTGACTGATTGGTATGATCCTTTTCTATCTCGCACAAAAGAGGAGAGCGGATCAATGCTTCTTCGTCGGGGTCCACGACAAGTGTACCCAGCTTTCGCTCCCGGTATCTTCCCAGTCCCCAATGCTTCACAGTCAGTCTCACTTGGGGGTGAGCTGTCTCGAGAGTTCGGAGCAGTTCGGCGGGGACACGATCTTGTGCACATGCAAAAGTAAACTGAATGAGGTTGCAAAGGGATGGAATGAGCAGGAGGATAGGCCCCCACTTTTCTTCTCTGGAGAGCCAAAGAGGTATACGAGAATAATAAGCCCAGCTATCTTCATATGGGTTTTCAACGATGGTAAAATGTCGAATGTGAGGCAAGACCCAAGCTGCGTTGTTGTTGGGTTCAATCCAGGAGCTAATACGAACACGAGAAGCTTCGAGTTTGTTTGCGTCAAAGCTGATGGAGCAATCGCGCACTGTGAACGCCATTGCTACGTCGTGGAAAAGCTGACCGACAAGGATTAGACTGAAAATATCAGCCCTCGAGGTATCGTGGACCTAAGTCAAAGCGGACCTTTAATTGGATACTTTACTAAGAAGTATATTTCACGTACGAAATGGCATATCTCAGTGAGCACGTCCAGTCCAAGACCGCTCAGTCCACTGAGACCAGTATCCTCTGAACGAACACTTACAGTGTGCATTTCAGTCAGGAGTGGAAGCAACTAGCACGAATTATACAGGAGTTTGATCACGGAAGGTGGTAGAAGTGTTAAATCAACCTCCGATGTTGTGGACTAGTGGTAGCAGAAACGAACCGGGACCCACACAGCTATTCTCGTTTTTGGCCATCATCATTGTATTGTCTCTTCACTCTTCACTGATCCGGTGTGCCCGTTTTTTGATTTTCTTGACGCGTTGGTGGTCATTTCAGTATGCCTATTGGCAGTTTTCCCCGGCCATAATCAAGGTGAAGGCGAGTTGGGAATAACCCCCGAGGATATTCATCAAGACGCGACATACGCTCGTTGATGGATTGTGTGCTAGCCACAAAGTGGCTCTTCAACAAGCCAAAGAAGGATCAGGAGGGTGACCGAAGCCTGCACGTACATGAAAGTGGCAGATCCATGACCAGCTCGCTACCTTACCACCCCAGCCAACTTCCTGGTGAATTCCCTCTATTGACCTGCATCCTGCTGGTTAGTTGAGCGCAAGTATAAGAGAATAGAACTCCACAGCCTTCACACGACTATGGCTAATGTTCACAGAGCGTTTAACCATTTTCGATCCACGAATTCTACAGTTCCCTGCTCTACCACGAAACGATCTCCTGAAACTGATCAGGGGCATCTAGAATACTTTGTATTCTATAAAGACGAGTGACACCTTAACATTCAGAAAGCAACTGCCGTCACCAAACGTGTCGTCGCTTCTGCCTTCACCCCAGTCCTCAGCCGCCATATTGAGCGGGGGCACCTATGTATTATTGCCAATGCCCCAATCTACTAGCTTCAATGATTTCCCATCGCATCCGGTGCAGTTGCCGCGCAGGTCGCCTGCCTCGTGATTGTCGTCATCACCGTCTATCTTGTCCTCGCTGGCGCCAGATCCAGCGGCTCTCACTCCTCGCTTTGCTAACGAGCTCTTTGATACTTTCATTGATGCTAGCCTCAGCTTGAACGACAGGCGCAACCTCCATAACACTGCAGAGCTCATATCTCTTGCCTAAGTTGAAACTATTCGTACTCAAACCTTGGAGAACGTCTACGTCCTTTGTCCCAACACGCCTACAAAATCATGAATAACGCAGACGCCTTCTCTGCCACCCGAACATTTACAGCCACCATGGTCGATGGCGACCGAGCTCTCAATGACGCTTTCTCTACTCTTTGCAAATATGTGAGTTCGAATTGGTTTGACTCCCGTTGGTGACTCAATTTTCGATCAAGTACCTCGGAACTGATCCCTCACAAATTCGCAAGTTCAGTAGTAATGTCGTCTCTTTCTCATGCGTGTTATTCTCTACTGTGGATCCTCGTTCCAGGAGTCATACTGAATCGAATCCAACGAGGGCAGTGACGGTGGATGTGAGCAATGCGACGAGCTATGTAGTGCACGGCTAGAGGATGATTGTAGGTGACCATTATATGTACTATCAAAATTTTGAATTGTATAGTTGAGTTGTATTGTAAGTAGGAAGGGTACGATTGCATATTATGTCGCTTCGTCGAATAAGATTGGCGCTTTCATGATCAAGAAAAATGTGTTATACGCCCGAAAGCCATAATTTGTTCTGGAAAGACCTGGCATCCCATTCTACAAGTCGTCTAACCTGAGCTCTTCACGTCAGAACGTCTATCTTTTCCTCACAACCCTCATCAAAATTTGAAGAAGATCCTTTCGCCCTCATAATCTCACACGAAATTCTCGGATATTGACCATCGAGGTAATCACTTCTCACTCATGTGTAACTCGTTGCTGAGGCGGAGAATACCCGAACCACTTGAGGAGTAAACCTCCGTACAATGTCACTGGCACAGCGATAGCTGCGCTCACAACAATGTGAACCCACGTCGGACGTATTTTATCCTGATAAGGAATGCCTCACTCGAGTATTGCAAAACCAATCAAGGGACTGCCCCAGTAAGAACACCAGATGACCAACCAAAATAGTACCTCTACCGTCCTTTGTTTCAAACGAGGTGCTGCCCATGACAGGAGAGGGATGAAGATCGTTATGTTTGCTCCAATGAGTATAGATGCTCCTTCGACGGCAGACTTACACAGAGAGTCATCTCCAATGGCATCGTATGTGCTCGTCAAAGAAAAAGCGAGAGCCGAAAGCACTGCATATGGCATGGCAAACATTTGGTAGGTGAAGAGGCCTAGGAGGAAAAGGATACTTTTGTTTCTGGACCATGGAACAGGGTCCTCTGGAAGAGGCGGAGGTGGATCTACATAGTATTCAGGGGAGTCCTGTGAACGAGGCACTTCTGGTTCGAGACCTTGTTCTTTGAGCTCGACGTAGGAGCCACGTCGGTCAGTTACCACAGTCTTCTGTGCACGGCATTTCTTCACAAAGAGGTAAACTCCTAAGACGTAGAACAAAAGCAGCAATACTAGAACAAAAAGCTATGAGCTAGTCAGGGGAGAAGGTATATGTGTATTTACCGCCTCCGGCAATGGCAAGAGCCATAGCTGTTTTCTTTTTATCTTTTTGCAGGCAGGGTACTGTGATATGTCTGAAAAGAAGAGAATGAATTTCTCAGAACTAGAAAATTCCAGAAGAAAGGGATCCCACTTGTTGAGATCAAAGCAGTATCTGCTTGACCCAGTCCCTACTATTACAGGTCGATATACACTACCTCCACCACCACCCCCTTTCCCGAAACTTTTGCCACCACCACCCCCACCTTTTGAAAGGACAAGCGGCAGCCCAAGCTGGGCAAGGAATAGATACGAGAGGTACATAGAAGAAGGAAACATTTGGATGGTATCCAAAAGAGTTTCCGCTGAGACGCCGCTTTTTAAGGACTACAGCCACCAAGTGAACAACACCTGAAAATAACAAAATCTGAGGCGATTGAGAGAGAGCAATGATGCTTGTCAGAATTCCTGTACTGTTAAAACGGGTTCCTCTCGTCGTTTATTCTGTGAAAAACAGAAAATGAACCAGTTTGAAGAAGAGATCTCAGATTCTCTAGACGAAGAGTTTGAACAGATTGAATCGTATCGCGATTGACCAGAGATATTGCGGGTGAACGCTTGCGAAGAATGCTGTAGGTGCGACAGACTCGGCGTGGTGCTAGAATAGACAAAGTTGGACGTATAGCAATTCCTGCAAAGGCAAGCGATGCTTTGATACGTCCGATGACCGAGGCTTTGTAATGGGGAGCCTAGCAGTTATGAGTCATGCATCCGCCAGGCTGTTGTGGACCAGATAAAATCCGCGACTCGAGCTCGAGGAAGCTCTCCAGAGTTTTGAACGAAGACAAAAGATCAATTGAAGGCAATTGTGATAGTCAAAATTAGAAGAGCTGAGTGGTTGCTGCTGCGCATCTTTCTGCTTTCGCCAAGCCACGCGGAAGAAGTCAGCTCAGCACTTTAACAAAGGGACTGGCATTTGTCGTGATCATTGTATCACCCTCTTATATGATTCATGGTTAAGAATTTTAACATTTGTTTGAAATACCTGCCTTATAAGACCATTCAATGGGTGACAGGCTGAGCGCCCTTGGCTCGGATGTTCTCGCTGAGATGTTTCATCTCCTGCGTAAACTCTGCGGTGCTATATAGTGACTCTCGTTCCAAGAGTCGTACAAAACCGAAGAATCGCATGACGAAGAAGCCAAAGGGGTCGATATGTGCGACTGTAGTCAGTACGAGTAGCTGCGTCGTGTACGGTTAGAGCGTAGGACTAGCATTTTCTGTATACTTTCAGAGGCTTAAAAGTGGTATTATGTATAGGAAGTAGTCAGCAGAATCTCGTGTAGCTTCATCGGATGTGATTAATAGTTCATATAACAATGAAGGTTTATCATCTACCAGACGAAAGATGACTTGGGACGATTTTGAAAATGAGAAGACCGCAGTTGGCCTTTGCACTGCTCTGTTTCTCCCACCATAACGCGACAACGGAAGGAGGCAATTCAGCACTTGTGTGACCAGGACAACTCATTTTACTCAGCTCTTATCTATATTATTAACCCACTTTTGGTTGAAATGCGGACCTTACATGTTCATTCGACGGGTGTCGGGTCATGCGCTCTTGGTTTGGATGTCCTCACTGAGATTTTCCATTTCGTGCGTGAATTCTGTCGTGTTGTGTAAAATTAAATTAAAGGTCTACTGTGATCTAGATTCATGATACCTCAAGAGCAGACATTTTCACTATCATCCTTGTCAATGAGCTGTTTCATGACGTAGCCCTGCCATTCACTGTTCGCGAATGCTCTCTCGACTTTGGCATCGACAACTTTGAGGCTTCTCGTACTCGGATCAGTTTCTGGCTTGAACCCAACAACAGAGCATCTTGGGTTTTGCCACACATTCGACATTTCACCGTCCTGGGGACACCTCATGTGGGCGGTTGGCTACTGGAGCACGGTACCGCTCACACACCCACTAGAGAAGAGAAGTGGCGCCCCCTCCTGCTACTCATTCCCGCTCTTCGCAAACTTGTTCAATTCACTTTTGCGTGTCCACAAGATCGAATCCCCGCTGAACTCCTCCAAGCGCTCGAAGTAGCTCACTCTCAAGTGAGCCTTACTGTGAAACACTGGGAATTGGGAGGAGATCGAAAGCAGCAGCCGCACACAATTGTCGTAGATCCTGACGAGGAAGCTCTAATCCAGTCTCCTCTTTTACGCAAACTGGAACTGGAGCACCCCAGTGGGCGCCTGGACATTTCGTACACTGTTCTCCGGTGGATCATTGCTCGTTCCATTAACCTGGATTCATTGATTATTAATCCCATCGTAAAAGGCTTGAATAGGAGATCATCTCCAATTGCCAAAAGGGCTAGACGAGAACACCGGATTCGAGCGGCCAATCTCTTCGTTATACCCTCCACCATCCAGAAAAAATTATTCAAATGTCTTCGTTTGAATCAATGTTCTGCTTCTTTTGCTGATTTCTGCATTCGTCGTGCAGAACCCTCCGCGTTGGAAGATCTGCAATGCTCATTTCCGTTACCCTCCCTGGTCACTCTTGATGCTTCCCAACAGTTAACTGCTTTGAGGCATCTAAAATTGAAGATTGGGCCTGTGATAATACACTCAGTTCTACAGACGGATTCGTTCCCTCTATTACAAGCCCTCATTTCTGGATGTGTGCCGCTGGAAACACTGTCCCTCACGTCCACGTTAACACTCTGTCCATTGGTTCCCGCAATTGTGTCTCGTCATGGGCAAAGTTTACGTGCTCTCACACTTCTACATACCCCTCATAAAGATGGGTCCAGTCGTCTCATTCCCTTATCAGTTGAGGATATTTTCTCCATAGCACAAGCTTGTCCTTACCTGCAGGACCTGACATTAACTGTGGGTCGAGCCCAATCTACCCCCGAAGTCACAAAAGCTCTAGGGAACTTCGCATGTCTCTCAAATCTCACACTAATCTTTCCTGAGGATCCTTGGACCTTGGACGGTCGAGGAACATTCTCCCGTCCGTTCGAAGATCAGGCATACCTTGAGGGCGATTACATCAGCGATTGGGAGGCTGCTATCTCGCTGCAATTGCCGGTTCATTCTTCTTTCATTATCGAGATTTTTCAGGATATCATTAAGCAAGGATGTTCGTTGGAAAAGTTGGAGGTAGAGTTGGGTGAAAGAAAGGTTAGGGGGACAAATCAGCAGTTTGTTGTAAACCTATGTGCAGATGGGAAGGTCAACATCGAGTCGAGAGGTTATGTTCTTCCAGAAGATGAGGATGTGGATTGGAAGCTTAACGCTGGGATTCCGAGGCTGAAGAGGCTTCGACGGCTGTGGTATGCTTTGCTTCCAAAGGGATTGATGCCCTCCATACTTAGAGGCCCGATTTCAACTCCTCAGAATAACTAGTCCCTATGCAGGTCCCCCAATTTCACCTCCCTTCCTACGTAATCAAATGGATCTTTATACATGTTCGTCCTTACAACTACGTAGGTTGTATGACCAGGTCTTTCGTTTGAATCCCTAAAAACAACAGCGGACGCTGTACCAATTCGCGTCACTCAGCTGGAACCAACGCTTGTGAAGACGACGATCTGTGGGATGCATAGAGCGCGGAAGGTTGTAGAGAGGCTGATATTTTCGGCTATGGTCGATCTACTGAAGGCAACGAAGCTGGAGGTGGTTAGAGAGGAGAGCTTCACACCAAATCAGGGTAGGTCACTCGTTGACGAAGCAGTCCGTGCTGAATTCGACCATTGGCCATAGCAGAACTGGCGGGAGCGGTTGGCGGTTGGGAAGGAACTTTAATGCTATCGTCAATCTTTGGATATCGCGCAGTAAACTCGTCCTCGCTGGGAAAGTGAAATTCCACGGAAGAGTATTGTAATGGTGGATGTCTCTCCGGTAACTTCCCTCCTCCGTCGGGAAGGATCCCATTTTCCGAGAGAGGCTTTTGGCGTTCGACGACTAAACCGTCGTTGGTAAGCCTTTTTATCCTGTCGGCCAATGAGGGGAATGCATTCTGGGGCTCCGAATTCTCTGGTCTCGGCTGAGAAAGGGCCGCATCAATGCGCCGAGCAAGAGACTCTGTAGCATCGGCTAACCTCCCAGAATTCAGCTGTGAAAAAGGTAAGATTAGACTACATGGTTTGCACGTGATGAACCTTCATGAATTCCATGATCTTCCTCTTCATAACTTGATCCTTCGAGATACCGACCTGAGTAACTGACAACCTTGTCAAAGTTGCTGTCTTCGCAAATGCCACATAAGCGTCGACGACTTGGCCCTTAGCTTGAAACTCTTCGCCCAGCAGAAACTGCTTCTGGGCACCGTCCAAGAGCGAGGCTGCATTGGCGCCTCTGGATTCGCGTTGAAGTTGCCCCGCTGTTCTTTTCTTCAGCTGGCTGCTATTCAGCTGAGACAACGGTGAGTCAATGCGCTGAGCAAGAGACTCAATTGCGGTAGTGGTCTCCACCGAGTGTAGCTTAAAACCGTTGTGAGTTCCAAACAGAATAGGGTTGGAGATTTGCTTGCCTTGGTGAATTCCATAATCTCTCTTTGCAAATCCTTGTCCATTGATGCCGCTGCTTTGGCATATGATAGCCTTGTTAAAGTTCCCACTTTAGTAAACGCGATAAAGGCATCAAGTTGTCCTTGAGCTTTCAGCTCTTTCCCATTCGATAGCTGTATCCGAGCACTATCTAAGAGAAATCCTGCAGTTGACCCTTGTGATTCTCGTCGAACATATTCTTTTGTATTCTCCCTCAACTGATGGGTGCCGAGACTAGTGGGCGTTGAGCTCGACATGCCTTGACCGTGGGGGTGGGGAGACAAGTTGGCCCAATGAGATCACTCTCAAAAAACCTGGGAATTGACACACCTTTGGTGAGATTGCTATCACAATCCTCATTGACGTGACAGCTGATAGATCGTTGACTACGCACCGTTGTGGAAATTGAGGGTATTATCATTGGTTTCAGTAGTTGGACTGCTTGAAGTTGAAGAATTAGGCACGTGGCATAGCGGAGACATTTGGGGAAAGATCCCGACTCTTTGAATTCTTGGAATGAGAATTGCACTCAGGTAAGTAGTGGACTAGGGAGGCCACGAGGAGTGTCGAGACCAAATACTGCACTATGTCCGTAGTTTAGTCATTGTATACTTTCTGCCCCACACTACTACGACCTCTTCCGTAGTTATTAATTACATTGTTATTTAGAACTAAGAGGAAGGGGTTCATTCAAGCTACTGGGCATTGACTGAACGGGCTGCAAAACCTTCCATAACCTTCTAAGCCTCTGGATCTTTGGAGTTTTAGCATCACGGGCTTTGTCCATATCAAAATCATGTGGAAGAACATATCCTTCCGCCTCAACCGTAGCAATTCCACTAACACCACAACCAACAACAAATTCCTGTGCTGTCTCTCTCACATTCTCGTCACCCAACTTCACTGTCAACTTCTCGAGGTGACAACCCTTCGTAGCAATATCCTCGAAGATACGCAAAGGGAAGCTCGAATGAACGGGGCATTGAGCTCGTACTCCCATTTCCCATTCGCTGATGTCGTCACCTTCTACCTTTGCTTGCTTCTCAAATACATCGAAGAACGCTCCCCACGTGCCAATCAAGCGCGGTTCTTCGGGAAAGATTAGAGTGAGAAGAGAAAGCGAGGTAAAATGTCCCAAAGCGTCTGAGACATCTGAAATCGGCTGATATCGAGTGGCAGTCAACGTAAGGTCCCGGAGATGAAAGCAGTTTTTTCGGAGGAGATGAATATCGTCGATTGAAGAAGGGACAATGGAATCTTGACCATTTTTTTCTGGTGCATGGAGCAGTGCGAGAGAGCGTAATGATGCCCCATGACAAGCCGCTATTGTAGAAAGCACTCGATACAATGGGAATGAGGAGATGAGAGATAAAGTTTTGAGTGAACCGCAGGCTTTCAGAAGATTTTCAAGCGAGGATAAAACTTCATCAGCATCTTCAGAGTCGTCAACGTCAAGTCGCAATTTCAGACAGATAAGCTCCGTCAACTGGATATAGGTTTCTGGTGCGACCAACGTGGGTAAAGGGAAGCGGCACTGTAAATCTTGTAAAGACGAAAGTTCAGCAGCCTGAATGCAAAAATCTGCGAATTCCTCAGGGGCAGGTAGTAATCGAAGATTTCGGAATTTGTGTCTCGGGAGAGCGGGAGGGAGTGTAAAGATAGTTCCCGCTCGGTGCTTAATTCTCCTTCCGGAGCTCCAAGCATTACCGCAGCCTCCCCGAAAGACGCCAACTCGTGGGTTTACAGTTATAGAGTCCAGGTGGAGAGAATGGGCAATAATCCATTGGAGAACGGTGTACGAAATGTCGCTCGGCCCACCATTGTGGTCCATTTCGAGATTGCGGAGAAGGGGGGAGTCGGCTAATGCTTTATCGTCAGCGCTAACTTCGATTGTACGCACGTCTCGATATTCACTAATTCCCCAATGTTTCACGTTGAGTACTATATTGGGGCGAGCCTCTTCCAAAGCCTGGAGTAAGGGGATAGGAATTTGATCCCGAGGGCACGCAAAAGTGAAATGGAGAAGGTTAGGAAGAAAACGGATGAGCTGAAGGATGGGTGGCCATTTCTCTTCATAGGGCATGTTTGGCTGTTTTTTGTCAAAATGCACCTTAATCTTCTTCAAGAGACCTTCTTCACCTGGTGTTCCAAAGACGGTGAGTCGTCGGATATAACCCAAAACCCAAGCGCCTTTGCTTTGTGGTTCAAGCCAGCTCCGGATTCGAGAATGAGACGACCTTATTTTGTCAACCTCAAAGTCAAGAGAACATTCGCGCACAGTGAATGGCAATGCAAGGTTATGGACCAAACGATTGACTCGCAAAAGGCTGAAGACATCAGGCCTCGAAGTATCATGAACCTGAACTATGTTTATTCGAGCGAATGCTAGGGTCATAAGATGCACTGACGAAATGTAAAATCTCGATCAATACATCCGGGCCAAGGGTGGGCAGGTGAGACGCAGTTGGATAGAGCGTCAGAGCAGGCATGTCAGTCAAGGTAGGAGGCAAATCTGTATCACACAGAGTGCCGGGAAAGTGCCCCCCCAGAAGGACTTATTTGCAAGTCCTCTGTAGACAAGATGGTGGTAGAAGCAAAGGCGTTTCTCGGGCAGTGTCACAAGATTAGCCGCCCGGTCACATATAATCATGCAATTGTGGTGAATGTAAGCCGTCATGGTTTATGATAGACTTCCTCGAACAAAAGTGGTCTTACGAATCCAATGGGTCTGGATGAGAGAATACACAATAACTTATGAGAACTTCAGTCGGCTGGATTGCCTCATAGAGCAAAGTATGAAGAATTGACGGGAAGTGAACTTTTAGGGTACAGCAGGAAAAGAAACGTTGTGAAGCCTGATTGCTATGAAACAAAAAAGTCATACGAGGGGAGGTGAAAATTATTTGGTGTCAACAATATTCTTATTTGCCATTATAAAGCTCTAAGTTCTTGGATTGCGCCTACACATATACTTTCTATGCTAGGGTCCTTATAAAAGCCGTTTTTAGCAGTTAAAGACCAGGTCCTCTACCCTACTTGTTGCACTACGGAAAGAGTTCAGGGTGAATGACTTCCGGTAGGATATCAAATTTAGCTGTTTCGGTTTCAGCATCTCGTGCTCAGGATATTAAATGTTCTATATACTTACCTTGTTCTTTACCATTCAAAAATCGGCGCCAGAGATCAAACATTTCATGCGGTGTTGGACTCACAAGAATCCCATCTTCATTGTCTTTCTCCAACGGGGATTCAGGATTTGGATACATGAGTTTGGTGTACATCGAGGCAAGCTGTGCATGGTCTAGGTCGTGAGTGGAGCACCATTCAGCTTCATTTTTGAGCTTGTCAAGGTATGATAGCCCAAAACATTGGAGAGATGGGCAGCCCTTTAAGATAACGTCTCTAAACCGATTGAACCAGTGGTCAGTCAGCTGAACTGGTTCGCCAGCTATATCCATATACTGGAGGTACTCTGGAGGAGGGCGATTGGCCACTGGAAGTCCAATGTGGAGCATCCGGAGTGCAGGTAAGTTAATTTCCATCCGAGGAGTTACGTCTCCGTCTTGTAACACATTCATCCATTTGTATCGCTCCGACCAAAGCAAATGGTCGACGAGTTCATTTTCTGTTGATTCCCAATAAGAGTCATTGATGGTTGACTCAGAGCTGCGGCTCGTGAAGAGGACTTCAAGTTTGGGAAGTGGGATGTAAGCAGGAATGCAGATCCCTTTTCCGAACCTGCTCGAGGTAGCGGTATGCCAATGAAGATTTTTGAGAGTTGGTCCACATATCCGGAGAATTTGTTGAACTAGGTCCACAAAGAAGCGACTGTGTTCACCTCCATCTGCAGGAAAGACACCAGGGACAGAGGGTTCCCTCACTTCGGGAATGAACGACGCCTTTTCTGCCGACGGTTGTTCAGAGAGCCATGTCCGATCTTCTTGAACTTCCTGGCGTTCTTCAGATGTGGCTGAGGACATCTCCCAGCCTATTCACGAAGTATTAATGAATGAAACTGAGTCTAAATGGAATGGAACGAACCTTCTTCATCTTCAGACTCCGAAGCGACACGCTTCTCCTCATCAATCTCATTAATCCAGTCCTCAGAATGCTCGAACTCTCCAAACCAGTCCTCTGAAAAGAGAACAAAGAGGTTCTCAATCTTACGGACAAGGCTGTCTTCGGGAGAATCGATAAGAACGAGAGTAAACCGTACAATCCGGTCGAAGTCACGAAGTGCAATGGTCTTCCACCGCTCAAGTCGGATAAACTCATGAAATGAGCGGCAGGTTAGACTGAGAGCGCGAGCATTTTCTCCGGTGCCACAGTCATAGTCGACAAGTGCAAGACAAACTCGCGCCCACATTTCTGGGGGTAGCGTGTTGTAAGAAATGCGCTGTCCTGAATGTGAAGTCATTGTTTGGTTTGTAGCAGCTCTGAAAAACGTCGAGCTATTAGTAGGTGAAAATCTCTGAATAGACAGGATACAACAAACCCTTTATGTATGGGTGTCAAAGCCGGGTGATGGTGGTTGGAAAGTAAAGGAACTGTGTAGCCATGATTGGTTGCTGGGCCTGTCCCAAGTGGATTGACACTTGCAATGACTCTACTGACTGTAGTTATGACTACACGACAGCCAGTCGCAATACAGATACTAAAAATAAGAGCATATTCAGGAGTCGCTCAAGAAAAGGTAGACGGCGTAAGAAACTGAGATGATTGTAACTAGTAGCAAGAAGCAAGGTTAGCTTTGGAGAATCATAGCCGAAAGATTCCTTACCGCACACGAGACTACTAGTGGGGAGGACAAACAGGCATGACTTCTAAATGATAAGAATCCGAAGACGCCCAATGGAGTATCTAAGGATTTAGCATAAATAGAAAATGAACAATTAGTTTCACTCTATCCAACACAAACTAAATACTATTGCTTCTTCACCGTTTTCGCAGCATCGGCCTTTGTACTGTTGCCTGAGTTCTTCCTCTCCGTCCCAGCGGTCGTTTTCGAATCCTCATCTCCCTTCCCTTGTCTGCGTCTAATTTCGGCAGAGGCTTGGTGAAGAATCCGTTCAGCCGTCCCTGCTGCATCACAAACAGGTGCTTTTGCAACTTCCCAAAGTTTTTCCGAAGACGTTCTTCACTAAACGGAAAGCAAGGGGGCCAGTCGCGTAGGACTCGAGCAAAAAAGGAAGGAAGGCTCGCTAGAACCCTCTCTCCAGAGCTACCAACTGGACAAGCCCAATTATGTCAGGGCTCTTCGATTCTCACTCTGCCTCGTCTGCGGCTGTAACTCCTGGTAAGAGGAATAGCAGTTCGGACAAGAAGAAAGTGTAAACTATCTGGTGTCAATAATTGAAAGACACTATTTATTTCTACAAAGCACTAATGTCTAAACTCTTCCACATATTCCTTACTTGCTAGGGTCTTCACAAAGGCCATTCCTTACCAGTTCAAGACCAGGACATCTGTCATGCTCATTGTACTAGGGAAAAAGTTCAGGGTGGATGATTTCCGGTAGGATATCAAACTTGGCTGAAGAGTTATTGTTTCAGGCTATTGTGTTCGAAACGATATATGCCTCATATGCGTACCTTGCTCTTCGCCATTTAAGCATCGACGCCAGAGATCAAACATCTCATGCGGTGTTGGACTCACAAGAATCCCATCTTCATTGTCTTTCTCCAATGGAGATTCCGGAACTGGATACATCAGTTTACGGTACATAGAGGCAAGTCGAGGGTGGTCGAGGTCCTGGGGGGAGCACCATTCAACTTCGTTTTGGAGCTTGTCGAGGGATGATAATCCAAAAAGTTGGAGGGATGGGCAACCCTTCATTACAATGTCCCGAAACCTGTTGAACCAGGTTTCTGTGAGCTGGACTGGTTCATCAGGTATATCCATATACGGAAGGTTTTCTTCAGAAGGGCGTGAAGCCACTGGAAGTCCAATGTGGAGTATCCGAAGGACAGGCAAGTTAATTTCCATACAAGGACCCGCGTCTCCGTCAGTCGCCACATTGAGAGGCTTGTATCTCTCTGCCCAAAGTAAATGGTCAACAAGTTCGTTTTGACATCTTTCCCAATAGGATTCGTAGACGGTCGATACCGAGCT
Source organism: Flagelloscypha sp. PMI_526 (assembly GCA_021399455.1). NCBI lineage: Eukaryota > Fungi > Basidiomycota > Agaricomycetes > Agaricales > Niaceae > Flagelloscypha > Flagelloscypha sp. PMI_526. The sequence goes on from JAJTUO010000018.1 coordinate 808,039, forward strand.
ACGGCTCGTGACGAGGACCTCAAGTTTCGGAAGCGGCCTGTAAGCAGGAATGGATATCCCTATTCCTAACGTGTTTGAAGTAGCCGTATGCCAATGAAGACTTTTGAGGGAAGGTCCACAAATCTGTATAAGTTGTTCAACCAAGTCCACAAAAAAGCGGTGGCTCTCCTGGAAGGGAAGTTCGGCAAAGGTACCTGGCACCCTCACCACTTCGGGGATGAAGGACGCCTTTTCCGACGAGGGTTGTTCGGAGAGCCATGTCCGATCTTCTTGAACTTCTTGTCGTTCCTCAGATGTGATTGAAGTCATCTCCCAGTCTGCCCATGAGTCAATCTCTCTCATACAAATGAAAATTATAAGTCCAATGAACGAACCTTCGTCTTCAGACTCCGAAGCAATTCGCTTTTCCTCATCAATCTCATCAATCCAGTCCTCAGAATGCTCGAATTCTCCAAACCAGTCTTCAGAAAAAAGAATAAAGAGGTTCTCAGGCTGACGGACAAGACTGTCTTCTGGAGAGTCGAGGAGAACGCGAGTGAACTGTACGATTCGGCGGAAGTCACGTAGGGCAATAGTCTTCCAACGCTCAAGTCGGATGAATGCATGAAAAGAGCGGCAGGTTAGACTGAGAGCACGAGCGTTTTCTCCGGTGCCGCAGTCGTAGTCTACCAGGGAAAGACAGACTCGTGCCCACATTTCTGGGGGTAGCGTGTCATAAGAAATACGCAATCCGAAATGTGAAGTCATGAGATGACTTGTAGGATCGTTGAGCAGGACCGAGTAAGTAGCAGGTGAAAACCTTTTAAGAAACAGAACACAGATGACGTTTTTATGTACTTTTCAGGTCCAGAACCATTGACACTTGCAATGACTCGGCTGACTATAATTGTGACAAGAGCTAGTCGCGAGCAAATACGAAGATAAACATGTGTCAAGAGTCATGCAAGCAAGGTCCAAGGTGTGTGGGACTGAGATGACTGTCATGGCAGGACGCAAGGCACGCTTTGTATTTGTGTTTTGGGGAATCACAGCCAAGTACGGTAGGAATATTTTCCATAACAAACACGAGACTGCTAGTGAGGGCGAAAGGGCTTGACGATAATATGGTAGGAATACAAAGGTGTACAAGGAAACGTCCGAGGATTGAGTACAAAAAGAACAGTCAGGGCCAACCCTTCCCCACCAAAAGCAAAGAACTCCCTATTTCTTTTTTGCCTTTTTCGCAGCACCAGCCTTTGAGCTCTCCCCTGCATTCTTTCTCTTCGTGCCAGCGGCCTTCTTCGAATCCTCCTTCCCCTTCCCTGCCTTCTTATCCGCGTCTGGCTTTGGCGGAGCTTTAGTGAAGAAACCATCCAACCGTCCTTGCTGCTTAGCAAACAAATGCTTTTGCAACTTTTCAGCGTTCTTCCGTACGCGCTCTTCACTACACGGCAAGAAAGAGCGTCAGTCAGATATGGCTGGGGAAAAAAAAGGGAAGCCTCACTTGAACCCTTTCTCCACCACTAAAAACTGGACAAGCCCATCTATGTCAGGGCTCTTCCATTCCAACTCCAGCTCGTCGGCAGGTGTAACATCGGGTCGAAGGAACAGCTCTTTCGCAGCTTCCCAAGGCCAATCTTCAGGAACGGACATTCCTCCTTTGCCTTTTCCCTTGCCTTTCCCCTTTTTCTTCGCCTTTTTCGGTTTAGCGTCCATGTCTACGTCTTCATCATCGTTGTCGGATGAGGGTTTTGGTGCCTCTTCCTGTTCTTCTTCTTCGTCAGAGGAAGGAGCTTGAGCAGCAGCAGCTTCACGCTCAGCCATTTTCCCACGAATAAATCTGACCACGTTCTTGAGGGATCCATGTTCATTGAGGAGTTTTAACGCGGTTTTGGGTCCTACACCTTTGAGAGGTTCGAGGTAGTCGCAGCCGAGGATGATACATAGCTCGACGAACTAAGAAGGGAAAGGATGAGGTTTTGGGTAAAAAAGTGGGGGGGGAGGAGTGGCACCTTGTCCATATCCATGTCTAGACCTTTTAGAACTTCGGGAAGACTGACTTCTCCGATAGGTTGTTTCTTGGCTTCAGAGGCCGTTAGGTGGCGGAAGAGGATGGGTGCGTTGAAAGTGAGGGTGTCCATGTCTTCTGAACCGGCAGCATAGACCTAGAAGGAGATGATAAATATTCAACATGTATAGATGAGAGAAGGATATACCTTCCCACCACGAGCCAATTCTGCACATTGAGCTTCCGCTTCTGATGGTGCCTATAAGAAATATGGAGTCAGGAAAGACACTGATGGTGAGGAGGGGCAAGAGCGTACGATAATCACAGGAATACCCATTAGTCTGAGGAGACGACGGCACTCTTCGTTATGTTCACGCGTGACGCGAACTTGACGTCGAGTAAACTTCTCAACCTCTTCGGCGGTACCAACTTCCTTGGCTTCTTCCTCGCCTTCTTTCGCCTCGTCTCGGCGCTCGAAACGTTTCGCAAGCTACGAAAAAGAATATATTAAGCAAGCCAATCACCAGAACATGGTTGGATTTCGGAGACTCACCACACCCTTCTTCAAATCCGGTGGTTTGCCATCGAACACATACGCGGGTTTAATTCCATTCTCGACAATTCTTATTGTGCGGTAGAAGAAGCCCATTAGATGAGACGTTGTTTCACCAGCATCGTTGGTGAGCAGTTCACCGTCCTTCTGGCGGACGGCGATGAGGAACTGGTATATGGACATGGACGCGTCAATGGCGACCTTTCGACCAAAGAGAGTCTTAATTTCGTGCTCCTTAATGGCGTTAGGCGCATGCTCAGCGATGAGCGGCATAAGTCCCTTGATACCCATGATGACGAAAAGGCAAGGAGAACGATGAAGGTGGGAAAGGGGAAGGAGTCAAACGTGACTAAGACGTGACTGATGGTGGAAATTTCCGCTTTTCCCGCCCGCACACCTGTTCCTGCTTTTGATGGTCGACCACCATGATCTACACACCTCGGCGGCAGCTTTTCCTGCACTCTTGCCCTCCGTTCACCCTTGAAATAGGACAAGCACCCTCTTACCGGGTGTAGTTGTACGACTGATGGAGGGGCTAATGTTGTCATCACCACCCTGCGCTTAATTTCGACAGCGTTGCATCTCGCACTCATCCTACGCTTTTCCCTCGGGCCGCCATCCTCTATGGCCTCCAACTTGCGGTTTCCTCGACGGATAACGACAGTTCATATTGTTGGAACGATCTTGTTTCTATTCTTCACCATATCTCTCTTTCTCTCATTCTTACCGACGGACGGAACGTCATCGTATTATGCCTCCACCTCCGAGATGCTTAAATCTCTCTACTCTTATTCTTCATTAGAGAAATCTTCGTCGGATAATAGCGTCAGGACAATACCCCACTTCCATGCAGAATCCTTTGCCACTTCACCCAAACTCTGTCCCTTGCACACATTGGAACTGAGACCTATCGCAGACCGAGGGCGGAATCTGAAAGTTATCGACGCTATTATCCTGGATTCTTCAGGAAATGTTGACGACCTGTTGGAGATGCGAATAGAAGAGACGAAACTGAGCGTCGACAAATATTTCATTGTCGAATTCAACACTACTCGAGACGGAAGGAGAAAGAGGGACCTGATGGAACCAAAGAAGAACGACAGGTTTGCTGCGTACAGAAAGAAGATCGAATACCGGTTGTACGTGTCCCTTCGGCCTGCGGAGTCCGTTATTTCGCTCATCCTCTCGACTTTTTAGCTTCCCAAGCGAATTAACCGACGAATTCCCGGAACAAGAGATTCTGGACCAACGACAACGAATCTTAGACCGGTTTATTCATTCTCATATTCACGAACTGAAACCGGACTTGACATTAATTGTCTTGACTTCTACAATTGAACAAATTATCTCAAGGTGCTTCCAAACACTCGTTCTAACTCATATTCAAATGTCTCACCGCTTACCACTAGATCAACAATCCAACTCTTACGAAATTGTAAATTCCCATCTCCAGGTCCACACAAAGGCTGGCTCGAATTCACGCGTCGATACATATACTCCTTCGAATTCTCCCTACCCATATCCGCCTCAATAACGCCAACTGCCTACGTCCGTCTATGGAAAGGTGGTTCATCCGTTCTCCCCGCTCAGCCAGACGAGAAGGGTAGAACTCAATGGTTACTTCAGGATGTTGGATGGCAATGTGAACATTGTTACAAGAAGGTGGAAGATTATATGTTGGCTGCTCCGTCCCCGTCGCTGCACGGACATGATCATGACCATTCGCATGACCACGGGGATGAGGAGAAGGAGAAGGAGAAAGACCCGAGCGGTTTTAATTGGAAACAATTTAAGAGTTCACCTGCTGGACCTGCGACCAAGGAAGATGTACAGAAGAGTCTTTGTGAACCCGGGATTATTGATGGGATTGCAAACTCGCATAAACTAGAGGGTGTCAGACGGTTAGTCTCCGCCGTTTCTTCTTCATTAACCATTGGTTGTTAACTCACTGTTGTTTTTAGAATATCATATGGGACATTTCTTCCCAGAGTTCTTCTAGATAGGTGGACACAGTTCAGGTATTTGTTACCTGGTGGGTGTGTACGAGAATCTCCGGAGGGTGATGAAAAGACCTGAATGGACCGTCTGCTATTTTTTCTGTTCCTCCTTTTGTTAGACTCTTGGCTCTGTTTTCTCGTTATACATACCCCTACATATCCACTTATGCATTACTTATTTACTCATGAGAAAGACTCTTTTCTGTTGATTTCTGCGTACATATGTAACAAATACCTAACACGCTTCTAAGAATCCCAATTACTCCTCTCGAAAATCTGAAAGTACTTGGGGAAAGACTGTTGATGGAAAGATCTTTTCACTCGTGTAGGTTTAGCAGCTGGAGCCGGCGGGAGCGGCTGTTGATAGAGAAGTCTGTCGTCTGGTGTATGCCCTGCAACTGGGGGAGATCGAATGGGTTTTAGAGGGCCCAGGGGAGGCGGCAAGGGTGTAGGTTCTAGATCATTTGCAATATCCCATATTAGTTTCAACCTCTCCAATCGAGGCAACTTGGGGTCGTGTTTGTAGACCTGGCTGTCGCCTTCAGTGGGAAGCACATAACCTTCGACGGTAGTCCGATAGGTTACATCACTTATCCGTCTAACAAGGAACTTTTGCTCAGTTTCACTCCCAAAGGGATGTCGTAGCACGACCTCCAACGTTTCCAGCATCCCGCATCCACCTTCTCTAATCTTATTAAACATGTTTTCGACTTCGCCTGTAGAAATGGGCATCTGCAGGTTCAAAATTTCCATTTCCCACCTATCCAATCTCTCCTTGTCCGGTGGAGAGCCTTGTAAATGAATAGAGGTGTGAGGATCGTAATAGGGGTCATAAGACTTTTTGAAGTAGGTCAGTCCACTGCCGAAATCCAAGGTTAAGTGCTGGAGTCGTCTGAATCTTCCGAACGACCTCAATAAATCGTTCTTCTTTTCATCTACTCGAGAGACAGAGAGTGCGAGTCGCGTGAGAGAGGGTGAACACTCGTCAGCGATGAGAGTAGCGATAATGTCAGGGGAGAATGGCGAAAAAGTGGCGCGTGAAGAGGGATCACGAAGGTCATGACCTAGGGTAAGACTTCGAAGTTTCGGACCACCGTGACGCTGAAGGACAGAGGGGAGGTAGGTGATTGGATTCTTAAATCTCAGTGTGAAAGATTCGAGTTGATGAGGTGGACACAGCTCAAGTAGGAATGTGCGAGGTGTGATAATGTTGGTTTCCTTGTTAAAGGTGATGTCATCTTCTACACCACCTTGCAACCAAAGAGTGAGATGACGTAGGGAATAGAAACCAGTGGGTAAACCGAACGTAGAGATTTTTGTTCCGTAGAGCAAGAAATTGGAATGAAAGGTTTCAACTCGTTCAAACCTGGACATGCAGTACAGAACAAATCTCGCAGGAGCACTCCAGAGACGCAAGTCCCTGGGACCGGTTCGCAAGCTGATCGATGCGAGCTCATCAGGTTGTAAACGCAATATATCAGCAAAACTACTCTGAGTTCCAGTTGCCGTGCGATAAGCGTTACCACATCTGAAGCCCCTTCGATGGTCAGGGGTTTCATCAATGACGATTTTCTCAAGGCTTGGTGCAAGAGCGACCAGTTGAGTGAAAACCCGGAATGGAGTTTCATGAGATGTATCGGGATTAAACATTTGGAGCTCACGAAGGAGTGGTGAATGAGCTAGAAGCTTCTCGTCTTCGTTAAGCTCTACCTCTCTTAGCGAATGGTACCGGTATCCACCGAGATTCCAATCTTTAACGCTAAGTCGAATGGCTGGGTTATGCCTTTCCAGGGCATGAAGAAGGTCAGACGGAAGTGTCCAATCTGCACAAGAGAAAATGAATCTTTTGAGGTTGATTAAATGAGGGAGAAATTTAAGGATTAGACTCCAACTTTTGTCGTCCAATTCGTAAACGTTGTGAATTCGACTTTGTGTGTATTTGTCGTAGTCGGGTTTGAGAAGGCTGATCTGGTGTATACAGGCCGGAACCCGTGTGAAGGTGCCGTCAGGATCCAGCCAACCTTGGATGCGTTCCACAGCCCGAGCCAATCCGTTTTTGTCCATTATGAAGGTGCACTCGTGATAAACAAACGGAATGGAGAGCGAGTGGCAAAAACGGTTGACGACATTCAAGGAAAAAATGGTTGTACGATCTACGCCGTGGACCTGAAAGGAGAACTGAATGTAAGATACGAGATGCCCGAGCTGGAGAGACATTTACAAAGTGAATAATTTGGATCAAAACATCCTCTCCCAGCTTCACTAACATGTCTCCTTGGATTTATAGTGGATGAGAACAAATAAGACTAACGGAAGGATGGGAGACAACTGTTGGACGAAAGACACCTCTGAAAGGCGAAGCTAATGGTGTTAAAAGGAGAACCGAAAGTAACGCACCTAATTGCGTCTCAAATAAAAAAATAGAATAATGCTGTACACTCTCGGTCAATACATGTCCGGTATTGTGTTAAATGGGCTGAAAAGCCCGAAAATGCGGGGAGGACAAGAGAACTTTCATGGTACGGGCATTCAACTGAGCCTCTCTTGCTAGTACATTGTGGTTCGGGGCTTCAATTCAATTTACTTATCCCTTAGTCCCAGGAGCTGACCGCATAGGCATAATTGAAGACTCTGAGGGCACATCATTATCGGCATCCTTTATATGGGAGCTTGACAGAAGAGCAACTGCTTTGATGCACGTGTGGTTGACTTGGTGAGGCTGCATGAGACTCAATAGATCCCTGCTTGTGCTGGTAAGTTCTTGAACTTTGAAGCATCAATTTGTATTGTTAGTACACTGTCACAGCTACTTCAGGCCAGTCATTTTTTCTGCGCTTGAGGCGACTTTCATGGCTTTAGCCGGTCAAGAGGTCAGGCCTCATTTCGCACGTTTCGATCCAGTGGTCCAGATCGAGTAGACTCTTGGTTCTTTATCGTACTAGAAGGAATGTCAGTGCAATGAACACCATACTGTATTTGAATAACGCAACCCAGATAAAGGTTTGAGTGGGTTGATATTCTCTTTTGATGCAGCTGAAACCATCGCCGAAACCCAAGGCTAAACGTTTTGAGTTTGAATCTTCCAAACGATTGGAGTATATCGTCCTTCTTTCGTCCCCTCCTCTCACGCAGAGGGCGAGTCGAGTATTGGAAGGTGTAAGACTATCTGTAATCGATGAAAGCTCGATGTCCGCGAAAGCCCCAAAGAAGTGCTTCAAGGTCCAGGGAAAATATCAGACCTCACAGCACGAAAGAGAATAAGGTTCCAGATCTTTAAAAGGATGTTACTATCTTAATTCAACTCCAAGCTTTCACCCAGTAAAGCTGGAACGAAGTGTGCAACCTTCACGAAGGCAGGAGGTTTGAAGCGCAAATGACCCCACGGCAGCATTCGTGCGGCCCGAAGCTCAGAGGAATTCATGCGTTGTATCAAGACAGAACACAGCCTCCTAGGTTTGCGGCATTTGTTGAGGTAGCCAGGAGGATGCACACGTTTACTCAAACGTTCACGTGGACATCTTGATTATAACAAGATGGGAAAAATGCCTTACTAAGTTTCCCGCAACAATGGAGAAACAGCAGATAGCGAGGTCTGAAGGTCCTTGAGTGAGCCATCAGCAAACGAATGCTCGTACACTAGAAAAAGCAAGCAAGCAGTCGAATACGCAAATTGCTGTTGAACAGTTTGTCCCCTCACAAGAACTTTTTGATCACCCTCGTTTCCACACCTTCCTTTTGAATCGGGTCCGGGTGTGCCTCGATTCTTCTCTCACAAACTCTCCTTCTCTTAGGTTCCGGGGAAACCCCTGGAACCCTCAATCGATCAACTGCTCCAGGCGTCTTGTAATGAATCTGATGAACCCCATCGACACAGTAGCGTGCACTACAATATGAGAGGATCTACGTAACAAGGATACACATTGATCGCCTCAGTTTTCTCCCATCCCAGTTTCTTATATCCCTGTAAATGCACGAAAAGATTTGTATCTTCAATTCTGTCATATCTTAGACAATATACTATTTCTAATTACTACAATATTAGGGAGAACATCCAAGATGTGATAACTTGTGATAATCTGTGCTACATCAAATCAATGACCATCTTAGTTTCAACGGGGTTTGTTAAAGTAGCCAGGGACCTGGAGTGTCCGAACACCCAATCACATTTGAACTTTTCCCAACTTCTAGGATTTGGGTGCGCAAGCGAGGGCGATATCTATATCCTTTTTTTGAGAAACGATCCTGAGGTACAAGTAAACGGATAAACATGTATACTACAATAGCTCCACTCCATCCGAATAGAGAGCAGGAAAAAAAAAGTTGGGATAGGAAGTTTCACACCCAGCACGATGTTCCAAAACGATGGATTTGGCCAGCTTTGAGCGTCTCAATGGCAGCGTGCAGCCACACGGATGTAAATTTCGCGGACTGGATCGAAAGCTTACCTGGTGGATGGGCAAAGAAATGACCAAATATTACATATGTATATTCAGTAACAACCCTGTGTTACTAACCGGTATCTGATTACCTAAAGCTCTAAGAGGCTGCTGAAGGGTGTTAGAGGAATCGAAGAGCTTGGAGCTTAACTTAAAAAGAGAATACCAATTCTGTCATCGGTCCCAGCACAGTAACCATATGTGGGACGGCCTGTTCAGTGGATCCTTTATTGATAAAGCGTCATTCGTGTGAGTGAAGTACCTCGTTTCACCCATGCCACATGGCCATGTTTGACTCTCTTCCAACCATTTGATACCTTTGGTCCGCTTGCCGTAAGGGATTTTGAGAGGTCACATTTGGCTGCCTCATTCTAATTGAACAAGTTTATTGTAACCCTACTTCTGTCGAATGTACTCAAAGTTGAGTTCTGTCAAGGTTACTCAAAGTTGGATTTTGTAAAGTCCTCGTAAAGTTATACCCGATGGTTCCTTATTTTTTTGGACCCATGACATACAGCTGCAGTGTATATTAACCCACCTCTCTTCTCTCGAGTCGTAACACCTACCGTTGGTCCCTGAAACCCACCATGGCAGATGCACGAGCACGCATTCGGGCCTTCCACGACAAAGTTCACGCCAAGTTCGAAAGCCTCAGCAGCAGCAATCCTAAGGCTTCACTTGAAGAATACTTCTCAATCCTGAATATTTTATATGAAGAGTTGGAACTTCAGAATTCCAGCGCGCTTTTAGTACCTTCCGTTAGCAATGCGCAATTTCGCAATCCTGAAGATGGATTGGATTATCTGAATATACCTGACAAGAACAAACGTTTCAAGGTCATTTGGTGTAGAAGGTGCGTTGACTTTTCCGAAGATGGCCTCATGGTCAATGAGTGTAAAAATCTAGACCACGACATTAACATCAGTGGACTGTCCCAGGTAATTGGGGATTTGGAAGGAACTTGGGACTTCTCCGTTAAGCGGTATCCCAATTCGGTGGTCTGGATTGCCGTGACCCATCCTCCGGGTATTCTTACCCGTGTTGACGTGAGTGTAAAGATTTCATACCCGATTTTCTAACCTAGCGCTCGTCAATTAGTTTATTGGTGGGTATTCTATACTGTGAGTCTAGATGAATTGTCGCTCAGGTGATCAAACAGGCAACTATCCCGCAGCGCTCCTTCCGGAAGATGGCGAGGGGGATTGGGTATCTATCACCTGATTGGCGACGGGGGTATTCAAAACAACACTGATGCCTTGATGAGCTGGAGCTGAAACAGAACTTGTGTTCCCTTTTGTACCGATTCGATTGAGTCTACCAAATTGCATATTGCGAAACTTTCCGGAACAAATACGGATTTAGATATAAGCTCTGTCTCTGGAGACCGTACATTCAGGATACTGCGACCCATTCCCCTGTACTGACGTTTCGGAAGGTTGGCGAGTGCATCAAAGTAGCCAGGCTTGCGATTCTTCAGACAACCAATGGCCCTTTCGTCGCGCTTCCTGCTCCCCGGGAAATCATTCTCAAAGGGTAGGCTCTTTTCTATCACACTATACGACAACATTCTGTTAATTTGACCGTCTGGTAATGATTTCTTTCACTTTATTGGTCCCTCGAACTTTTTCTCGTTTGACATACTGCCGCAAGCCCAGTTAACCAATATGTATTTATTCATGAGATAGAATGTACCTATGGATTTTAGTGCACATATTTAATAAAAAATTCCTAACACGATACAGTTCATCACCGTTATTCTGACTTGAACTAGTCAAAGGAACGACCGTTGAGCCTGATGCACAGTTCTCCACAAAGGTTCTGGGACAGATACGATCTTCCACATCGGTTTTCATCTTCAATCTTGGTACTTCTGGGTTGGATTAGTCGATTTCGTCTTCATCTTTGGCGGGAAGGCAGCATTCTGGCATTCGGGTGGTCGTAGCTTTGGATTATGTAAAGACGTAAACGCTTGACCCTTCAACTGGCTAGGGCCAGTCTTGGTTGACTTGAATAGGTGGTCTGTGAAGTACGGCAATATGATTCAGAGTTTCAGAGACACCATTGTCTCATTGTTTGTGCTGTTGAATTAGATTTGATGGATTGCTGATACGTCAAGCCCCCCCAAAAAAGGGCTTGCTTCCGCACCATCATTCCCCATCCACATGTTTCGACAACCCTCTTTTCCATCCTCTCAGGGGATTTGTATCTGCTTCCCTTTGCATTCATAGTCATGATCTATGGTCTCATGGGAATTCTTCCGTTCGATTGCAACTCCAACGATGGCTACACTCTTCATACTGCGCAGGCTTTGCGACACGTGCGTCATCCTTTTTTATCTCTTCTTCAGTGTTCCTTTTCACTCAACTGAGCGAGTGTAGCCCGCGCTTCTCCTTATGACATCGCTGTGCAAAATCCCCCGCACCAACACTTGAAGTTCTACCTTCAACGGAAAGCCATCGTTTTCTCCTACCTGGCTTCGTGACCACCTTACGTCAAATCATGAATTCTCCAAAACCACGTCCAACTGCCATCCAGAATCTTTCACTCTCCAGTATTCCGCCACCCATACCATTTGACCCAGCGTCGGACTATACGAAATGCTCACAGTTTTTCAAATCCAGTCCTGACGCAGAAAATGGTCCGCTGTCTTGCAAGCAATACTTGCTGAATAGCGCGACATGAAGTGGCAAGTCGATAGCCTATTTGCCCCCGGCTCTCCCGTCACTTAGCCTGGAGGAACTCAGTGACCCGATGGACGTTGCACCATAGCATACCCCTCGATTAATCCCAGCGCACGAACTAGCTCGTCAGCTAACATCCTTTGCCACGGCCCTTTCGCACGCAGTCAAACTGCGCGCCGTCTGTACTTCTCCATCCAACATACCTGCACGCTTTGGACCATGCGATTCCGAAGGCGAAGCACGAGATGGGTGGGACCGGTTTGCTCATGACCGGTCGCCTGAAGTGCAAGAAGTCGACATCGTTGTGTTTATGCCTTTGAAGGTACGGATGTAGTCGACGCACTTGGATGGTCAGTAACGCATCGGGCGTGCTCTTCGATCCGGACTTTCAGGCGACATCACAGCTCAGCAGTTCTCTGCTCCGATTTGTCCTTTGCAACAAGATTCCTCAACCAGCATCATCTCCAACTCCAGGCTCTCCTATTTCACTTGCGTCTGCTCGCGCGCGCTACAATCCCTTCGTCTCTCACCAGGTGCCTGGCTATTGTGCCTCTCGAATCCCACATCCTCTATCGCCTACCTTCACGCCTGCGCATCAGACCTGTCAGTCTTGCAGACACCAGCTCTGATCCCAGTCCGAGAAGTCGTGTACGGCCTTCCTATCATTAGGCTAACGGTGCCACCTGCTTTAAGCAGAGATGAAAAACTTCCTACCATGAGCAAGGTGGTCATTTTAGTCAACGGGAGCTCTGGTCTAGAGTGCCTGAGCTAGGTGCTAAGTTGGAAGAACACGGGATTCCCAATCTTGCCTCCGCGTCTACGATCGGAAGGGAGGGTGAATTGATTGAATCGACATCATGCCCCCTTCCTCTGGTCGTCCCCTGGACAGCAACACATTCTCCTGCCTTTGACGAAAGTCGATCTGTGTTTCGACAGACTCCACAGATGTTGATTGCGACGTCCCTCATATTCCCTGGCCGCGACTTTAACGCAGACGCCGTCGAGAACGAGTTTATCCTTCAGGACCTGAGGCACATAATTACCTTCATCGTGCGGGAAGCACAGCTAGAGTTGATCGTGTTGGTAAAATCGCGCTGGGAATTATGTGGCTAGAATGCGCCCGTTGGGTATCCTATGCTTGCTTTTAGTTAACCAAACCCCGCTCTTCACCAGATGAAATGCGCCCTGAGGTCCAGTCTCCATCTGCAGTAGTTATATGTCCGGTCACTTCTGAGAAATTATGAGTGCAGAAAACATCTTTTTACATATCCAAATGTTCCTATGTAATACAAACATGTGCCTGATACGAGAGGAAATGCGACTCGAGGACTATCAATGACGTATTGTCTTTTGATTGCTTTGTGATACATCCACAACTCTTTCTAATTTGCTTTTGGTGATACCATGTGCACAATAGTGAATCTCCAAGCCCTTAGTTACACGCCCCTACATAGAGCAGCTTGCGAGGCCGAGGACACAAACAAACCCAAGGCGTGCCCGCTCCAAATACATGGACATATTTCTCACGTTCCGCCCTGTAATGTATAGCCAAATATGATAAAGGTGACATTATGCATTCAGGACGAGGTATGACAAAATTACGACAGGAACATGCTTGAAGAGAACGTTGATACTCCGCTCGATTGGGCAAGACCAAACGTGATGATGATGCTTGAGACAACAGATGTCGATGGCATTGCATTGCCACTCGAGTAGCCACTGGTTCCTCCAGTGCCTTGTTTGGTTTGAACATTGGACGTTAGCTAGCTTCTTGTACATATCATGGAGGTTTAGGGTAACGATTGACAGACCAAGTTGTGTCCCACAGGCCCACTTATGCAATGCGTATTTACTCACGAGATAGTGTGTCTTCTGTTTATTCCTATGCACATATTTAACAACAATGTTTTATATGCTACAGTAAAACTTTCCAACTCTGATGGTTGCTTCAAATTCTGAATAAACCAGCCCGGAAATTTCGCTGGACTCCGGCAACTTAGCCTGTCCCACAACCCATGAAGGACAGATACGACTTCCCATATCTATTCCAGCCTTTCCAATCTCCGCACTTTTGGGCCGTGTTTGTATATTTTCTTGTACCCTTAAGCGGGAAGTATGTGCCCTTTGACGTAGTCTAATAAGTTTTGTCACTTATCAGCGTAACGAGAAATATTCTCTGTCGCGCTGCTATGGCGGTATATTTGTCCGGAAATTCAATTACCGTCAATTTGACACAATGCTCGAGGTTTTTGAAAATTACACACCATGCATATGATTTGCTGTTGAGAACACACCTTCGGAACTTTGAGCGATCCAAACACACACACACAGTGTTATGTATTGCAGAAGAGCAGCACACATCATTGCGCACATACCTGTACACACACACACAGCCGAGATTGAGAATCACTGTCAATTAATTTCAGCTAAGGCCTTAGAAATAAGGTGTGGCTTAGGTAATGAATGAGTATTTCGTCTTCTATGCCAGTTCAACCAGCGGCCAAAATTCTCAGTGTAATTCTCAGTCTCATAGTCGAAATCTCTGCAAAAGCAATCCATTTTAATCGTACCCATGTTCCTCGGAGGCATGATCTTATCTTCCAGCCTCCGCAAAACCATCCAACGGTTCCCAAGTCCGTCAACAAGCGGGTATCTTTAGTATACGGCTGTTCCCCTCCCTTGGTGATGGGTGTTGTTGTATTTGGCCGCTTGCATGCTTTGAAGGTCGCTTATCTTAGCTTATATCCAAGGGAGCTAAGACAACAGATTAGAGAGAATAATACGTACATTACAGTATTTATACTAAAAAAATATCAACCATTGCGTGGAACCCCCAACGATGCGTTATTGAGCAATAGTCCCCGAAACTCCGCTTGTGAGCTCGTTTCGTCGGAATTCCGACGGGTATTTGGGCCACGACTCAATATTTTGTTGGAATACACGACGAAGCTTACGTAACGACTCGGAAGTACTTACTCAAGCGCCTATTAGTTTACACTCCTTCTTTACGCGATTACAGAGCTCAGCTAATCGCGATACCCATTGTTTGTTTCCTGCACGTTCTCTGACGGTCCTGATCAATCGAACAACATATTTTACTTTGTTTTGACATAGGATTGACCGGTGAATCAGATAAAACGGCCCGGTAAGAGGTACTTGCACTATTGGTTCCTACCTTCATCCCTCCAAAGGTAAACTGACCTAAGTTAATTTTTTCTAGACGTTGAATTCAGGTGTGTATATAGGTTTTGGCACTCCAAAACACTGAGCGTGTTTAAAACAGATGAAGTTTGGAATGTGTGTATTCAAAGAAAACCGATTGGCATGGTGTGTAATTTTCGAAAATTTGGAGCAATCGTGTCAAATTTACCGTATATGATTTTGCGGACAAGTATGCCGCTATACGCTGCTAGAAGAGGTATTTCCGACCTGTCAAACCTCCGTTGTTCCAAAAATTGTCACTTCGCTCCCTTGGCCACCTTTCAGCCACAGGCTAAGCTGCCGTCGTGAATCGAAATCGAAGAGGGGGAGACTGGAAATAGGGAGGTCTATCTTGTAGAGAGGAAAATTGTAATGAAGGGTTTCTACCTTTTCAAATCTGTATTGTACAAAATCCTTGGGAGCATACCAGAGACATAAGTTTTTGGGACCTGTTCCTAGTCTCATTGCCACGAAGTCATCCGGTTTCAAAGGAAATATTTCTACAGCTCGACTCGGAGTTTGGGCTCCACGTAACGAGTGTAATCCCATAAACGTCTCCTGTAATAACCGGGAACACGGTCAACGACGAGTTTCCCGAAGTTTGATGCAAGATAAATTGGTCCAGTGAGGGTTTGGAACGAGCGAAGGTTTGAAATGACAGATTGCGATTTTCTGCGTATCAAACTTTTAGAGTTCCCGAAAGAGTTTCTCCTCATCGTCCCCGGAAAGAATTTGGCTTTGGTGCCAAAAGCTTTCGTTGTATCGACATAATTATTGTTATCTGCAACAGAACAATACGTGCAAACAATCATTGTCATAAAGCAGAGAGTCCGATATTGAGGAAGACGCCATTTGGACAGTAATATCATGTTGAAAATCTTTTTCGAAAGCTAATCATGGATGGTATTTATCTCGGGGAGGGTTGAGAAGAGAGCTCCGAGTAGAACACAACGGGTGTTCTCCGTCAAGAAGATGTATCAGGTCCTCCCGGGACCAAAGGACAATATCGGTTCATTGGCTATGATGCTATTTCACAAAGTCTCACTAGTGGAAATACTTCCATGACGTGCCAATGTTTAGCCTCGCTAAAGAGTGACCGGGAGATGATAGTTTGGCTTTGCATGCGCTTCCTTAAAAATGGACTCATCAAAGCGCTAAAGGAACACACCGTTCAGCGTCTTCTTGTTGACTTCCACAACACCGGGCATTCACGCTTACGGGGCAGTACTGAATAGATAAGCGTCACTTCATCCCCGCCTCAACTAGTTTAGTCATCATCTTGACCATGTTGTGCTTTGAAATGCTGCTTGTCCACTCCGCTCAGTATCTGCAACACAGCGAGCGCTGTTTCGTTGACATAAACGGAGTGCATCTGACACAGTACAGTGAGGTAGGTCTTTCATTTGAATATGGGGGGTACTTGGTCCTCTGGAAATGTTTGATGAGACGGTGATCATTGGGCTTCTGCGAGTGTTCCGTTATGCGAGGAAGAACGGGTGCCATCTTAAGTCCAACTCAGAATTTACAGCTGACAGCTTCCGTCAGTCAAGGACTCGGTGACAACGGAGAACCTTGACCAGACATAGCCTGTTTGGGGGGTGGAAACCAGGGGCGGTCTTCATAAATGAGTGCAAGCATTTGGATTCTCACTGCTGCTGAAGGTTCCAGCTCCGCTCGTACCCATTCATCCAGTCTCACGGTTGCTACCTTTGAGCCTGCGAACACTCCTGCACGATAAACGTTTCATCCACGGTCTAAACTCGAAATGTCTGCTCCTGGTCCGACGGTCGACGCTGGTGCAGCGCCAGACGATAAATTCTTTGGTATTCCACGATATCAACCCTTCACAGGCTCGTTCAATGTTTTTCGATATCACAACTGTAATTTTACTGAAATATGAACAGGCGGTCGTACCTTTGATTATGAGCAAAAGTATCCACCTGACCCTTCAGGCAAAGAAGCCAGCCCCGAAGCACGGGTATGGCTGACATATTTGGACGAGGCTGAGATGTACGACCATGATATGATCCAGGGATTCAGGGACACGATAGATTCGTTACTCGTACTGGTAAATGACTATCTTAGCAATGTTTTTGATGTTGACGCGACTTGCTTAGGCTGGTCTTTTCTCTGCTATTGTCGCAACATTTGTTGCCCAAACAAGCCAATCTCTCAAGCCTGATTTTGCTCAGCTGAATCTCCTCGTTCAAATAGAGCAAACTGCTCTTCTTCGTACTGGAGGAAATATCAGCGCTATGGACGCTGTGCCGGTGTCCAATATCACAACGCAAACACCTACTTACACGACTGCTGATGTATGGATCAACGGACTCTTCTTTACGAGTCTATCCCTTTCCATAGCCACGGCCCTTTTAGCTGTCCTTGTCAAGCAATGGTGCCAAGTCAGTCTATGTTTCTCAGGATATAAGGCTCTTACCTGACAACCCCCTAGGCTTACACTTCAGTGACTTCTGGAAGCGCCAGGGACAAGGTTCTCACGCGCCAATTTCGTTTTGACGGGCTTAATAAATGGAGACTACCAGAGATCGTCGGTAGCCTGCCACTCCTCCTTCATCTCGCCTTTGCAGTCTTTTTTGCGGGCTTGTCGTATTTTGTTTACGACCTTCACAAAACTCTATCCGCCGTTGTCATTGTTTGTGCCATCCTTGCTGAATTCCTATACTTTGGAAGCATCCTCCTTCCTGCCATTTGGTTGGAGTGTCCATATCGCATCCCTCTGCTCTTTCGGCCCGCACGTTCATTAATCTACTTTCTTGGAAAGTTATACGGTCTCCTTGGATCAAAGGGCTCCTATATACTTCCTATCCTTGACCAATATTTACCCTCCTTGGATCCAAAGTCAAAAAACACCACAATTTTCGTGTCTTTGAAACAGGCCGAGGCGTACCTACTCGGCGGTTACCTTTACACCCCCAATGATGTCCTCAGTCAATCGATGCAAACTATGGCAAGGTCCCTCACATGGCTTCTCACCTTATCAAGCAACATGGCCACCCAGCGCGTCGTCACCGCCGCCGTCTATGGTTGTGTTCTGGATTTTTGGCACTGGAGAGCTGATATCCTAGAATTTCATATGAGCTATTCACATGTGGCGCCATCCCTGCTCAAGTTTCTGCATGCCACCCCATGGCATCGCATGGTGAACATCGCATTTGAGAATACCTTTGATCAAGCCGACAATCTAGCACCCTCAAGATCTTCCTCGAAATCATATGCTGGTCTTCTCGAGATTTTATTTCGATGTTCAAGCACTTCGAACCGGCCATTGCTTCCAGACAATTCCGGGGAGGTATTATTTCCAGACATTTCAAGTGGGTCATCACAGTCAAACCTTTCAATTGGGTCATTCCGGTCCGCTATCTCGAGCGGGTCATTGCAGACTCCATTCCCACAATACCTGCTTGACAGCGGGCTAATGAGCCTCTTGTCCAAAGATACTGGTCGAACCAATCTCAGGGAATCGCTGCTACGATGGGGTGCCAATATACAATACCACAATAACTACGAAGGAGGATTCCTTCATGCCGCCATCGGAGCCAATAACATGGAGAATGTGCGATGGTTAATTGAACACAATGCACCAATCAATGAACCTCTCGTCGGCATCTATGGAACAACTCTTATGAGTGCATGCTACCACGGCTTTGTAGATGCTGTAAAGCTGTTGATCGAAAAAGGTGCCGATGTAAACAGGTTTTTTGAAGGCCACGAATTCCTGACTGGTTGTACCCCATTAACGCATAGCATTGCTGGTCAGTGGAAACTTGAAATTGGAGAAATGCTTCTGGACAATGGAGCGCGCATAAACGAGCCATTTTCCTGGTATTGGAAACCCAGTAACGCCCTTCAATTAGCTGTGGAGAAAGGGAATCCGGGAGCTGTCCGCTTTTTACTGGAAAGAGGAGCCGCCCTTACCCCCCAGATTAAGGATACCCTGCATAGGGTATATTACACATTCGGTTCCCATGAAGATACAGCAGAAATTGAAGGGATTCTGAGAGAATATGCCAGTCGAACGATAAAATCTCATTGTCTCCCAAAGTATCGTCTAGGTCCAGTTCTCAGTCGAGATGTTCTTGCTTAGAAAATGCTGTACTCATTAGAATTCCATATCTAACCGTGAAAACGCTCATTTGAGTACCAATGAAGCTTCTGAAGTGAATGTATATCTTGCAGTTGCCTGGGTATAACGTTGCGAAGTTACTTCCACCTCTCTCCAATACACTGGTCCACCGTGATTTCATATTGTTCATTCAAATTTTGAACATATTCGTCATGTGTATCCATAATGTCAGTCACGATGGCTATACGCGATGTTGTTGGGCCCACTCCAAGAATGAACTTCATGAAACCCATCCAGAGTGCAGCATGTTGGATTTTCGAGCGCGAAGCTGTCTATATCCCGATTGAGCATTGATTGCTCCCGTTACCGTGCAACCCATTGTCGTCCCGTTTTCGTGTAGATTGCAAGCTTTTGTCTGGATTTCGAATACAATTGATTTATTATGTAGGTTAGATTCCTATTGTACACTGTAGATACATATAAATAGGTAGAAAAATCGAAAGTACCCTTGCGCGTTTGCTCAAGGGCTCCCTACTACAGATCGAAAAACAACACAGCAGAGTGCAGTTTGTATTAGAGCGTATATAAATATCTGTCTAATACGTGATTGGATTGTTAAATATCTATTATTCGGATTGGCTTGACCTCGATACTTTCGTTTACGGCCAGCGCCTATTTTCTTTCCTTTTTCTTTAACGTCATGTAGAAGTTAACCGAGTTGGATTTTTACCATGGCTAGGGAACTGGAGTGAAATCGGAAGGGGTAGTAGATTTGGAATCCGTGGGGGAGATTACGGCCCCAGAGTTCACTGCCTTCAGGGCGCAAAGAGGACAGGACTGGAAAGGAAAAGGCTGGGCACTATTGAGAATAACGTTCTCAAGTCTATAATGAGAGTGAGCGAGCGAAAGAGGGGGCAGCTAGGAAACATCGATATGACATCGTCAATGACAATACCGTCGGCCCTCTGACAATATGTACGCGATGAAATAAATGGAATGGTTTATCGAGCAACGATGGGTTTCACAAAACTGGTCGAGCAGGCTATCCCCAATGGAGGAAACGGGTGCCTGCAAATCAAGTTAGCTCCAGGATTCAGAGCAGTTAAGTACATTGGGCTGAGATTGGGGTTAGGGTCTCTTAGCTCTGGTTTCTCGTTATAAATATCCCTCTTATGCATTGCGTATTTACTCATGAGACAGATTTTCTTCTGGTGATTTCTGCGTACATATGTAACGAAAATATTCCACATACTACAATAAAACCTTCCTACTCTGACGGCTTCTCCAAATTCTGAATAAACCAGTCCGGAAATTTCGCTCGAGGGCGGCTTAACCCGCTCCACGAAAGTTGTGGGTCAGAAACAATTTCCCATATCTGTTTCAGCCTTTCCAATCTCGACATTGTTGGGTCGTGTTTGTAGATTTCCCCTTGCCCTTCAGCAGGAAGTACGTAACCTTCGACGGTAGTCCAATAAGTTTCGTCACTCATCCGCGTAGCGAGAAATTTCTGCTCTGTCTTGCTCCCAAAAGGATGACGTAGGATAACCTCCAACGTTCCCAGCATCACACATCCACTCTCTCTAATCTTTTTCAACATCTCTTCCACTTCACCTGTAGAAATGGGCATCTGGAGATTCAAAATTTCCATTTCCCACTTGTTCAGTCTCTCCTCATCCAGAGAGAGGCCTGGTGAATGCTTGAAAAGGTAAGGATCTTGGTTCGGCTGATAACTTGTTTTCAAGTAGGTAAGCCCACTACCGAAATCCAAGGTTAAACGTTGGAGATGTTTGAACCTTCTAAATGATTTTAACAGATCGTTCTGCTTTTCGTCGACTCTGCTCACAGAGAGTGCGAGTTGGGTGAGAGAGGACGAGCACTCATCGGATACGAGGTTAGTTATAATGTCTGGATGGAATGGTGACGGCACGATGGGCTTGGATTGAATGGACCTGGGAACGTCGTAACCTAGTGTAAGGCTTCGAAGAGTCGGACTTCCGTGGCGCTGAAGGATTAATGGAAGATACGAGATTGGGCTCTCAGATCTGAGCGCCAGTGATTCGAGTTGGTGAGGTGGGCAGAGGTGAAGGAGGAATTTCCGAGCTGTCAGTATCTCTGTCGCCCCAGAGAACGCGATTTCACCTTCTTCGGTGCCTTTCAACCACAGATTAAGGTGGCGAAGTGAATCGAAACTATTGAGGGATAGAATGGAGGTGGGAATATTCTTGTAGAAAAGGAAGTTGGAGTGAAAGGTCTCCACACTTTCAAATCTGGACATGCAGTACTGCACGAAATCCTGGGGCGCATACCAGAGACGTAAGTCTTTAGGACCCATTCGTAATTTCATTGCTGCTAGGTCATCAGGCTTCAAACGCAATATTTCTGCAGCTCGACTCCGAGTTTCGGATTCTCCGCGACGAGCGTTACCACAAAAGCCGCTACGCCTGGGATAACCAGTAACGCGTTCAATAGCGAGTTTCTCAAGGTTTGGTGCAAGAGAAACCAGTCGAGTGAGGGCTTGGAATGAAACATCATGAGGGTACGTAGTATTGAATTTCTGGAGTTCACGAAGGAGTGGTGAACGAGCTAGAAGTTCCTCGTCGTCATTCAGCTCGATCTGTCTTGTACCACGATTCGGGCCGAGGCTCCAATCTTGTACGATAAGACGAACGTGTGGTTGATGTGTTTCCAGGACATGAAGAAGACTGGATGGAAATCTGCAGTCTGAACAAGAGAAAATGAATCGTTTGAGATTGATTAAATGAGGCAGAAGCTCAATGATTGGAGCCCAAGTTGTGCTGTCCGGATCGTAAGACTTATAAATTCGACGCCCAGTCGATTTATCGAAGTCGGTTTTGAGAAGACTGATTTGACGTATACATGCCGGAACCCATGTAAAAGTGCTGTTGGCATCCAACCAGTCATGAATACGTTCGGCATGTTGTGAAAAGCCGTTTTCGTTCATCGTGAATGTGCATTCATAGTAAACAAACTGGACGGAGAGAGTGTGAAAAGCATGGTTGATAACGTTCAAGGAAAATATAGTGGGACGATCTATGTCGTGTACCTGTAGAGATAGACGGACGTAAGAGACAAAGTATCTAAGGTGGAGAGAGACCAACCAAATGAATAATTTCGGTCAGAATATCATCGCTCAGCTTCACAGACATAAGTGGTTAAATATGCAAGAGAGAGCAATAAAAAATGCAAAGGCGTGAGACAGTTCGAGGAAGAAAGGTACTGGTTAAGGACGACCAAGTGGTGACATCAAGGTAACTACAAGCCAAGCGCTCAAGCAAAGTCATGCGTGTTTCAACTAAACTCGGATTGATTCCTTTAACTCTCCATCACTGTGCTTTGATGTGAATGAGGAAAATAGCGGGAGGAACCAAGATAAGAGCACGGTTCGTCCTCAGTCGCCAGTTCATTCAACATTTTTCGCAAATACAAGTAAACGAAACAAAACAGAAGTCCTTAGCTAAAGTACAAGAGAGCTTAATATGATACATTTGTACAACAATCCACATCAAAAACTAAGCCAAAAGTGGATCTCATAAATATGCTGATGGATGCTGCTCAATCCTTGTTCGGTACTTCGGCCATTTACAACTGACCAACGGGAGAAACTGGTGGACCCTCAGTTCTTCGGGCTTCCTCCGTTTCTAGTGAGTCACCAAAGTTATTGGAGGAATCCAAAGGCACTTTATGTCGGAGATGAATTGGTTCGACCGACCCGAGTCCTGAATCGCCAAATTGTATGTCGTTGAAGGTGGGGCTGACCACTTCACCTCGAGCCCTACTATCATTTCTTCCACCAATGACAATGGAGCGAGCATTGAGAAGAACCATAAGATTGACTGAATAAAGTCTGAATCAGGTTGTTAGAAAGTTGCACAAGACCTGGAAGGTCTAAAATACTTGGCTAAAGGACGGTTCGGCACAGCATAGCCGGGAGACGTTGGAAGGCCAACAAACAATCCTAAAAGAATAAGGGCACATACGGCTGTGATGAGGCCGGTCTCGACGGTATATCGCACGATTCGAGTTAGAGCATCGTTTAACTTTGGAGATACCACTGCCTTTGCTTTAATCCGCAACTATTGGATTTATATTAGATATATAAACAGACGAAAACAAAGTCAGGCATACAGAGTAGGTCATGAAGATAACGATGAGAATGTCGCACAGTGCACCTGTAACCATCCAAATCTTTCACGTCACATGAGTGGATTAATATTATCGTAATATTGGGGCAAACTCACAATTACTACAAGGGGTTTAGCGGTTAGTTTGGAATTGACTGCTGCTGTAAACTTCGAGAACATCCCTTGAATGATCCCGCATGCAGTTTGTGTGAACGCGAGCTTCACCGAATGGTTCATCAATCTGAACGGAGAAAAAGAGAGAGAGGGAAAGAGAGAGAATAGGACTCACAAAGCCGATAAATCCACCAGCTAGGAGACTCCCACTGACATTTCTAATCCTCCACGCGTAGAAGCATTGGACAATTCCGGGGATGATGGCTCCCAGCAGGCACACTGATATCCAATCTACCTGGATCTCATCCAGGGCGTCCAGATCACCCCACCCTTTACCAAGTATTGCATAGGCAGAATACCCCATCAATGATGTTTGAATACATTCGAGGGTAAAAACAACATAGACAATAATTTTAGCGTGCAAGGCATCGCGAGGGAATGAAACGTGGTAATGGTCTGTCAAAGCAGGTCAGTGGTTTCTCAACGTCTGGAGAGAAAAGAAAAACAAAGAACAAGCTTACAGACTTGAACGAAAAGCGCTCCTTGTAGCATCCAGTTTAGAAGAAAGCCAAAGAGCTATCAAGTTGTGGCATCATGAGTGCTTCGCACGCCTAAAAGAAGGAAATTTGGATGCACCTGAGGTCCTGTCCTGCCAAGAAATGTAAACAACTACTCGCTCTATGGAAGATTGTGAGGAAACACTAACTTTTCTCCAATATCTGGAATTGGGGACATCGCGAGGAGAGGAGGGAAAGGAGAGGAGAGGATGTGTTAGGAAAGGGGATCGTTTCACAGTATCGGTTTTTGTGCTGGAGTTGTTTTTCAACGAGTAATGCCAGACCGTGTATTTTTTGTTTAGCTGTGAGATCCAGATAAGCCTATTTTGCATAACAGAAGTTGGTTGACGTAATGGAAGCTTTATAACATAGCACCTCCATAGTTGTGCATCTACTGCGCAAACTGTGAAACATCAATTAAGGCAGGTGTCGGGTGTCTTTTGGCTGCCACTGGTATCATCCTCGAAGGGTCTTGGGTTTGTTAGACGGTCTTCCGTTGTGTGTAACAGATTAACCCGTGGAAACAGTCATTATCGGAGAATATCGAGTCTGGTATTCTGGAAGATACGATTTATGTTGACATCGCGTTGAGAATCTTCCTCGATAGACAATCGTGGCTGGTAATCATATAAGAATGGCTCAGCGGGGTACTCCGCATAGAACGCACAGAGCATTGCCTGTCAACAAGAACTACAAAGTTTCTTGAGAAACTAGCAACAGTACTGATAGGCCCGCAGCCTGCAATGCTATGTCTCAAGGTTTCGCTCGTATACATAGTTCAGTAGGTGCGCTAATGTTTAGGTTTGCTTATGAGTGACCAAGAAATGAACGTGCAGGTTCTCTTTAAGGTTGTGGCTAGACACGCGCTTCCATCAGACAGACAGCTCATCAAAGCGGTTCCGATCATCGCCAAAGCAGCACAACTTCAGCGTCTTCCTACGGCAAAGTTCCACATCACCGTGGGAATTCATTAGGCTTCTATATTGATTTATTCACGGGTAGGGGACAACAACCATAGAGCAGAACTTCGCATCTTCTCCGCCTCAACTAGTTTGGTCATCACCTTAGGTATTTTGTCGCTATCTGAAATTCAGCTTTTGAATTTAGCTCTGTACCTGCAAGGCAATAGAAGCGGGCCCAGCGCTGTTTCATCGACATACAGCCATCCAGTACATTGGAAACAGTGTAATAACATATCTCTTCCACTTGTCTGTGGGATTGACCTTAGTATTTTTGATGGGTAGGTTCCTTCAAACATAGCTCAGGGTTCGGAGCAGCTAATTTTTTTTGGACTGTAATAGGCTTGAGCAATGCGTTCAGGAACAGGGACTAACGGCGCCGATGAATTCCGAGTAAAGCCTAACAGCTGCCGCGAGATGATACTTCTGCTCTTGACGGTCATCTCTACTAAGTCCTTAGACCACCACCTGTGTCAATCAGTCAATCGCTATAAGCTGTTTATACAGTGTCTTTCCCGACATGTCTGCTCCTGTTCCACCATTGGACCGTACCGGCGCGACGCCAGACGCTAAATTGTTCGGGATTCCTCGATATCAACCTTTTACGGGTTCGTTCGTTCTTCGTGTTCTAAGGCCCAGAAATCTGCTCAAAAAATGAACAGGTGGCCGTAGCTTTGATTATGAACAAAAATATCCACCTGACCCAGATGGCAAAGAAGCCAGTCCCGAAGCACGCGTGTGGCTAACATATCTGGATGAGGCTGAAATGTACGACCATGATATGATTCAGGGATTCAGAGACACGATTGATTCGTTGCTTGTGCTGGTATGTTCTCAAACAAAAATCACTTTGACACTCTGACACAGCATGTCTAGGCTGGTCTTTTCTCCGCAATTGTTGCGACGTTTGGTGCCCAAACAAGCCAAGCCTTCAAACCTGATTTTGCTCAGTTAAATCTACTCGTACAACTCGAACAGACTGCTCTCCTTCGTACAGGAGGGAATGTCAGTGCAATGAGTACGGTGCCTGTTTCCAATATCACGACAGATACTCCAACATACACCACCGCCGATTTATGGATCAATGGACTCTTTTTCACGAGCCTCTCACTCTCTGTAGCTACTGCATTACTGGCCGTTCTCGTGAAGCAATGGTGCCAGGCAAGCATATCCTCTATTCCGAACTGTCCTTTATTTGACAGCCCCCATAGGCTTACACTTCTGTCACCTCTGGCAGTGCCAGAGACAAAGTTCTCACACGTCAGTTTCGTTTCGACGGTCTTATGAAGTGGAAACTACCAGAGATCGTTGGTAGTCTTCCCCTCCTCCTTCAACTGGCGTTCGCGGTCTTCTTTGCCGGCTTGTCGTATTTTGTTTACGACCTGCACAAAAATATATCTTCTATTGTCATTATTTGCGCCATCATAGCTGAATTCCTCTACCTTGGAAGCATCCTCCTCCCTGCCATTTGGCTAGAGTGTCCATATCGGATACCACTCCTCTTTCGGCCTGCTCGTACACTGATTTACTTTCTTGGAAAGATGTACACCTTCTTTGGCTCTGGGAGATCCTCCGTCTTTCCTATTCCCCGCCGCTATCTACCTCCTAAAGGGCCGAAAAGGGAACAGACACTTGTTTCTTTGAAGGAAGCTGAGAGGCTCCTTCTCAGCATTTCAACTCCTTCTTATCACACGGTCATCACGCAACCTATGTTGATCCTCGCTCAATCTCTTGAATGGCTCTTCACCCTATCCAGTAATGCAGCTACGCAGCGCATCGTGACAGCTGCGGTCTATGGTTGTTTTATAGAATATTGGTATTTACCTCACAGCGATACAGGGCAGCATCTCAGAATATGGGGTATGGCCCCGTCTCTACCTCGTTTTCTGCGAGCTACCCCATGGCCTTCAATGATGGACATCGCATTCAAGAATGTTTTAGCTCAACCCGCTGCCCAGGCTCACGCTGATGACCCAACGAGGTCATCTTCTACAGCATGGATAGGCTTCCTTGACGTTCTGTTCTATTGTTCTGACAGTTCTGATGAGGCGTTCCCCACCCAAATCACACAGGACAAGCTCAGCTCCACTTTGATGGACCTTATACGCGGAAACACCCTGTATGGCGATCTTGGAGAGGTACTGCTTCGATGGGGTGCAAGTACCAAATACCGCAATATTCTTAAGCAAGGCCTTCTTCATGCTGCAATTGAGAGCAATACAATCCACAATGTGCGTTGGTTGCTTGACCATGGCTCACCAGTCAATGAAGTGGTCAGCAATCGTGGGACACCTCTAATGGAAGCTTGTTATAAGGGCTTTGTAGATGCTGTCAAGCTCTTAATTGAAACTGGTGCAGATGTTAACACGGTCTTTAAGGGTGCGTGGTTTGTGAGCGGCGCTTGTACCCCATTGACGATGGGCATTGCTGGTTCGTGGAAGCTTGAGATCGGAGAACTTCTCTTAGAAAATGGTGCACGGATAAACGAAGCATTTCATTTCAATGGAGAAACTGGCACTCCACTTCAGTTTGCTATACATGTTAGGAATTCTGGAGCTGTCCGCTGCCTACTCGAAAGAGGAGCCGCCCTTACCCCTACAATCAAGGATAACTTGCCCAGGTTGAATTGGGTCAGTGCCTTTGCTTCATTGAATGTGGAGTCTGTAGAGATCGAAGAGATATTGCCAGCGATTGAAGAGATTGAAGGGTCATTGCTATCGGTTGCAGAGATAGAAGGGATATTGCCAGAGATTGAAGAGATCGAAGGAATATTGCTGTGGCATGCCAGTAAAACGATGAAACCCCATTGTATCCCAACAAACCAACTAGGTCCAGTACTCAATCGAGAATTTCTTGCGTAGTGGATAATTTCTCTGTTCTAGTAGTAATATCATATGCCACAACGTTGCCACAATATTTGAATATCAATTTCAAGTTAGGACAGTTTCTAAAGTGACGGCGCAGTTCTAGTTCTGTGAATTTGCACTGCCATTGGCAAGTCTCGTGGACGTGAGAACTTGGATGCCAATGACCGTACCTCACAAAATGCCGAACTTGGCCGGCTGACTTAACACTATCCTCCATCTTCTCTTTGGCACTTTCCCTCACCATGTTGACTTTGGAAATCAGCTTTTATGGCAGTCTGGAAAAACTTTCGTTCTTGTTTGGCCAGAAGGACCAGCCAAACTCCCCGAGGTAACCAATAACATTTTCCATCCGACTCGGATCCATGCACACAATCGGGCGGAGGTCACGCTTCGGAGGTCCAGATGATTCAGCATATATGTAAGATTTTACAGCAAAATACAGCTCTAACTGCGGACCAACAGAACTCCGCCGGCATGCCGTCACAGCCTCCCCAATTACAAAAACCCCTCATCTTTTATTTCATACCCTCCACTACGACAGAAACGACCATGCCTCCTCCTTTACATTCACGAGACTACTATTACGACAACAACGACGACGGACCGAATTTTCCCTATTGGGGCGGCATTGTTATTGCCTGTATGTTCTTTCTCCTTTAACTGGGCACAAATAAACAACAGTTAACATTTCTCTGCAGTCATCTTATTCAGTCTTGTCATCCTTTTCTTCACTCTTCGAGCCAGGCGTTCTCGAACGCGAAGAATCCAAGCTGAAGTGACAGTTCTATCCAATGTCTCCCGGTCGAACACTCTTCCTGCACCTCCTCCACCTTACCCCGGCCATGCAGGAAGTAATCCTGCCCTGTATGGGTATCCAATACCAACAGCACCGGCACCAACCTACGATCCTAGTACGCCTGGGAACGATGGTGGGCATTCTAACCACCACCATCATGGAGGGCCTGGTGCTGAGCCTGCAAGTGGACAGACAAGTAGCGGAACTACTGGAGGGGCTCCCAATTCCGGTGGGGGACTTAACTCTTCAGGTGGTGGCACCGGGGGTGACAGTGGAGGTGGCCCTGGAAGCGGAGGAACATCGTGATTTGTCGATATTTCCCTCCCCCATAGACTCTTGCCATTTACTTGACATTATATCCAACGGTGGACCTTTCACATACCCAGCGGTATTTGCTTACCATTTTTGACTATCTGTAGCTTATCCATGCCCTTTGCACATCGATTCGGACCCCAAAAGGTCAAGGCCCTCTACATAGTCATGCACTGTCACGCTCCAGTTTACGAATTAGTATTTATTTTCGCGTAGTTACAGCACATTATGATGTATTCTTATAATTATAATCTCAGGAGTAGTGGAATAGTCTATCCCAGCCACCTTGTGAAGTCGTTTTGTTTAGCGACTCTGAAGACCATGACCTTCATGTCAACGGATGAGGCTTTCTTGTTCAATTTTCGAGCGCGAAACTGATGTTATCCCGATTGAGCATTGATTGCTATGCTCTGAACCAACTGTGGTGCGGGAAGAGTGACAAGGTCAGAGACAATTTCTCATAAAATTTTCTTTAAAAATACCAAGTAAGGCAGACTCGGACGTTGTGATGGGGAGAGGTGGAGAGAGGGTAGAGAAGAATAGATGTGAAAGCAGTAGATACACAGACTTGACACATACATCTACACGCAGCCACACGCACAAGACCGACGATCCACCTCAACGTATATCGACGCTGCACGGTCATTGGGTGAGGTTATTTGAAAAGTGCCTTCGTTAGTTTCACCAAGACACTTCAAGCAGGCGTCACCATATTTTTGCGGAATGTATTGATGAAGTCATACCTTGGGCCACGTCAAGGCCTATAGGTGACTGAAGGCTTTGAAGAGGGATCGGATCTCGGCAAGGAAGTAAGGAGTACGTAGAAAAGTGTTGAGAACCCCAAGCAAGCTTCACTGCTGCCGGAGGATTACAGCTGTATTTTCGGCGATCATCATCCATTCCCTTGGTCACGATTTTTCGCCCAGCATTGAGCCCCGAAATGTCTGCTCCTAGTCCGGCATTAGACGATGCCAGCCCTCGACCATGGCCAGATCTTAAATTATTTGGGGTTCCGCGATGCCATCCGTTTACTAGTTCGCTGGTTCCTCCACATACTCTAATACTCAGAAGTCCACTGAAGAGTGCACAGGTCGTCGTAGCTTTGATTATGAGCAAAAATATCCGTCTGACTCCTCTGGCAAAGAAGCCAGCCCTGAAGCACGCGTGTGGTTGGTCTACCTGGACGAGGCTGAGATGTATGATCACGACATGATTCAAGGCTTCAGAGAGACAATCGACTCGCTGCTCGTTCTGGTGAGTCTGCAAAAGAGTGCATTATTTGTGGCAGGATTACGAATTCCGTCGAAAAATGGAAGACGTTGGCTAGAATTCATGGTCAGGAATATGGCTGTTGTTTCGCTTCGGGGATGTGAATTTGTAAAACTGAAAACAGAATCCCACTGCCTCAACTAATACACTCTAAAGAGCGCATTTTTTTTTTCTGACTTTCTGTCTAGGCTGGTCTTTTCTCTGCAATTGTCGCAACGTTTGTAGCCCAAACAAAACAAGCCCTCAAGCCCGATTTCGCTCAACTGAATCTACTCGTCCAACTGGAACAGATTGCTCTCCTTCGTACAGGAGGGAACATCAGCGCAATGAGAACGGTACCTATTTCCAATATCACGACGGATACTCCAACTTACACCACCGCCGATTTATGGATCAACGGACTCTTTTTCACGAGCCTCTCACTCTCTGTAGCTACGGCATTACTAGCTGTTCACCCTTAATTCCTAATTGTTTCTGATTTGACAACCTCCATAGGCTTACACTTCTGTCACCTCTGGCAGTGCCAGAGACAAAGTTCTCACACGCCAGTTTCGTTTCGACGGGCTTATCAAGTGGAACGTGCCAGAGATCGTTGGTAGTCGTCCCTCCTTCACCTGGCATCCACGGTCTTCTTCGCCGGCTTGTCGTATTTCGTTTACAGCTTGCACAAAAACCTATCTTCAATTGTCATTATTTGCGCCATCATAGCTGAATTCCTGTACCTCGGAAGCATCGCCTTTCCTGCTATTTAGCTAGAGTGTCCATATCGGATCCCGCTACCCTTTTGACCCGTTCGTTCACTCATATACTTCCCTGGAAAGATCTACAATCTCTTTGGTTCCGAGAGCCCTATCTTTCATATCCTCCGCCGCTATCTACCTCCTAACGGGCCAAAGACGGAACAAACTCTTGTTTATTTGAAGGAAGCTGAGGGGTCCCTTCTCAGCATTTCACTTTCCTCTTATGGTGGGGCTCTCACGCAACCTACGGGTAACCAATCGCATTTTCCAACTGACTCGGATCCATGCGTATAATCCAGTGGAGGTCACACTCGGGAAGTTCTAGACAATTCAGCAGATATGTAAGGTTTTACAGTAATATGCAGCTCTAACTGCGTTCCAACAGAACTCCGCTGGCTTGACGTCACAGCCTCATCAATTACAAAAACCCTCATTTTTTATTTCATGCCCCCTACCACGACCGAAATTCCCATGCCTCCTCTGTTACATTCACGAGATGACAACGGACCAAATTTTCCCTACTGGGGTGGCATTGTTATTGCCTGCATGTCCTTTCCCCTTTAACTGGGCACAAATGAACAACATTTAACGTTTCTCTGCAGTTGCTTTGTTAATTCTGGTCATCTCTTGCCTCATCGTCAAAGGCAGACCTTCTCGAACGCCCCAAATCCAATCTGAAGTGACGGCTCTACCCGATGTCTCCAGGTCGAACACTCTTTCTGCACCTCCTCCACCATACCCCGGCGATACAGAAAATAATCCTGCTCTATGTGGGTATCCAATACCAACAGTGCCTGCACTAGCTTGCGATCCTAGTACGCCTGGGAACGATGGTGGGCATTCTGACCACCACCATGATGGAAGACCTGATGCTGAGCCTGCAAGTGGACAGACAGGTAGTGGTACTACTAGGGGTGAACCCGATTCCAGTGGAGGCATTAGCTCAACCGGTGGTGTCACTGGGGGTGACAGTGGAGGAGGAG
Source organism: Flagelloscypha sp. PMI_526 (assembly GCA_021399455.1). Classification (NCBI taxonomy): domain Eukaryota; kingdom Fungi; phylum Basidiomycota; class Agaricomycetes; order Agaricales; family Niaceae; genus Flagelloscypha; species Flagelloscypha sp. PMI_526. The sequence continues at coordinate 839,717 of JAJTUO010000018.1, forward strand.
CTAGTACCGGCGGAGATGGAAACGGAGGAACGTCGTGAAATGTCGATATTTCCCTTCATAATAGACCCTTGCCATTTTCTTGACATTATATCCAATGATGAACCTTTCACATACCCTGTGCTATCTGCTTACCCTTCTTGACTTTCTGTATCCTGTATCCATGCCCTTTGCACGTCGACTCGGACTCTAAATGACGAAGGATCTCTACGTAGTCCTGCACAGTCACGCCCCAGTTTACGAATTAGTATTTATTTTGGCGTAGTTACAATGTATTATTATGCATCTTTCTATCAGACTTTCGAGGAAAGAAGCAAAATCTCCAAATGATTCCAGCATAGCCATTCCTTCTGTTGTGGAACGCGTTACGAAGACTTGAACGCATTTCTCGAACATTTGGAAGCATATCACGGCGATTCTCATTTGTCTCAACCACACCTATCACAAGTCGACTATGATTGGCAGCAGCCGCTTTATCCTCCTCCGCTTCTGACATTTCTGAATTCCCAACAATGATACCTTCCGCTCATATGGTCGCCACTTCTAGTTGGTCGTATGCCTGTCCTCCGTATTGTGCTAGGGAGGTCCTATAGATAGCCATTGTAGTCGCTTAGTCATCAATGCATTGCTTACCACATGCGACCACAACCCCCGTCCCCTCTACAGTCTACGTCTGACCCCACGCCGCCCACGTGGGGATACCATGACTCATTGGTGGACTCTTAGATGTTGAAAGTTTCACCCGCCTGGGAAGATCAAACGCATTCCCATCTGCATTCATCCCAGACCCTACAACAACAACAACAACAACAACAACAACAAATTAACCTCCGACGTCCCAAGCACGGAAAAGGGAGGTGTCCGGACTACGAGTACAACCAAGTAAGTACTCACTACCGGGTAGTAACAGACCTGACCGATACGAAATGGTACTACTACACGCATCTCACTCCTGGAGGTGGACCTGATTCCGGTGGAGGACTGAGCTCTTCTGGTGGTGGCACTGGTGGTGATAGTAGAGGAGCTAGTACTGGCGGAGCTGGAAGCGGAGGGACGTCGTGATATCTCCATATTCCCGTCCACCACCGACTGTCACCTTTTACTTGACATTATATCCAACGATGGACCTCTCACATACCCTGTACTATCTGCTTACCAGTGTTGACTTTCTGTAGCCTATCCATGCCCTTTGCACATCGGTTTGGACCCAAAATGGCCAAGGCTCTCTATGTAGTCATGCAGTCACACTCCAGTTTACGAACTAGTATTTATCTTGGTGTATTTACAACGCATGGTAATGTTTTCTTATAATTATAATATTAGGAGGTGTAGAATAGTGTGCAACAAGCTCAGACAATTTCTCACGAAATTCTCTTTGACAAGACCGTGAATAAGGCAGACTTATATGGACGTCATATGGTCATTGAATGAGGTCATGTGAAAATGTCTTCGTTAGCTTCACCAAGAGACTTCGAGCGGGCGTCTCCATGTTTTGCGGAGTGTACTGGTGAAGTCATACTTTAGGCTATTTTAGGGCTTAGACGTAATTGATAAGTTTGGAGACGGATCGGATTTCGGCAAGGCAGCAGGGACCAGGTAGAAAGTGTTAAAGATGCAAAGCAAGCTGCACTGCTGCCGAAGGATTACAACTTTGTTTTAGACTGTCATCATCAATTCCATTGGCCACACCCGTTCACCTTGACATATTCTCAGTAATATTGCATCCAGCATTGACTTCCGCAATGTCTGCTCCTGGTCCGACATTGGACCATGCCAGCCCTAGACCACGGCCAGATGATAAATTCTTTGGAATTCCGCGATATCGACCGTTTACCGGTTCGCTTGTTCTTCATCATACACTAATACTCAGAAGTCTACTGAAGAGTGCACAGGTCGTCGTAGCTTTGATTATGAGCAGAAATACCCACGTGATCCTTCTGGCGAAGAGGCTAGCCCTGAAGCACGCGTCTGGTTGACCTACCTGGACGAAGCCGAGATGTATGACCATGACACAATTCAAGGCTTTAGAGACGCCATCGACTCGCTACTTGTCCTAGTGAGTTTTTCAAAGAGCGAATTTCTTCTCTGACCCGGTGACACAACATGTCTAGGCTGGTCTTTTCTCAGCAATTGTTGCAACCTTCGTAGCCCAAGCAAGCCAAGACCTCAGACCCGATTTCGCTCAGTTGAATCTGATTATCCAAATTGAGCAGACAGCGCTCCTTCGTACTGGAGGGAATATTAGTGCAATGAACGCCGTGCCAGCTTCCAATATCACAATGGATACTACAACCTATACCACGGCCGATTTATGGATCAACGGGCTCTTCTTTGCGAACCTGTCACTTTCTGTAGCTACTGCATTGTTGGCTGTTCCCGTCAAGCAATGGTGCCAAGTAAGTTGACCTTCCATCAAGACTCCCCTGACAAGCCCATAGGCTCACACTTCAGTCACCTCTGGCAGTGCCAGAGACAAGGTTCTGACACGTCAATTCCGTTTCGATGGTCTCATAAGTGGAAACTACCGGAGATTATTGGTAGTCTTCCCCTCCTACTTCATCTAGCGTTCGCGGTCTTCTTCGCCGGTCTGTCGTATTTCGTCTACGATCTTCACAAATCTTTATCCTCTCTTGTCATTATTTGCGCCATCATCGCTGAATTTCTATACTTTGGAAGTATTCTTCTCCCTGCCATTTGGTTGGAATGCCCATACCGCATACCGCTGCTCTTTCGTCTAGCCCGTTCGTTCATCTATTTCCTTGGAAAGTTATATGGCCTTTTCGAATCAAAACGGTCCCCTGCATTTCCCATCCTCCATCGCTACCTACCTCCCGGGAAGCAGAGGATGGAAGACCTGCTTGTTTCATTGAAGAAGGCTGAGAAGAATCTTCTTAGCGTTCCTCACTCCCCTTATGATAAGGTCCTTAGCCAACCGGTGCTGGTCTTAGCGCATTCCCTTAGGTGGCTTTTCAGCTTGTCGAAAAATGCGGTTACACAGCGCATTGTGACAGCTGCCCTCTACGGCTGTTTCATCGAATATTGGGGTCTGCTTCCAAGTGTTCTAACATGGCGATTAACGCGGATGGATAAAAGGCTTGCTCTGCATTCATTCCTGCAATCTATCCCTTGGCCCGCGATGTCAGACATTGCGTTTAAAAATGTCACGGCTCCATTCAATATTCCGGCGCCCGCTGATATTGAAGCAAGATCTTCCTCGAAAACATGGGCTGGTTTTCTCGACATCGCATTTCGATGCTCCCAAATATCTAACAGCACATTACCTGCCCCAATTTCGCGGAGCGAACTCAATAGTGCATTGATGAACCTCCTGTACGTTCCCGTGGGCCACAGTGATCTTAGAGACGCTCTCCTTCGATGGGGTGCCAATATACAATACCGTGATTATGATGGTGAGGGATTTCTTTACGCTGCCAGTGACGCTAATGACTTGGAGAATGCCAAATGGTTGATTGACCACCAGTGCATCATCAATGAGCCCGTGACCAAATACCATGGTTCGCCTCTTATGAGGGCATGTTATCGGGGCTTTGTAGGCGCAGTGCAGTTATTAATCGAAACTGGCGCAGATGTAAACAAGGTCGCTGAGGGTCCCGCATTCAGCGGGGCTCGTACTCCATTGACGATGAATGTTGCTGGTACGTGGAGCCTTGAGATCGGGGAAATTTTCTTGGACAACGGCGCATGGATCAACAAGGCATTTGCTTTTGATAAAGAAACTACCACAGCTCTTCAATTTGCCGCATGGATTGGAAATCTAGGAACTGTCCGGTTATTCCTTGAAAGAGGAGCTATCCTTACGCCTAAAATTAAGGATAGTTTGCATAGGTTGAATTGGATAGGTGGTGAAGATTCGAATAAAGAAGAAATTGAAGGGATTCTGCGACGATATGCCTGTCAAACGATATGGCCTCATTGTCTTCCAACAAACCGACTGGGTCTGGGCCTCACTAGAAACTTTCTTGCGTAGAGAGCATATCTTAATACTAATTATACATCTGCTTGCTGTGCTAAGTAGGACGAGGCAGGTCCCAAGCATAGCCCTTGTTGTTGATTAGTCATCAATCCACTGCTTGCAGCGCGCGACCACAACCACCGTCCGCTCTACGTTGCGCTAACTCTGATTTTGAGGGCCAATTTCGATAGCCCAGAAGTGAATGCACATTTATAGTGTTGGCAACCTGCACTGCCATCGCTATTTCCTATGCTTACATGAGATTTCGAGCAACCGCAACCATAGCTCAACGAGTGCTGGGTCTACCTAGTTCAAAAGTAAATCCTATTCTCTCTTAAGCATTTTCCTTGAGTATTTCATCACCCTTATGAAAGTCTATCAGGAACTTGTGCTCTTGTGCAGAGCAGAGGGGACAAGTTAACCTCCCAAAGGTAACCGCGGCGAGAGTATTTTACATGTGCTTGAACCCATGCTCTCCCTATGGATATTCAAGCTGGCGGAGGTCATTTTTCCGAGGTTCTTGAAGATTCAACATATGTGCAAGGTTCTACAGCAAACACAGCTCCAATCCCAGTCGAACAGAACTCGGCGGGTATGGCATCACTGCCTTGTCGCTAACAAAAACCTTCCTCATTTGCTAGTACACGACCTAACGCTCATGCCCCCTCCTTTGCACTCACGAGGCTTTTATCATGATAACAGCAACAACCGATCTGCATTTCCTGGATGGGCTGTCTTTGTCATCTTCAGTATGTCGCTTCTCCTAGTAGCTTCGTGAAAATGAACAACAGTTAACATTGCCCTACAGTCTCAATAATAATATTCGTCATCATCACCCTCTTCATACGAGCCAGAGTTGTTCGAAACCGAATTCAAGCTGATGCCACCATCCCACATTCCAGTCTGTTCAGGTCCAACGATCGCCTCGAAAGCGCACCTCCACCTTACCCAGGACACGCGGGAAATAATCCCACATTGTACGGGTATTCGATACCAGTGCTTTCAACGCAAACGTGTGATCTTAGCACAACTAATGGAGGGACCGGTTCTGATCCTGGAAGTGGACAGACTTTTGGTGGCACTGGGGGTGGATTTGATTCTGGTGGAGGGTTTAGTTCCTCCGGTGGAGTTAGTGGATGTGACAGCAGCGGAGGTGGAGGTGGAGTAACGTCGTGATTTGCCCATATTTCCTTTCCCAGGGACTCTTTGCCACTTGCTTAACATTATCTGTCCAACGATGGATCTTGGGTATAATATGTGTACACATCCTTTACCCTTATTGCCTTCTGTAGCCTTGTTTATACCTTGTGAAATCCGAGGCATTTTCGCCAATCATCGGCACATACCCCCTAGACTACAAATATACCATTTATCCTGGAGTGATGGCAGATAATTCAAATCTAGCTTCATGATTATGATGCAGACAAAAGCGGGTCGGTTGAGCCAGTCGCCTTGTGAGGTCTTTCCGACCGTGACGGTCATACCAAGCAATGAATAATTACTCTCCTTATCTATTCAGTCAACTGCATGTATCTCAAGATACTACTAGGCACTACTGAATAGTCTTTAGCTTCCGAACTCATTGACTTGATGCCATTGTCTAAATAATTCAAGGCTACAATACACAGATTGGGTTGGATTAAAGGCTCTGATGAGGGGAAAGTGGAGATCGAAGGGATGTTGCGGGAGTATGCCAGTCGAACGACGGCACCCCGCTGCCTCCCAGCAGACCTATATGGACCAGTACTCATTCGAAGATCTCTCGCCTAGATAATAGTGATCGTATCGTACCACCATAGTTGACAAAGGTAACACTGAGTTTGTGAACTATTTTACTTTGGAGAGTCTCATCCTCCCGTATTAAATGTAAGATGCATAAATCGTTTTTCCCCTGGTTATATTGCATACAACATGATCCCTAAGACTCAAAAGAACCTAAAGAACCTCCTGCTGTGGTCTCCTGTTTCTGAAAAGCCCAGTCGGGAAAGGACTCTTGAGGATGAGCGACAACCATCCACATCTTTTTCAACCTCTCGAATCGGGGAACTTTGGGGTCGAACTTGTAGACTTCCCCTTCCCAGCCTCTTGTTGGAAGTTTGTACCCGTCAATTGTTGTCCGAAGCTTGAGCTTCTCGTCATTGCAGGGGAACAGACGACGGATGAAAAAAATCTGTTCTGACGTGTCTCCAAAAGGATGCCTCATCTTGACCTTCAATGTTTCCAGCATTTTACATCCACTCTCCCAAACCCGAAGAAACATTCCTTCTACTTCATTTGTGGACATGGGCATTTGGAGATTCAGTATATCCAGTTCCCACTGTTCTAGCTTTTCCTCGTCATTCAGAGTTTCCTCAAGCTGCGTGCAAAGATGAAGATCTTGACCAGGTCGCCAGAGTTTCTGAATGTAGTTGAGACCACTGCCAAAATCCAAGGTTAAATGCTGTAACCGTTTGAATCTTCCGAATGAGGTTAACAGGTTGTTGTCCCTTTCGTCAACCCTGCTCACACAAAGTGCGAGTTGGGTCAAAGAAGACGAACACTCATCTGAGATGAGGGTAGAAATGGTGCTGGGATGAAATGGTGATGCGGTGGTGGGCTTGGGATGGGAGTGGACGGGAAGATCGTGGCCTAGAGTAAGGCTGCGAAGTGTTGGACTACCATGACGTTTGAGGATAGACGGAAGGTAAGCAATTGGACTTTGGGATCTGAGCGTGAGAGATTCGAGTTTGTGAGGTGGACAGAGATGAAGGAGGAATCTGCGAGCTGTCAAGACCTGAGCTGTACTGGAAAAGGTGTCATCTCCGTCAGAGTCGATATCATCATCGAAATCTGATTCTTCCTCGAAAGCGGAGTCCTCATCTTTACCGCCTTTCAACCAAAGGTTGAGATGACGAAGAGAATCGAAGTTCGCAGAGGACAGTGTAGACGTAGTCACTTTTTTCCAGAAGAGTGGAAAATTTGAATGAAAGGTCTGTAGACTTTTCATGTTAAACGCGGAAAGGCAGTAGTGAACAAAATCCTCGGGGGCCTCCAAGAGGCGCAAATCTGTAAGACTGTTTCGAGGTTTCATGGCTGCTAGCTCGTCAGATTTCAACTTGAAGACTTCAGCTGCTCGATTCTTCGTTTCATACTCCCCATGGCGTGCATTACCACAATAACCTCTAATTCTATAATCGGGAACGCGGTCAATGACGAGTTTCTCAAGCTTTGGTGCGAGAGTAACCAGTCGCGCGAGGGCTTGGAACGACACATCATGGGGAGCATACGTGTTGAACATCCCCAATTCGCGAAGGAGAGGAGACCGAGCCAACGTTTCCTCTTCGTTGTCTAGTTGGATCTCTCTCCAGGGCCGACCTGAGCCTAGGTTCCAGTCTCGTACGATAAGATGGACGTTAGGTCTATGCTTTTCGAGGGTTTCCAAGAGCTTAGACGGGAACTGGCAGCCTACGCAGGAGAAAACAAATCGATCCAGGTTAATCAAGTGAGGAAGAAACTCTGCGATTGGAGTCCAGGTTTTCTTGTCCGGTGTATACGTGGTATAAAGTCGACGACCTGTGGATTTATCGTAGTCGGTTTTGAGAAGAGTGATCTGATGTATGCATGTGGGAACCCACGTGAGAGGGCCGTCGGGGTCTAGCCAATCTTGGATCCGCCTCTTAGCCTGAAGCAGACCATTTTTGTCTATCATGAAAGTGCACTCGCGGTAAACAAATCTGATTGAAAGGGAGTGAAAACCACGATTGACGAGGCTCAATGAGAATATTGTAGGGCGCTCCGTATCGTGCACCTAAAAGGATAGAGAACGATAAGAGACATCAGATATGAGACATGGAGATATCCACCAAGCGAATAATTTCGGTTAGAACATCGTTACTCAACTTCACCGACATATTGACCTTAGTATACGATAAAGGGAGCTGAGTAAACAAGCAACGAGGAGATGGGAGGTTGTAGGATCAAAGACACAGCCCGGGAATGAGAAGGTGGTAGTGTAAAGGAAGACCAAAAGCTAAGCGCCCAAGCACTGAGTCAGGCGAGTCCTGGCTCCTCACACTGAGAATAACATAGCTAAGTTTAACGACTCGTTACGGTGATGGGTACCCGTTTTTCTCACGAATTCTGTGCCACTTGCTGTAGCTGATGAATTCGCCCTCTGAAATCACCCTCCAGGGCTCGTGAGCGGAGAATTATGTTGGAGCGGCTTCCTGCAAACATGACTGGGCAGCAAGAACGGAAAAGCGCATTCGTCAACGTATGACTTGCCTTCTTCATCGTATGAAATAAAATCATGTTGGGGCTCTAGCAACCAATCAGAGAGTAGAAATGAAAATCATACACAAGTCAGGTCCAATGTCCAGGTGGTCTCACTGGGGCCGCTGTTCTTGTACTCTAGTAGAGAGGTGTGATTTTAGTGTTCACCGGTGAAAACAGTGAAAAATGGCGTTGTATTTAAGATGGTGAATGATCAGCTGGAGAGCTGAGGTATTGTTGGGGTGGAGAGGAGAGTGGCGGACAGCGATGGTACAAGGTAAGAACAAAGCGCGACTATTCGGAAATGTTGGTTCCACTACAGCCTCAGTCAGGTACTGCGGCTATGGGCGGACCCTCTTCATACAGAGAACAAAGGTATGATAGGGAAAGTACGGGCCGACACTGTTACGTGGGAAGAGGGATAAGATGGAGAGCGGCAGTGTTGTGCGCTAAGGGCTTAATAAGGGTGTCCGCTGATTTTAAGGGCTTAAGTCTTAATAAGGGAAAAATAAGTAAGGGCAAAGTCTGGCCTTATTTTCTTTTTGGGCCATATTACTACCAAAAATAAAAGGCCGGTCAAGACCCATCCCCATACTCGTTCCATTCTTCTAGCAACACCACATCCTATATTCGTCTTTAGAACCTTCCAATTCCCCTCATCTGCCTCCTCGTCACTATGTTCTACCGCCAACCATTCCATCAGCCTCCCTCGCTCAAATCAACAAGTGGACGAGCCGTGGCACCCCAGATGCTCTGTCCTCCGAAAATATTATTTCATGACTGAGGGAAGGATTGTCGTCCAAACGCATGGACCTGATAGTACTTCCCATGCCAGCAACACTCATGTCATTGTTCTCACCATCCGAGCCGCTCGCTCTTGCTTTCATGTTTTAACCGCCTTCTCTAAGCAGCCCTAGAACTAACCAAGATCGAAACTTTTCCCTGGTACATCTTCACCTTCAGTATGAAGGAAACTTCAAGCTTCTGCATATCGAGAAATTGCAAGTAAGTGGAAATCGACCAGGGGTCGACAACACTGAGCCCAACGAGAGCCAAGAGTGAACAGGCCAAAAGTGTGTATACGAGGACTCTAGAGTCCGAAATGAGAGCAAGAGACAAGAAAGGTAAGTACGAGAGCAGTCCGTCAATCGTGCAGAAGGTCTCCGATTTGGAATGTACGGGAGATGTTGATGTACGGCAGACGAATAGTTTGTACGGGGAGTATCAAATCGCTCAATTGTTCCTTTTAGAGTAATGTGACGTAGTTTGTTCGGAGGAGGATGGCCGAGAGCGCCTACTCAAGCGCGAACATTGGTGGAGATGTACGGCACCCCAGAGCGCGTCGCTGGTCGCTGCTGGGAGAAATTTTTTGGTTTCTAACAAGTAGATAGACTAGGATTACAAGATGTAAACTATATTTTGGTGCGAGACATCACCTGTGGTCGCCAGAAAGTAAGGAGGACGAGAGAACATGGGCCGGCTTGTTCTTCTCTTCCTCCCATCATGTCCCTCCCGCGTCCACTTGTCCCAAATAAGAAAGGTCAAAAATAGCAGTGTCCTTGGATATCGTGTGGCCAAATCCTAGCCGTACAAGTGGGCACTGGCGAGGGGAGTGTCCTTCCTCCAGCTGCTTGCCAAGAACACCCGGCCACAGCCTCCTCCCTCAGCTCCTCGTCCTTCCTCTCTTTCCCTTTGTTTCTCTCTTGCTATTTATTCACAGTCGTTAATTTATACACCGTTTCATGCATTTGCATGTATGGAAACTTTCTGATCCAATGTATCTCGTTTCTTCCTGTGCCCGCGACTTTGTCCACCTTTCGTTGCATCAATTCCTCGGTAGCATGGCATGTACGTCTTCTTTCTTTGCGCTGATGTGCCTTTTCAAATAATTTATACTGAACCTTTCTTTCCTCAGTTCTTCACAACCTCAAACTAGAACCATCATGGGGGTGTTCAGAACGACTATCGCACAATCTCTCTTCTGGTTCCCGAAAAACGTTCCACTAATACAAAGCCTATCCTCCTATGCACAGATATTTGTTTTATCAATTTTGGCGCCGCTATATTCGAGGAAGAAGGTCATTCTACTGTCATCCCTATTCGTCATTATCCAGCCTCCGAGATCACCTTAGGTATGTCTCTTTTTGTCCCGCCTTTCCCTCCAATCTCGCCCAGCCCTTGATCTTGAGTTGTCATACCACTGCCGCGTCCATTCTCTGGGCTGTCATCACCCACGCCGGGCACTTTCCTCTGAAATCAGTCTGCCCCATCCCTTTGTCTCTAATTTATGCCCCATGGTGCCTTGCTGTAGGTGTTTATTTTGGGACTCCTGGGTTGCCAATGGGCCCATCTTTTGTCCTTTTCTCGTTATCCGCTTAGAGGGAGTTTCCTCCCTTTTGTTGTTGTGACCTTGCCACCTCCGCTGCCCTGCTAACCTCAAAACTCTCTGTCTGTACGTCTTTTCTTTTTAATATTACCCCTTACAGCACGCACTATACCCAATATATTGATTTTTTTGTCTAAATATCTGCCTGAAACTCATTTGTGAGCACTTTATGGAGTACCCATCTGTGCCTATGGGTAAACCCATGACATCTTTTAACTACTGTCAACATATCATAAACGAAAAAATACGCCATATTTCGACACCAGGTAATTTGTTAGCGTGAACGGCCGCCCCCAAGAGTTTGAGCGTCGTCTGGTGCATAGTGGTGGAGATCAAGCCTTGTTTGTCTTGTCCCTCACCAATGACAAGCCTCCTCCCCTCCCTTAGGCTCACAAATAATTCAAAAAGCTCATATACATTCATTTATGCGCAGCCGGTGGAGGTACAAGTTGTGTAGATAGCCCCCGTACATGCCCCAACACCGAGCTTCTTCTCCTGCTCAATACAGCTTCCACGAGGTCCGTACGCCCATTCTAACACTTAATAACATCTTAAATCTATCCAATCTTACTTTATATACCCCCCCGGCATATGCCAGCAACCGCCGTACATCCTCCGATTCCCGTACATTCCATTTCGGAGATGTCCTCCAATCGTGAGTAAGATACCAACCTTGCAGTCAATCCTTTATTTCTGGCTCGTCGTGATTTTTGCTACCCTCACATTGTTGGAGAGTTCGTTCAGAAAGTAGTCCCAGATCCCGCTGAGTTCGTGACGCATAGGTGATAGAAGGAAGTTTCGTGGTCTTCCGTTGCCCCTCCTCAAGCCCCACTCCTGAATATTTGTCTTTGACAGTTATTTTAAAAGTAAGGGTTATTAAGGGCCGTAGTTTCACTACAGAATAACTAAGGTCTTAGCTTAATTTAAATTAAGGCCTTAACTTAATAAGGCCTTAAGCTTAGGGCACAACACTGGGAGAGCGCTAATGCAAAGTGATTTGTCTTTGCCCTTCATCAGTTCCTACTTCAGCTGCCAGAAACTCTGACGGGAAGGAGGGTGGAATGTTTATTTCATAATAATTTTCAGGTATAGGTGAATTCCCCTTAACTGAAGAAACCTGTTATTCAACACAAGTCATCAATACAGGCTCAGGACGGTGCTCTATATCACCTCCAGTATTTGGCCGCTGGAGCTTCGGATCTCATCGCTTCCGAAAACAAGACATGTCTGGCAATATTTCCAATATCCATAGGACCCAAGGGCTAAAGAAAGAGGCAATGCGTCATGCACAACGCATATCTCGAGGGCAAAGCGCAGAAAGTCTCTTAGCTAGTGCTCGGAGTTTTATTTTGCTTGGGGAAGAGCATCACGCGAAACGACTGCTAGTGTTTGCTTTCTTATGCTTTTATAAGGTTGGAATTTTGACGAGGCTTGCGCATGCGCGAGCAGTTGTTTCAAAGGATCAAATTGTCCGGAGGAAGACAATGGAATTCACAGAGGCACGTTGACTCAAGGATAGCGGGTTGCATGATGGAAGCTCATATTTTCAACTAGCTATACTCTGCAGCTGTATCCACTGCTACTAAATCTCTAGCCCACTTCATCGATACTCATGGGTTTTCTTATCCAGCACCTTTTGCCAGCTCACTTCAGTATTGGGATTCGAGCCCGCTCTCTAGTCAAGTAAGAAAGGGGCTGAAGAATCTTGGTAAAACTGGATATATAAATGCCACGTTTCAGTGCTTGTTCGCCAGTCTTCCCATCACGAAAATCGATCCTGGTGAGTGGCCTACATTTTCTTGTTTTTGAGTCTTATATTTGAAGCAGGGGGGCGATGGCTCATCGGAGCTGGCTGGCCACAGTATTACAGAAAGACGGGAAGGAGATCCAGTTTAGCAAAGGCCTTTGCAACACTCGTGAATGAATACGTTTGGTCGGATGTAGAGATTGTAAATCCAATATATCTTCTGGTACGTATCTTCATGTCTCCAAACAGCCCAATTAATGCCAAATAAACTTCTCAGATAACTATTGGTTACATCCAACCAAAATATAAAGCAGGCAACCAATACGATTCACAAGAATTTTTATTGTTTTTCCTAGACACGATTCATAAGGACACGAACCGTCGTCCTCCGCAACCTGATTCTCTTTCTATCATGATACCAGACGAAAGAGAAGATTTAGAACGGTTACCTGTAAACATCGCCAGCGAGCGAGAATGGGACCGGTGGAAACAGAAAAACGATAGCTTCATTGTTGATTATTTCCAAGGGCAGTCCATGACTAAAATTGAGTGTCTTTTTTGTTACGAGGTAAGTGAGCTTATTTTCCTTTTGAACCCCCTCTGATAATGCTACGCTTAGACTTTAACAACATTTACACCATTCTCCATCCTCCATGTTCCCATTCCACAGCCCTCTCCTGCCCAAAGAATCCCCACCCAAGCCTGTCTTAAGGCCCTCTTTAATACTGAAGTATTAGAGCCATTGGATGGGTGGCATTGTCCTAACTGCAACAAGAAACAACTCACAAGAAAGGAGTTTGTTCTCACTCGTTTGCCACCTCTCCTCGTTATCCATCTCGACCGGTTCCACGCATACGGCAAAATCACAAATAAGATCATAAACATTGTGGATTTCCCTCTGGAGGATTTGGACATGACAGAGTTCGTACCCAGCCGTATGAAGAGCGGAGGGGCAGGGATAGAACATGCCAATATGGAGGATCCGAGGACACAAGTTCCGCCATTCAAGTATGACCTGTGTGGAGTAACAAATCACGATGGAAATTTGACTACTGGACATTGTATGTCTCTCTTATTCATTTCTGCAGTTGAATCGACAGCCTGAACATGTCTCAAGACACCGCTTGGGTGAAGTGCCTTGATAAATGGCTTCTTTGTGATGATGAAATTATCAGGGAAGGCAGATCATCTCAGGTTGTGGGACGTGAAGCTTACGTTCTGTTTTACAAGAGGACAAGGTGAGCTTAAATGTTCTGTTCTCTTGCTGAGACAAATATGTACACATCTACCGTGCGTATGTAATTTGAACTCTCGAATTTTATCTTATGGAATTTATGTGTATTTCTCCGTTCCTGCTCGTATGCCTTTGTTTCTTCGACACGTTCTTTCTTCGTCGGAGGTGGACTCTTGAGTTATTGAGAGCATTTATATTATTAGCTATTGCTTGAGGCGACCTAATTGGGGTGCCGATTTCGTCGCAGCTCGAGACCAACTTTTCCTCCAGAATAGTAGGAATTGCTAGCTGCGTTCTGGAGTTCATTCGTGCACTTTCATGGGACAATCCTGAGTGGGGTATTGCAGATAATTCTATCCGGAAACAAGAAAAAGAGAGCAACGGCTGTAGAAGTGCACGATGAAATAATTTTCTCGTCATGCGAGCGGAAACTGGCTACAGGACGTGAGGGCTTGTTCTGAGCGTGACTGAAGTGACAGCGATCAATCAGTCTTCGTCTTTCCCGTCATGTGGAATTCGTCGTTGGGACGTCGCAAGCGCTGGGACTACTGTCTACACCTTTCTGGGAGAGAAAGTTCAGACTGTCAAAGTCCAAACAATTTGTCAGTCAATTCAGTCTCTGACACTTTGATCCTGTTCCTCATCTTCCACAGCATTTTCTCGCAAGCGTTAGAGCATGCCTACTCCCGAGCGTTCTCTCCAGTCTTCTCATCCCATTCAACCTCTTGAATTGCCCCCCGAAATTTGGAGAGTCATTGCGGGATTTCTCTCCGACGCAGAAACCTGGCGGCTGCGCGGACTCAACAGCGCGTTCCTGGCCACCACGCTGGATACCATTTACCATCGGGTAGAGGTCATTGAGACTGGTCTTTTTGTACACCGTATGGAGCAGGTCTCTGGGGAAATCAATAAAACGAAGCTGGCAGTTAAAAGACCACTTATGAGAACTATCCGTCTCAGGTGCGTGCGCTCAGCGAGAAACCTTTCATGCGCTCAATATTCCACTCCAGTGATCCGTGGATTTCTCATCGAGTTCGTGAGGTTCACATCTCACATCCAGGTTGTCCCTGCCTAGAGAAGACAGCACAGCCTGCCCCATTGACCTTGTCTCGACAAATCAAATCCTTCGTTCAGACCTATGTCTCTCCTCCTCAAGATGCTATACCTTCCACTGTCTTAGCGGTTCTTTCGGAGTTGAAGCATGTCAGGATCCTCGATATTGATATAGGGCGAACGGTCATGTGCCCGTTTATTGAGCAAGGATGGATAATGTTTTCGAGCAATTTGACCACCCTTCGGCTTGTCGTCCAGCGACGCGTGGACCTCCTCGCTTTTACTACTCTCCTCACTCATTATACACCGCGTTGCGAACATCTCGACGAGCTTGCGCTCTGGTTATGGCTCGGAAAGCCAAGGTCGCAGGATGAAGACGAACACGCTCTTCGTTCATTGGCCGGACTTGCTCCTCACACGCTGCATACGCTACGCCTCCATGGTGAAGAATTCAACTTAACCGTGTTCCTCGAGCGTGGTCGTTTTCCGTACTTGAAAACATTGGGTGTCAGCGTTGGCTCCAATGACAAAAGATGCCAAAAACTCCAAGAAAACGCGCTGTCTTCCTTCCTCGAAACTCCACCTGTTTCTCTCATCCATGTCAACCTGGGTTGGTCCCAATCTCCTGGCCCCATTGATATGACCTACCTCACCCACCTATCCCTCGCTCATATTATCCTCGACAAACACATCCTCCATCAGTTCCAAACCAATACTCGAAATCTGATACAGCTCGAACTTGCTATGTCAGCATCTCGCCCACCACGACAGACTTTGACCTTTCCTGACGTGGAAACAATTGTGAAAGCACTGTCAACTTCAGATAATTTACGAAGGCTTAAGTTGAACACGGATGTTTTCAATTTTGAGTGGCTCGTTACGGTGGCTATGTATCTACCCAGGTTGGAGCAGTTGTGGTGGTCCGCAAGGGCTGTAGCTAGAGAGAACATTGTCAACCGGGTTAGTAATCTATTCTAACCTCAGCTCCTCTGTCTTTCTTACGATCAGCATTCTAGTTGTCATTCACTACCCAAGATCCCACTTTCTCAGCTCACGCTGAAACATTGCAAGCTTGGCAACTCCAGTACCTTTGGCTCGACGTTCCTGGCGATACTACTTCCGCGAGGGTGATGGATAAATTAGCTCCATTTGTGAAAACTTTGAGACGGCCAAAAGGGCACCTCCAAACTGCCGAGTTCATGAACTCAATGATGAAAGAGTGGGATTTTGATATTAGCAGGTAGTAATCTAGAGGAGTCGAAATGGGAGTCATCTTTTTGACATATAGGACCACCTTTCAGTTGTAGTTTAAATATCTCAAATATGACTATCATACCGGAGATGCTTGGCCCTGAAGATTCAAGTACATATATAGCAGAAGTGACATTCAGCTGCACTGCTTTAGAATGTCTTCCACTACCCATACACCTGACTTGGGTTTAGGTACAACTGAGGCAGTTCTCTCGCCACCACCCACCCCCAAAACCTCTCGAGGGGAACAGGCTTTGGTTGCACTAGGCCTTGTCGGTGCGTTCCCTCGCTTATAAATGTTTATCTAAGCAGTGACACTATGCTCAAGTTTGGCTTCCTGTTGGAGCTGTGTGCTTTGTGGGATATATCTCCTACATTGGCATTCGGAACTTGGGGGAATTGAGTGCTGATGCGTTCAAGAGCGGAAAAGAATGGTATCATGGACGGCGGGAAAAGAAAGATATGAAGAAGGCCCTGCGGGAGGTTTCTCGTAAGGGATCTCCATCAATTGTTATGGAGAAGGAGTGAACAGCCTGGTATTACCATAAGACAACGCTAGTTCAGCCAGGCTAGACGTCATGGCAAGTCGCTGGATAATCAACTCGACTCAACGCTGAGATCATTCTCTCATTCGCGCGACAATTCAGGTTTCGAACCACTGGCAAATCGTGTGCAGTAGCAAGACCGTGCTTACAACCTAGGTAGGTCGGGGTAATCAAGCTAAGCATGACCATATCTTTACGCGAATGGACGTGAGAACTTACGTGGCGATACTTCATGGAAGTTGGAACAAATTTCCTTTACGCCGGGGAGAAGAAAAGGGAATTTAACCCAATTTCTGGTCATGCAGAATGGTTCTAGAATCATCAAATCATCGTGACTTGGTCACACTGAACCACCTGCCATGAATAAGAGAGCTAGGATGACACAGACAACAACAACGACGATGAGTCCGATAATGAAATGTACCACAAGATCCGAGATAACTAAACTCGCGTACTTCACATGTAAGACCTTTGCACACAGCGCAACACATCCTGGTCCAACGAACATCGAAGCCAAAATTATAACCGCACACTGGACCCACGTCTTCTCGAATATTTTCCCCGCTGTCCTCCAGGGAGGGAAAAGATAATGTGCCCCAACGGACAAGACGACGAAGATTCCCCCAGCAAGAACGGATACGATATATTCAGCGCTCGCATCTGGAATGGGATGATCCGGAGGCTGGTCCTTCGCAGTTGCTGCCATGATCGCTCGCCCAATAGCCACAAAGGTGAAGAAACTGACGATGACAAGAACGGTCCAAGCCACAATCCATTGGACAGCTTCTTTAGTGTGACTGTCCCATTTCAAGAGTTTCTTAAACCTTCCTCGATCCCATTTCTGGAGGACATGGTGTGTGGAGTAAATACTGGATTTGTTCCTTTAAGATGGTTTAGCGTACCGGAGGAGGTGTGTCAGGAGTCGGCGAGGATTCCAGATCTTGAATTTGAGGTTTCCCTGCTAAGGGCGCTGAACTGGTCGCCATTTTTGGAGTGGGAGTTGGAGGAGAGGGACTTGGAAGAACGCGGGAAAAAACGTGTTGGACGCTTAGGGCAGCGGAAGTCAGGCTCTATTAATGGGCAGCTTGCCTCAGCCGACAAACTCGGAGTAGTTGAACGGTTCTTGCAGAGGGGTAATTAGTGGTGTAATTTACGAACCCCTGCCAAGCCCAAATAATGCTGCGATCTGGCTTCTCTTCTGCAAACCGAAATCAACTGGTAAGGAAACCAAGATGAACCGTTGACGGAAGCCTTCGAAAAAATGACAATAAGCTGTTACTGTCGCGAAGGGGGCTTCAAGCGACTTAAGATTGGAGGAAGGATTCAGACAACTAGTCCCAGAATGACCAAGTTAGATTAAGGCTAGTTTAAAGTAGAGGAAGCGCACCTAGTCCCAGAATGACCAAGAGGTCAAGATGGGGACTAGGACTGTAAGTACTGGGGTTTATATACTTGGGGACTGAGTCATGAATGCGAAGGAGTCGGACAGAATCATAATACAGTATGAGTCGTAAGGTCAGAAGGTATGGTCACAAGGTACAGCTTTAGTCAGATAGCTGTAAGCGGTCCGTGGCTGCGCGCCGAGAGGCAACATGCTAAAAAAAAAGAGAAAAAGAAAAAAAGGAATAAAGAAACGGGGATAGGAGATAAGTAAAGGGAATAGAAAAGGGAAAATGAAAACGGTTAATGGGTTCATGACATTACCCCCCTTCTAAGATTCCATCGTCCCGATGGACTATAGGGCTGGGGCTAGGGGATGTCTCTGATGAAACTCTTCGACCAGTTGAGGGGCATTTTCCAGATTCTCCGCTGGTTCCCATGAATCTTCGGAATCATCGAAGTCTTTCCAGGACACTTGTGTCGCGAAGGGAGCTTCAAGCGACTTGAGATTTGAGAAAGGATTCAGGCAACTAGTCCCAGAATGACCAAGTTAGATTAGGGCTAGTTAAAGTAGAGGAAGCGCACCTAGTCCCAGAATGACCAAGAGGTCAAGATGGGGACTAGGACTGTAAGTACTGGGCCTTATATACTTGGAGACTGAGTCATAAGTGCGAAAGAGTCGGACAGAATCATAATACAGTATGAGTCGTGAGGTCAGAAGGTATAGTCACAAGGTACAGCTTTAGTCAGACAGCTGTAGACGGTCCGTGGCTACGCGCCGAGAGAAAGCGTAATAAAGGAAAAGAGAAAGAAAAGAAAATAAAGAAACGGGAATAGGAGATAAGTAAATGAAATAGAAAAGGAAAATGAAAACGGTTAATCTGTTTATGACATTACCCCCCTTCTAAGATTCCATCGTCCCGATGGACTAAAGGGCTGGGGCTAGAGGATGTCTTCGGTGGAATTCTTCCACTAGTTGGGGGGCATTTTCCAAGTTTTCTGCGGGTTCCCAGGAGTCCTCTGAATCGTCAAAATCTTTCCAGGAAACTTGGTATTCTAACACTGTGATTTTCTTGGATTTGCGGCCCTTCCCTTTTTGAGGGACCTTGTATTCCTTCAATCGGCTGTTCAGAATCTCTCTCACCTCCCATTCTTCTTGATCATCTAAAACGATAGGGGGCGGGGGTGAAGGTCGAATTCCATTGATTTCGTTACCTTTCCAAGGCGAGAGCTTGTCTACATGGAAGATGGGATGAAGACGTTTCATGGAACGGGGCAGGATGAGTCTATAGTCCAGTTCGCCAATTTTCTCGGCTATTTTGAATGGGCCTAGGTTCACTTCAGCCAATTTCCTTGTGGGGACTTTGATATTGATGTTTCGAGCATCTAGGAAGACATAGTCTCCTTTCTCGAATGTGTGGGGTTTGTCCTTTCCAGACTCATATCTCTCCTTGCGATGTCTTTTTTCCAAGGTTAATGCTGCGTCCACATCTTTTCTTACTTCTTGCAGCAAGTCCATGCGTTCATCGACTGTAAGAATTCCGGTTTCTCGTCCTACTGGAATGTTAAACAGGGGGGTATAACCATGATCTGCCTCGAATGGGGTTCGACCATGTGCAGAATGAACTCTTGAGTTCAGGGCGAATTCTGCCATGGGTAGGTGTTCATCCCAGTCATCCTGTCTTCGACTAGTGTAGAATCGGAGGAATTTTTCTGTTTCTTGATTAGTTCGCTCCGTCTGTCCATTAGCTTGTGGGTGATAGGCCGTGGTTAGGTTTGACTGTATTCCCAACCGTTTCAATAGAGTTCTCATGAGTTTGGCTGCAAATTGCGGGCCTCGATCACTGACGAATGCTTCAGGAAGTCCATGTAGGCGGAAGATCTCTTTGTAGTATAAATCGATGGTCCCTTCTGCTGTGACGTTGGACGTGGTGGGGAGGGTATGGGCTCTCTTTGTGTAGTGATCTGAGAACGTGACTATTGCATCGTAGCCGTGTGCTTCTGGCAGCTGCGTGACAAAGTCTACTCCTACTATTTTCCAGGGGCCTTTGGGAGTGGGGAGCAGTTGTGTGAGTGCTCGAGGATGTTGTTGATGTTTCAGTCGATGACATTTCTCACATCCTTCCACATACTTTTTGACGAAGGCTCGCATGTTAGGCCACCAGAATTGAGAGTCTACTTTGTTCAAGGTTTCGTGATTGCCTGGGTGTCCCACTGTCCAGTGATCGTGGCATTGTTCCACCACGTCTCTTCGAAGGTTCTCTTCATCGGGGACATAGACTCTTCCTCTGTAGTATATTAAACCATTTTCTTCTTCCCATTCTGCCAATCCGTTGGCAAGGCGTCGTAAACCATGCTTTTTTAACTGTTCCAACCCAGCCAGTACTTCTGCTTCTTTGGTGGAACTGTTTCGGATCCGTTCTTCTAAGGGATTTTGGAAGAAGTGGGTCGCTGCAAGCTTCATGAATACTGAGGGAGGGAGCACTATCTGCTGTTGATTGTCGTCTGCATCTGAAACCTTGTGCTGTGGGAGTCTGGATAGTGCGTCTGCCTGTGAATTGGTCTTCCCTGCTTGGTGAACCATCCGGAAGTTGAATGGGGATAGATCCAATGCCCATCGAGCTTGTCGTCGATTCAGGTTCTGTGCTGTTCGCCAATACTGGAGGTTGGAGTGATCTGTGATGATGGTAAATGGTTCATCTACTCCTTCCAGGAAGTGTCGCCAGTCTTCTAGGGCTAAGATGACAGCTAGCATTTCTCGGTCATAGATTTCGTAGTTCCGTTCAGCTGGATTCATAGAGCTAGATCTGAAGGCAACTGGTCTCCATGATTCATCAGGTTGTTGTTGCATAATCACTCCTCCCGTGGCAAATCCAGAGGCATCGACTTCAATCTTGGTGGGTCGGTCTGGCCTCCATAGTTGGAGTATTGGGGCTGTTGTGAACGCTGTTCGGAGGGAGTTGAAAGCCTTTTCCTGATCTGGTCCCCATAAGAATGGAGTCTCCTTTTTTGTCAAATCGTGGAGGGGTCGTGCGATTTTGGCAAAGTCCTTGATAAATCGGCGGTAGAAGTTGGCAAAGCCAATAAATCCTCGGACCTCTTTCAAGTTCCTGGGTGTTGGCCAGTCCTTTACTGCAGCTACCTTTCCTGGGTCCATTCGGAGCTCTCCTTTACTGATTAATAGCCCTAAGTATTCAATCTCTGTTTTTTCAAATTCACACTTCTCTGGCCGGAGGTAGAGGTCGTATTTTTCCAGTCTGTTTAGGACTTCGTGAGTGACTTTTCGGTGTTCGATTAAGTCTGAGGAGAAAATCAGGATATCGTCCAGATAGACAGCCACCTTTCCTTGAGCAATCATGTCGGCAAAAATGGTATTCATCAGTGCTTGGAAGGTGGCAGGTGAATTGGTGAGTCCGAATAGCATGACCAGTGGTTCAAAGAGCCCTGAATTAGTAGCAAATGCAGCTTTCCATTCATCTCCCTTCTTGATTCTGACGTTGTGGTATCCCCAACGGACATCAAATTTGGTGAAGTATTTGGCATCCTTTAAACGGTTGATGATGTCTGACACTAGAGGGAGAGGATAACGGTTTTTGACAGTCCACTCGTTGAGCTTTCGGTAGTCTTGAACTAGACGAAGTTTGCCATCTTTCTTTTTGATAAAGAAGACTGGGGAGGCGATGGGTGATTTGGATGGACGAATGTAATTCTTCCTAAGGTTCTCTTCCAAGAATTTGTCCAGTTCTGCTTGTTCATTCATTGACATGGGGTAAATCTTGGTCCTCATAGTTTCCGGCGCTCCTGGCATGAGGTCAATGGCGTGATCCCAGGGTTTATGTTCTGGCAATCGTTCTGATTCCTGTTCTAGGAAGACTTTAACGTGGTTCCGGTATTCCTCTGGAATCATCTCTTCCAGGGTTTTAATGGGCTTGGCCTGATTCCCTTTTTCTGCTATTTGCTGAGAGTATGTGTATCCAGCTGCGCACCAGAGTTCTTCGTCCGTTGATTCTAGGATACCTGCCTTCAAGAAAGCTCTTCGAGTGGCACGATTAGCTCTTATTCGACATGGTGGGGGTTCCTCGTCGGTGTTGGGTGGGCAGGGTTCCTGTTCTGGAATCAATATTGGTTCTATTTCTTCCTTTGGTGGTATGTCAGCTTCCTCTAGAATGTAGGGATGATCAGGTGGGAGTGTCGGCTTCGATAGGGTGGCCTTGACTTCTGCATCTTCCACTTCTTCCATATCCACTTTTACTGTGGTTCGTGGGGGAGGAATGTGGAATGTTCCTGTTTTCCAATCTATCGAAGGATTAACTTTTCGAAGCCAGGGAAGCCCAAGGATCAGTGTATCAACTCCTAAGTTGGTTACTAAGAAGTCTGTCCATTCCTTGTATTTTCCTAACGTCATATAAAGTCTGACGAAGTGAGTGATCTGTCCTGCCGTATTGTTTGACCCGTCGATATTATGTAGCCGTATTGGTTGCTTTAGGGGTTTGAGCGCCATTCGATGCCTTTGAGCAAATCCTTTGTCGATGAACAGTCCCGTGGCTCCACTATCAATCATTGCCGCTGTGGTGGTACTCTTGTTCTTTCCTCTCAATCCTACATTTGCGCGAAAGTGTGATGAAAACGGATCAATTTCGCAAGCAGATAGTGTACATGTAGATATCGAATCGTAGAGAGAGGGGGAGAGCATAGAGTCCAAAGAGGGTGTTTGCGCTGCGACGCGAGCAGACACCCGGGTTAAAAACCCTCGAAAGCGGCACGGAGTTGGTCCATCTTTTCTCCTAGGAAATCGTTAAATTCTTGAGTTCGGTTGGCAGTATCATTGGTTGTGGTGGTGGATGACGATGAGATAGAGCTTTCTTCAGGGAAGAGGGTAAATGGTTTCTCAGGTTGCGTAGCAGCAACCCTCTGTCCTTGGTTTCCTCCTGGTTTCCTGCCCATAAACTTATCCTGGCAAACATTCTGTGAATGACCTTTTCGACGACAGTAGGAGCATGTGAGTCCTCCGTGATTCCCCTGAGCTTTGATGTGTTCTTTGCTTCCGCAACCATAGCATCGTCCGGCCATCGCCTTCTGATAATCTTCCCTTGTCTTCCCATTTCCAGTCTGATTTCGACCAAAGGTTCGGGTGGCATCAATGTCCATTGCATAAGGATCTGAGGCGGTTTTGGCTTTGTGATTGCCAAATTGGGGACGTTCTCCTCGCCTCTCTTTGAAACGTTGGTCCAGCATACTGGCCTGTTTGATGAGTTCTTCTAGGGTTTCAGGGTCTTGGATTATGCGGATTGTGACAAGTCCGTCTTTGATCTCATCTTTCAACCCGATATAGAATCGTTCCATCAGATCCCCATCAGAGAACCCAGTTCGGGCTGCTATTTCTTGGAATACCGCCGCATACTCCGCTACTCCTTTTGTCTGTTTCAGGTTTTGGATCAGACGCTTGGCTTCTGACTTCTCATCAGCTGGGAGAAACCTTTGTTTGAAGGCGTCCACACAGTGCGACCAGAGAACTTCATGGTTTACAGTGAATGGAAATTCTGAGGTTCGATCGGAAGCGTGTTTTTCAATCTTGTTCAGATGGGGGAGGGCCCATTGAGCGGCTGGCCCTTCCATAAATGACAAGAAGGAGGTGATCCATGCTTTGTGGTTGGGTTCGTCGTCTTCCTGCAGCGTGGGTTGACAGTTTGCCCAATTAACAAACTGTGCCAGAAAGGAGCGGGCATTCTCTGAGCTTCCTTTGAAGGCCGAAGGGCGGACCACCATATCTTTGGCGACTTTGCTCTTCTTCATTGCTTCTGCTAATTCTGCCAGGCTGCTCACCAGGAGATTAATGTTACCAGAATTGGTCGACATGATGGGATTTAACGGGGTTCTAGGAGTTCTTGTGGGTCTTTCAGGTGAGTCTACTCGGATCGGCGAGCTGGGCTTCTCTTCTTCTGACTCAGTGTCTGCTTTGATCGGGGATTCGGGCTTCTGGGTTTCAGGCTCGGCTTTTGCCTTTCCTTTGTCTGAAGTGGACACTTTAGGGGGTGCAGGGGTGGAAGTGGCTGGAGTTGTTGGTGCAGTGACAGGTGGAGTCTCTTTCTTTGGACGGTCTTTGTTGTCCGTTCTCCCTATTCGGAGGGAGGACGATGCTGAACTGCTTGGGGGCGGATTGGTGATGGGATGAGGTTTCCACGCTAGGACGTTGTCCTTGGTGTATCGATTGTCTGTGATAGAGAAACGGGCGTGGGGGCAGGGGGTTTTAGCACAGGCTTTGGATGATTTGGCTTCTGGATCCCACGAGTTACTAGTCTCGTGAGGGACTCTGATGTAATGTTCGAGGTTACTACAGTAAGGTATTACAGGGGCCTTTGGACTAAGGTCCTCGTCGTCTGACAGTAGGGGTGCTTTAAATGAGGAAGACGTGATGGGCAGTTATGCTTCAGCGGGCGGTTCAAACCCTGCTGAAGTGGCTATTTCTCGGTTTGACGTCCAAATGGGGAAATAATTCTCCCACTGTATCCGGGAATCGCTGTTCAATGAACTCGTGGTACAGAATTTCGATGACCCTCTCTTTTCGTTCCCAGTCTAAGCTTTTCTTGATCCTGATGTAATCGTAGACTACAATTTTAAGTTCAGGATAGATTCGGACTGAGTTGAGGTATTCGTCTTGGCTTTGATCCCAGAAGTCTCTGATAATGTCGTGCTTCAGGCGCCACCCAAAGCGGCAGTAGCAGGAGTGTTCGTCTGGATGAGGATCTTCTGTTCCTGTAGTGATTCCTATGTCGTCTTCAAAGAAGAAAATGAAGTCTTCGGTAGCTTCGTCAAGGTTGGCGAGGGGAATGTCAGCGATCGGCACTGTAAGTAAGCTTTAGCGGGGGGGAAGGTGACAATCCGTCGACTATGGTACTATTCGGAGTTCCACAGGGGACGTAAGGGATCTTGACCTAATGTCGTGAAGGGAGCTTCAAGCGACTTGAGATTTGAGAAAGGATTCAGGCAACTAGTCCCAGAATGACCAAGTTAGATTAGGGCTAGTTAAAGTAGAGGAAGCGCACCTAGTCCCAGAATGACCAAGAGGTCAAGATGGGGACTAGGACTGTAAGTACTGGGCCTTATATACTTGGAGACTGAGTCATAAGTGCGAAAGAGTCGGACAGAATCATAATACAGTATGAGTCGTGAGGTCAGAAGGTATAGTCACAAGGTACAGCTTTAGTCAGACAGCTGTAGACGGTCCGTGGCTACGCGCCGAGAGAAAGCGTAATAAAGGAAAAGAGAAAGAAAAGAAAATAAAGAAACGGGAATAGGAGATAAGTAAATGAAATAGAAAAGGAAAATGAAAACGGTTAATCTGTTTATGACAACTTGATACTCTAGCACGGTAATCTTTTTGGATTTGTGCCCTTTTCCTTTCTGAGGAATTTTGTATTCTTTCAGTCGACTGTTCAGGATTTCCCTCACCTCCCATTCTTCTTGATTGTCTAGCACGATGGGGGGTGGAGGTGAGGGCCGGATTCCATTGACTTCGTTACCTTTCCAAGGCGAAAGTTTATCTACGTGGAAGATGGGGTGAAGGCGCTTCATAGAACGAGGGAGGATGAGTCTATAGTCCAGTTCACCAATTTTCTCAGCTATTTTGAATGGGCCTAAGTTCACTTCAGCCAATTTTCTTGTTGGGACTTTGATATTGATGTTCCGGGCATCTAGAAAGACATAGTCTCCCTTTTGAAGGTATGAGGTTTGTCTTTCCCTGACTCGTACCTCTCCTTGCGATGTTTCTTTTCCAAATGTAATGCCGCGTCAACGTCTCTTCTGACTTCTTGGAGTAATTCCATGCGCTCATCCACTGTAAGAATCCCAGTTTCCCTTCCTACTGGAAGATTGAACAAAGGGGTATAACCGTGATCTGCTTCAAATGGGGTTCGACCGTGTGCTGAGTGGACTCTTGAGTTCAGGACAAACTCTGCCATGGGTAAATGTTCGTCCCAGTCGTCTTGTCGTCGGCTGGTGTAGAATCTGAGGAACTTCTCTGTTTCCTGGTTGGTCCGCTCCGTCTGTCCGTTTGCTTGTGGGTGATAGGCTGTGGTGAGATTTGACTGTATTCCCAGACGTTTTAACAAAGTCCTCATGAGTTTTGCTGCGAATTGTGGGCCTCGATCACTAACAAACGCTTCAGGGAGTCCATGTAGTCGGAAGATCTCCTTGTAGTACAGGTCGATGGTTCCTTCTGCAGTAACATTAGACGTGGTGGGCAGGGTGTGGGCTCTCTTTGTGTAATGATCTGAGAACGTGACTATTGCATCGTGGCCATGTGCTTCGGGCAGTTGTGTGACGAAATCTACTCCTACCACTTTCCATGGGCCTTTGGGAGTGGGGAGTGGTTGTGTGAGTGCTCGGGGGTGTTGTTGATGCTTCAGTCGATGGCATTTTTCACATCCTTCCACATACTTTTTTACAAAGGCTCGCATGTTAGGCCACCAGAATTGGGAGTCCACTTTGTTCAGTGTTTCATGGTTGCCTGGGTGTCCTACTGTCCAATGATCATGACATTGTTCCACCACATCTTTTCGGAGGTTTTCTTCATCTGGGACATAGACTCTTCCTCGGTAGTATATTAACCCGTTTTCTTCTTCCCATTCTGCTAGTCCATTGGCGAGGTGTCGTAATCCATGTTTTCTCAATTGTTCCAGTCCGGCCAATACTTCAGCTTCTTTAGCAGAGCTGTTCCGAATTCGTTCTTCCAGGGGGTTTTGGAAGAAGTGAGTGGCTGCAAGTTTCATGAATATGGACGGAGGGAGTACTATCTGTTGTTGATTATCATCCGAGTCTGATACCTTGTGCTGTGGGAGTCTGGATAACGCATCTGCCTGGGAGTTAGTTTTCCCTGATTGGTGAACCATTCAGAAGTTGAAGGGGGACAGATCTAAGGCCCATCGAGCTTGTCGTCGATTCAGATTCTGTGCTGTTCGCCAATACTGGAGGTTCGAGTGATCTGTGACAATAGTGAAGGGTTCGTCTACCCCTTCCAGGAAGTGTCGCCAGTCTTCTAGAGCTAGAATGACCGCCAACATCTCTCTATCATAGATTTCGTAGTTCCGTTCAGCTGGGTTCATAGAGCTTGATCTGAAAGCAACTGGTTTCCATGACTCGTCAGGCTGCTGTTGCATAATTACTCCTCCCGTGGCGAAACCTGAGGCATCGACTTCAATCTTGGTGGGTCGATCTGGTCTCCACAGCTGGAGTATCGGGGCCGTGGTGAATGCCGTTCGTAGGGAGTTGAAAGCTCTCTCCTGGTCTGGTCCCCACACGAATGGAGTCTCCTTTTTCGTCAGGTCGTGTAGAGGTCGAGCAATTTTGGCAAAATCCTTGATAAACCGGCGATAAAAATTGGCAAAGCCGATGAATCCTCGAACTTCTTTCAAGTTCTTGGGTACTGGCCAATCCTTTACTGCGGCTACCTTTCCAGGGTCCATTCGAAGTTCTCCTTGGCTGATCAACAGTCCTAAGTATTCAATTTCCGTCTTTTCAAACTCGCACTTTTCTGGCCTCAGGTAGAGGTCATACTTTTCCAGCCTGGTCAGGACTTCATGAGTGACTTTTCGATGTTCCGCCAAATCTGAAGAGAAGATCAGGATGTCATCTAGATAGACGGCTACTTTTCCTTGAGCAATCATGTCGACAAAGATGGTGTTCATCAGTGCTTGGAAAGTGGCAGGGGAATTGGTGAGGCCAAATAACATAACCAGGGGTTCAAAGAGTCCTGAGTTGGTAGCAAATGCGGCTTTCCATTCATCTCCCTTTTTGATTCGGACGTTGTGGTATCCCCAACGGACGTCGAATTTGGTGAAGTACTTGGCATCTTTCAGACGGTTAATGATGTCTGACACCAAAGGGAGAGGGTAACGGTTTTTGACAGTCCATTCATTAAGTTTTCGGTAATCCTGGACCAAACGGAGTTTGCCATCTTTCTTCTTGATAAAGAAAACTGGGGAAGCAATGGGTGATTTGGATGGACGAATGTAATTTTTCCTCAAGTTTTCCTCCAAGAACTTGTCTAATTCTGCCTGTTCATTGACTGACATAGGGTAGATCTTGGTCCTCATAGTTTCCGGTGCTCCTGGCATGAGGTCAATGGCATGATCCCAGGGTTTGTGTTCTGGTAGTCGCTCTGATTCTTGTTCCAGGAAGACTTTAACGTGATTTCGATATTCTTCTGGAATCATTTCTTCCAGAGTTTTGACTGGTTTGGCCTGGTTTCCTTTTTCTGCGATTTGTTGAGAGTAGGTATATCCTGCTGCGCACCAAAGTTCTTCATCTGTCGTTTCTAGAATGCCTGCCTTCAAGAAAGCTCTTCGGGTGGCTCGGTTAGCTCTTATTCGGCATGGTGGGGGTTCTTCATTCACATCGGGTGGATGGGGTTCTTGTTTAGGGTTGGGAGCAGTTTCTGGTTCTTCTTCTGGTGATGTGTTAACTTCCTCTAGAATACAGGGATGATCGGGCGGAAGTGTTGGCCTTAGTCTTGTGGCCTTGACTTCTGCGTCTTCCACTTCCTCCATGTCTACTTTTACTGTAGTTCGTGGGGGAGGAATGTGGAATGTTCCTGTCTTCCAATCTATCGAAGGATTAACTTTTCGAAGCCAAGGAAGCCCAAGGATCAGTGTATCGACTCCTAAGTTGGTTACTAGGAAGTCCGTCCATTCCTTGTACTTTCCTAACGTCATATGAAGTCTGACGAAGTGAGTGATTTGTCCTGCCGTGTTGTTTGACCCGTCGATATTGTGTAGTCGTATTGGTTGTTTCAGAGGTCTGAGAGCCATTCGATGCCTTTGAGCAAATTCTTTGTCAATGAACAGTCCTGTGGCCCCACTATCAATCATTGCCGCGGTGGTGGTACTCTTGTTCTTTCCTCTCAATCCTACATTTGCGCGAAAGTGTGATGAAAACGGATCAATTTCGCAAGCAGATAGTGTACATGTAGATATCGAATCGTAGAGAGAGGGGGAGAGCATAGAGTCCAAAGAGGGTGTTTGCGCTGCGACGCGAGCAGACACCCGGGTTAAAAACCCTCGAAAGCGGCACGGAGTTGGTCCATCTTTTCTCCTAGGAAGTCATTAAATTCTTGAGTTCGATTGGCAGTATCATTGGTGGTGGTGGTGGATGACGACGAGATAGAGCTTTCTTCAGGGAAGAGGGTGAATGGTTTCTCTGGTTGCGTAGCAGCAACCCTCTGTCCTTGGTTTCCTCCTGGTTTCCTGCCCATAAACTTATCCTGGCAAACATTCTGTGAGTGACCTTTTCGACGGCAGTAGGAGCATGTGAGTCCTCCGTGATTCCCCTGAGCTTTGATGTGTTCTTTGCTTCCGCAACCATAGCAGCGTCCAGCCATTGCTTTCTGATAATCTTCCCTTGTTTTCCCATTTCCAGTCTGATTTCGACTAAAGGTTCGGGTGGCATCAATGTCCATTGCATAAGGATCCGAGGTGGTTTTGGCTTTGTAATTGCCAAATTGGGGACGTTCTCCTCGCCTCTCCTTGAAGCGTTGGTCCAGCATACTGGCCTGTTTGATGAGTTCTTCTAGGGTCTCAGGGTCTTGGATTATGCGGATTGTGACAAGTCCGTCTTTGATCTCGTCTTTCAGCCCGATATAGAATTGTTCCATCAGATCGCCATCAGAGAACCCAGTTCGGGCTGCTATTTCTTGAAATACCGCCGCATATTCAGCTACTCCCTTTGTCTGTTTCAGGTTTTGGATCAGACGTTTGGCTTCTGACTTCTCATCAGCTGGGAGAAACCTCTGTTTGAAGGCGTCCACACAGTGCGACCAGAGGACTTCATGGTTTACAGTGAATGGAAACTCTGAGGTTCGATCGGAAGGGTGTTTTTCAATCTTGTTCAGATGGGGGAGGGCCCATTGAGCGGCTGGCCCTTCCATGAATGACAAGAAGGAGGTGATCCATGCTTTGTGGTTGGGTTTGTCGTCTTCTTGCAGCGTGGGTTGACAGTTTGCCCAATTAACAAACTGTGCCAGAAAGGAGCGGGCATTCTCTGAGCTTCCTTTGAAGGCCGAAGGGCGGACTACCATATCTTTGGCGACTTTGTTTTTCTTCATTGCTTCTGCTAATTCTGCCAGGCTGCTCACCAGGAGATTAATGTTACCGGAATCGGTCGACATGATGGGAATTAACGGGGTTTTAGGAGTTCTTGTGGGTCTTTCAGGTGAGTCTACTCGGATCGGCGAGCTCGGCTTCTCTTCTTCTGACTCAGTGTCTGCTTTGATCAGGGATTCGGGCTTCTGGGTTTCAGGCTCGGCTTTTGCCTTTCCTTTGTCTGAAGTGGACACTTTAAGGGGTGCAGGGGTGGAAGTGGCTGGAGTTGTTGGTGCGGTGACAGGTGGAGTCTCTTTCTTTGGGCGGTCTTTGTTGTCAGTTCTCCCTACTCGGAGGGAGGACGATGCTGAACTGCTTGGGGGCGGATTGGTGATGGGATGAGGTTTCCACGCTAGGACGTTGTCCTTGGTGTATCGATTGTCTGTGATAGAGAAACGGGCGTGGGGGCAGGGGGTTTTAGCACAAGCTTTGGATGATTTGGCTTCTGGATCCCACGAGTTACTAGTCTCGTGAGGGACTCTGATGTAATGTTCGAGGTTACTACAGTAAGGTACTACAGGGGCCTTTGGACTAAGGTCCTCGTCGTCTGACAGTAGGGGTGCTTTAAATGAGGAAGACGTGATGGGCAGTTATGCTTCAGTGGGCGGTTCAAACCCTGCTGAAGTGGCTATTTCTCGGTTTGACGTCCAAATGGGGGAACAACTCTCCCACTGTATCCGGGAATCGCTGTTCAATGAACTCGTGGTACAGAATTTCGATGACCCTCTCTTTTCGTTCCCAGTCTAAGCTTTTCTTGATCCTGATGTAATCGTAGACTACAATTTTAAGTTCAGGATAGATTCGGACTGAGTTGAGGTATTCGTCTTGGCTTTGATCCCAGAAGTCTCTGATAATGTCGTGCTTCAGGCGCCACCCAAAGCGGCAGTAGCAGGAGTGTTCGTCTGGATGAGGATCTTCTGTTCCTGTAGTGATTCCTATGTCGTCTTCAAAGAAGAAGATGAAGTCTTCGGTAGCTTCGTCAAGGTTGGCGAGAGGAATGTCAGCGATCGGCACTGTAAGTAAGCTTTAGCGAGGGGGAAGGTGACAATCCGTCGACTATGGTACTATTCGGAGTTCCACAGGGGACGTAAGGGATCTTGACCTAATGTCGCGAAGGGGGCTTCAAGCGACTTAAGATTGGAGGAAGGATTCAGACAACTAGTCCCAGAATGACCAAGTTAGATTAAGGCTAGTTTAAAGTAGAGGAAGCGCACCTAGTCCCAGAATGACCAAGAGGTCAAGATGGGGACTAGGACTGTAAGTACTGGGGTTTATATACTTGGGGACTGAGTCATGAATGCGAAGGAGTCGGACAGAATCATAATACAGTATGAGTCGTAAGGTCAGAAGGTATGGTCACAAGGTACAGCTTTAGTCAGATAGCTGTAAGCGGTCCGTGGCTGCGCGCCGAGAGGCAACATGCTAAAAAAAAAGAGAAAAAGAAAAAAAGGAATAAAGAAACGGGGATAGGAGATAAGTAAAGGGAATAGAAAAGGGAAAATGAAAACGGTTAATGGGTTCATGACAGTTACATTATTTGCAATGGGATGTGATAAGGTAGGGGCAAGCCAGTTACCGTAAAGGTGGACAGCCACCCATCAAATATCCTTTTTAGGCAACTTTGCCTTGCCTCCAATCAAATCTCTTCGTTCTCCTCCTCTTTATACCTTAGCACAAAAACACTTCCTGAGATCTAAATTATTATATGTATAGTGTACGCAGTTCCGGAATTAGATAAATATACTAAGAAATGAGCGAGGAGAAGCGGATACAAGATTCGTACCACAGATGCTGGAAATAAGCGTATGCAATGCTAGCAGCAGGCCAAAAGTCCTCATTATTCAATGGAATGCTTCTCGTAATCCACTAAAATGATGTTTGGAATGAGTCGGTGACCCTAGCCCTTGCGACTGGCCGGTGCAAGCCATTGTCTGTCAGCCTTCAAGCATAACTGTCTGTAAAATGAAAGAATCAAATTAAACTTTCATTCCATTATACTAACGAGGTGGTAACTTAGAAATTAGATGCGTCTGTGAATACATCCGATACGAGTAGCATCGCATGCCTACCATCACAGCATCCCCACGCATTGAATTGGGAACGGCGAACTCCAAGACCACTTTTTTCGAAAGAAATGACAATTAATTGGTGTTATACACTATTGAGCATGTATTTAATCATGCACTTGCATGGATTTCCGCTTGGTTTGGGCTGTACGAGGTTGAGCGGGTGTAGATCACCACTAAATCGGCATATGTATCTTCACAACCACTTCTATTGTGGTTTTTACCTGCATGACTCCTTCTATAGATCCTTTTGAAAGATCATAGCCCTTTGGTTCACGTCAATATATGGCCGTTTGACGCTCATCTTTGTATCTGCTTCTCCTCGCTCATTTCTTAGTATATTTATCTAATTATGGAACTGCGTGCACTATACATATACTACTTTAGACCTCAGGAAGTGTTTCTGTGCTAAGGTGTAAAGAGGAGGAGAACGAAGAGATTTGATTGAGGGCAAGGGAAAGTTGCCTAAAAAGGATATTTGATGGGTGGCTGTCCACCTTTCCAGTAACTGGCTTGCCCCTACCTTACCAGAATGAGGTGCAAATGCAAATTATGTGAGCCAAGACCCACTTATCCCCACAACCGAAACAATTCTCCAGCCTCCTCCAACGTCTGGCCCCTCTTGATGAGAGCAGGAAAGGGTGGCACCACGTACGGCGGCAAAAGAAATACATGAAGAAAGCTCTGCTGGATCATTTTCGCAACGGGTCCCCAACAGGTATTATTGATAATGAGTGAATAACCTGGTATTACCGCAAAGACAAGTCCCGGTTCATAAAGTTCTGCCAGATAAGAGGTCATGTCGAATCACACGATAACCAACTTCAAGATACTACATTGGAGGCCATTGAAATAGTCAGAGGATATTCGGAAGAAAGCAAGTTCTTCATTCTTGGGATGTTAGCCTCAACCACCGGCTTCGGCTCTCTTGGTGATAACTCTCCAACCTCCCCGTCAAGGCAGAAATCATCCAAAAGACTGGCTCTGTACAGACGATATATATTACCAAGATCATAGCCCCTGCAATGATTAACAACAGGATATGCTTGTCAATCTATATTCCCAGAGGCTGGCTGAGGAGAAGGACTGACAAAGATGACCAACAATACCTTTGAGAATAGTGAGGATGCTGGTAGAGTTACCTCGAATGGGAATGGGCGAGAGCTCTGCACGATGTGTTCCTATTCCCTCCCCTCGCAAATGAGAATCAGACGTGATGGTTACATTTGTCGAGTTGTTCTCCATTAAATCCTGGTATGCTGCCTTTGTGGCTGGAATCCAGCTCTGGACTTCTATGCAAGGTCAAACTAATTTTGGATAATGCTGTGTTTCTGTCGATGCGACGAACCACCAAGGGAAGAACAGGTCGAGGTGACCGTTTTCGACAGGATTGCTTGGCTTTAGTTTTCGTTCTGCTCTACTTACATAGGGGAGATATGTATAAATAGCGCAGATTAACACTCTAACACCAGCTCAGAGACAACATGGATGACCAAATAGCCTACAAATCAAGAGTCATGGTCTGGGGATGAATTGGACTGGAGTCAAGCAGCATAGCCACACCGTGACTTTTCTTGCACCTCCATCCTGTTCGTCGTGTCAGCTTCCTTCTCCTCACCTTCTAACCCTCTTCTTGGCTCAAAAGTGTTGAAGCTAATGTCAATTATCGACTCTCAACGTGCTTCCTTGAGAGCTGAAATTGCATCACTCGAAGCTCGACTGTTGGTGCTTCGTTCCCAACTTAATTCCCTTAGCACAATCAATTGTCTTCCTACAGATATCACACTAGAAGTTTTCAGGCTCGTACGGGGAGCTCCAATTTCGAACTTCGGTTGGATTCAAGGTATTACCGACATCTGCTCCCACTGGCGGTCGGTCGTGCTTGGTCAACGAGAGCTTTGGACGACCGTTTTTCTGTCGCCGAAACATGTGAAGCAGCAGGAACCAATATTCACTTTGCTCAATCGAGCGGAGGGCTCCCCACTAACCCTATATGCTCCCTCATCCTCGTTTCTGGTCGGAGACAAAGGGATGGAACCGTTCGGAATCCATCCGCATGCGTTGAGGGGTCTTTTTATCCTGACCTGCCTCAGTCTCAAGCACCTTTCTCAGTTTTTCCGTGTAGAGGACAACATTGAAGCGCCGTGGCTTCAAACTTTGAACATTGATTTCTGCACAGGGAAGGCTGGAGCTATGCCTGAATTCGTGAAATTCTTGTCTGAGCAATGCCTGTCCTTACAAACGCTCCGCATTCCTTCTCTCTTCTTCGTTTCTACGGATCTCCAAGCTCTTAACCTGAGCCAGTTATCTCTTTTCGAGACCTCGATCATGGCCACTCCTGATTCTCACCATGAACGTCTCTTTCCGTACGATGTCCTTGCGTCATTGACACACTGCACAAATTTGAGATTTCTGGCTATTGCGGGGCCATATCTCGAATACTATGAGCAGTTCCTACCATCCGTTAAGCTTACATTACCCTTCTTGAGCTCTGTGAAGCTTGCGAAAACCAAGATTCGATCTGTCATTAATGTGCTCCAATTCATATCATCTCCTATGGCTGTTGACGTCTCATGCCTTCAAATTACGATGGTTCCCACATTTTTACCTCTGGATCGAGAAAAACCAACGCCAGAATTGGTCTCTGAGTTGGTCAAGATTATGCTGGAACACTGCCGCTCACAAGGATCCCATCTCTTCCTTTATGATTTCTTGGGTGAAAGTGACCCATATAACTATGGATTTCGGCTTGAAGAAAGCTTGCGTTCGATTCTCGATATTTCTTTGGTTTCGGGTTCCGAATACCCAGCCGATTTATACAGCGCCCTCCTAGCTCCATTGAACCCTACATCTTTCACCCGAATTTCATTGCAGGGTATAGCCTTGAATGTAGTGAATCTCCCCTTTTTCTGTGTCTGTCCTGCCACTTCCGTCACAGTAATTCCCCGAGGAAATTTCCACGTGTTTAAGCTGGCCACTCCGCCGGGGGTCACAGATATTCCTTTGCCTCATTTGAAAAACATTGAAATATTTTATGTGTATGGAAACGACCTACTTCTCATTACTTCGACATTATGGTGGAGATGTCGAAAAGGTCTTCCTCTCCCTCGGCTAACGTTAGTTGGAACTGACGAGGAGAGTCGCTTCAATGAAACGGCCCGCAGGTTATTGCCTCTCATTACGAATGGAACCTTCCTGAAAGATTCATCAGGGGACGAACGGCAATTGCCTCACCTCGATTTCGAAAATATCCCCAACCTTAATACGGCAGAGACTTGCTCCAAACTGGATGTGGAGACCGGAGCGGACCAGGATACCGACGAATATGATAGCGAGGAGAGTGAATTGAGTAATGAGTATGGGGCATGGTTTCTTCGTCCTGATGAGGCGTTACTTGAAGATGAGGAGAGTGATGATGACTATGTTCCGACTGAATCCGACCAAGATCCCGACTCAGATTCAGAGTAGAATGGTTCATTTGTACTTAGTAGTTACTGATATTCGCTGATGATATGGATTCGAATCTGAATTTATGTTTATTTATTTATTTTTTTCTTCCCTTTTTGTGGCTCAGAGAGCATAGCCACTCTCACTTGTTTTCCACTTCCATTCTGTTCGTCTTGTCTGTTTTCATTCTCTTTATCTTCTCATGCTTATTCATCAAAAGAGTCAAGTTCAATGTCTATCAACAACTCTCAACTTGCTTCCTTGAAGACCGAAATCGCATCCCACGAAGCACGGCTTTTCGTCCTTCGTTCTCAGCTCAATACTATGAGCGCAGTGAATTGCCTCCCTACGGATGTCTTCCTAGAGATTATTAAACTTGTATGAGGATCTCCGACTTCAAACTTTGATTGGATTCGAGGTATTACCGACGTGTGTGCACATTGGAGGTCCATTGCACTCAGTCGTCGAGAGCTGTGGGCGACGATTTTTTTTGTCGCCAAACAACGTAAAACAGCGAAAACCGATAACTGAATTACTTAATCGGGCAGATGGCTTCCCACTAACGCTCCATGCGTCCTCTTCCTCGCTTTTGGTTGAAGACAAGACGATCGCGCGTTTTGGGATTTGCATTTCTGCCTTAAGAGGTCTCTATATCGGTGCATTATCCAGCCTCAGCCACCTCTCTCAGATATTTCGTGTGGATGACAATGTTGAAGCTCCATGGCTTCAGACTTTAAATATTGATTTCTGCATCGAGAGGTTTGGTGCTGTGCCCGAATTCATGAAATTCCTTTCCGAGTACTGCCCATCCCTGCAAAGGCTTTGCATTCCTTCCCTTTCCTTCGTTTCTACAGATCTCAGATCTCTTAACCTGACCCATTTATCTCTTCTTGAGACTTCAGACCGCTTCCCTCCCGATCAACCCGAACGCTTCGTTCCGTACGACGTCCTTGCGTCGTTGACGCACTGCGCCGGCTTACGACATCTTACTCTTGCAGGAGTGTATCTCCAATACTATGAGCGGTCCTTACCATCGGCTCAGCTCATGTTACCCGTCTTGAACTCCGTGACACTCGAGAAAGCGGATATTCAATCTGCCATTCATGTGCTTCAATTTTTAGCATCTCCCTTGGCTTTGGATGTCTCTTGCAGTGAAATGGGACTGATTCACAATGCTTCAACTATAAATCATGAAAAGCCGATCCTGGACTTGGTGTCTGAGCTGGTGAAGATTATGCTGGGACACTGCCGCTCACAAGGATCCCATCTCTTTCTCTACGATGGTAATGTTAGCAATCGAATATTTGAATATGGATTCTGGCTAGAAGAGAACTCTCATTCTATTCTCAATATTACCCTAACTTCGGGTTCCAACTATGGTCCAGCGGAGAGATACGGTGCCCTACTAGCTCCACTTAACCCTGCATCCTTTACCCAAATTTCCTTGGAGGGCATGGCTTTGAGCATTGCAAATATCCCCTTTTTCTGTGCGTGTACTGCGTCTTCCATCACAGTGATCCTTTGTGGAGACTTGGACTTGTTTACGCTGGACAGCCCCCCGGGAGCCGCAGCCATTCCTTTCCCATATTTGAATAACATTGAAATATTTTATATGGACGGAAATGATCTTACTCGCCTTACTATAATGTTTTGGTGGAGATATCGACGTGGTCTTCCTCCTCTTCGCTTAGTTTTGGCTGAAAGTGGAGGGTTTGATTCAAAGGACATGGGCTGGGTATTGTTGCCTCTCATTACAAACGGGACATTTTTGAAAGAGGCCTCTGGGGATTTATACCAGCTACCTGATCTCAATTTCGACGATATCGCAAGCGTAGACATTCTAGGGAGTTTCTCTGATTGGGATGACGAGACTGAGTCAGACCAGGATGCAGACGAATACGATGATGAGAGTGACGAGAGCGAAGAGAGTGAACTTAGTGACATATACGGAGTGTGGCTTCTCCATCCCGAGGGGCCATTACTTGAAGATGAGGATAGTGGTGATGACTATGTTCCGGCGGACTCCGATCTGGACTGAGGGTAGAACAGTCCAATTTTCTCCGGCATAACTTTTCTAATGTGTTTCCAATCCATCACATATTTTCAGAATGTCAGGGAATTTATGCTATCACCGTGTGAGGTTGAAAGGTGAATCACTTTCGGAGGCGGAATTCGAGGTAGTATTCTCACTGGTTCATGACATTTTTTGTGTACTTGTAGGGCACGTCTATACTAGAATCTTAGACCTACACCTTGAACATACCTTGTGACAGAGGCGCCCTACGTTGATTTTTTGGTCGAGTGGAGAGTTCGTCAATGAGGTTACGAGGGTAAGATGGAAAAGACGAGTATTGCGGTCTGCTATGAATTCCAATCGAATCCTTAGGCCATTCAGCTGTCGGTTACAAGCATCGGGTGGACGTGAACTCCTTATTGTTTTGAAAACAGATGAAATTTGAGCATGATTTTATCTTTAGACAAGGTGTGTCTGCACTTCGCTTCGACGTCTGCGGGTCGGATATTCTGGAGAAAGACATCAGAGCGAAAAGTAACGCAACTTTTCTGATTACTGGTGGTTGGTAGTCGATCAGAAGAGAGCACTCGCCGACATCTCCTTCCTTCAAAACTGAGATATTGTCAAGGAGCATACCATGGTGATCTTTTACTCGATCAGGTCGTGTCTTGTGATGGGGTTACGCATATGGACAACCCTGACAAAAGAATCAAGGGGTTGTCTCAGAAACAAGGAAGCGAGGAATCTGAAATGGGCACGGGACAAACAGGCGTAAACATCATTTTTGACATCTGCGTATCGAGAGGTAAATACATTTTTGTTTTCGGCGTCATTAAGGAAGCATAGCCACTCTACTTCCCTTTCACTTCTTCCATCTTGTTCGTCCTGGCCATCTTCATCCCCCTTGTCTTCTAACTCTTAATTCGTTAAGTGGTTCGAACACGATGTCGATCACCAACTCTCAGCGCAGTTCTTTGGTTTCCGAAATCGCATCCCTGGAAGCTCGGCTATTGGTGCTTCGTTCCCAGCTCAATACTTTAAGCGCAATCAATTGTCTTCCTACGGATGTCCTCCTGGAAATTATCAAGCTCGTGCGAGGAGCTCCAACCTCGAACTTTGGTTGGATTCGCGGAATTACTGATGTGTGTTCTCATTGGAGGTCCATTGCCCTCTGCCGTCGAGAGCTCTGGGCAACCATCTTTTTGTCGCCGAAGCACGTGAAACAACGAAAACCGATATATTCTTTGCTCAGTCGGGCGGATTGCTTCCCATTGACGCTACATGCACCCTCTTCTTCGCTTCTAGTTGATAACAAGAAGATTGAGCGTTTTGGGATTCGCATTCAAGCGTTGAGAGGGCTCTACATTGGCACTTGCTCCAGCCCCTATGACCTCGCTCAGATATTTCATGTAGAGGACAATATTGAAGCACCGTCGCTCCAAACTTTGCACGTTGATATATGCACGGCGGGGTTTCAGGCGGTTCCTCGACTCACAGCCTTCCTTTCCAAGCGTTGCCCATCCCTACGGAGACTCCGCATCCCTTCACTTTCCTTTGATTCTAAAGACGTTCAGGAGCTCACAGTCAGCGATTTATCTCTCGTTGAGGTTGCAGGTCGCGAGAGTGGGATTGTCTACAGTGTCCCTTCCCCATCGTACGATGTTCCTATTCAGCCGTACGACATCTTCGCATCGTTAATCCATTGTCGAAGCTTGAGGCACCTCACCTTAACAGCACTGTACCTGAAGCACTATGAATCCTTTTCACCATCAGTAGCGCTCAATTTGCCATTGTTGCGCTCGCTGACGTTGGAGAAGGCGAATATTCGATCTGCGATTAAAGTTCTTCAATTTATATCGTCCCAATCGGCTCTTGATGTCACTTGCACCCGAATGGAATTGGAGCCGCCATATAAAAGCGTCGATCACGGAGGGACGGAGATACAGCTTCTCTCTGAACTGGTGAAATGCATGCTTGGACACAGTCGCTCCCATGGCTCTCGCCTCTTTCTCTACACCACCAAGCGTCGTGGGGACCGATATATATATGGAATTCGTCTTGAGGGGAACGCTCATCCCCATCTCGATGTCACCGTATCACTGCCTTCTGCCTGTACTCCAGAGGAATTGTACAGCGCTCTCTTGGCTCCTCTGGACCCTGCGTCTTTTTCTCATGTCTCGTTTGGCGCAAATTCGTTGAAAATCGCAAGCCTCCCATTCTTCTGTGCTTGTTCTGCTACTTCATTCAATGTGGTGCATTGGGGGAATTTAGACGGATTATCGCTCGCTTCTCCACCCGGAGTAACCATGGTTCCTTTACCACATCTAGAAAACATTGAAGTGGAGGATGTGAGCTGGTCTGATCTCACTGGACTAGTTTCAACACTTTGGTGGAGATTCAGGAAGGGCCTTCTCCTCCCACGATTAGTTTTAGTTGAAACCGACGAAAGTGACCTGGATGAAACCACACGAACTTTATTGCCTCTCATCACTAATGGTACCTTCTTGACGGAATCCTCCGCAGATACTCAGCAGCTCCCTGCTCTCGATGTTGATAATTGCACCAATCATGTCGATGACGATCATCAAGATTTGTCTGAACGGGACGAGGAGACTAGCTCAGAGGAAGATCCAGAAGAATATAGCAATGAAGGAAAAGAATCTGGGGATATATATGGGGCATGGCTTCTCCGTCCTGATGTTGCGTTGCTCGAAGATGAAGAGAGTGGGGATGACTATTCTCCAACTGGCTTCGACATGGACTTGGATTCGGATT
This sequence comes from Flagelloscypha sp. PMI_526, assembly GCA_021399455.1. NCBI lineage: Eukaryota > Fungi > Basidiomycota > Agaricomycetes > Agaricales > Niaceae > Flagelloscypha > Flagelloscypha sp. PMI_526. Next base: position 879,970 of record JAJTUO010000018.1, read on the forward strand.
AGGAGTAAGAAAGCTAGCTCGGAACTAGTGAGAGAAAACGTAGCTATATCTTTGTCACTATTTTGCAGTAAATTACAAGGAAATGTATAGAATATATCTTTTGGTAGCAGCGTTGGATCAGCTGGCTTCCTGGAACAATTCGTCTGTCAACCTGCTGGATGCGAACTTCTTCGCGTTTTGAAAAAAGTGGAATTCGAATATAAGTTTGTCCTTTGATTTTTGTATTTTTCACGTCAGTCAAGCAGCATAGCCACTCTCACCATTCTTCCACTCCTGCCATCATGTTCGTCCTGCCCCTCTTCATTCGCCCTGTCTTCTATTTCTTTATTCATCCAAAGTGTAGAACTTAATGACCACTATCAACTCTCAACGTGCTTTCTTGAAGACCGAAATCTCATCCCTTGAAGCTCGACTCTTCGTGCTTCGTTCTCAGCTCAATGCTATAAGCACAATCAACTGTCTCCCTACGGATGTCCTCCTGGAAATTATCAAACTTGTACGAGGAGTTCCAACCTCGAACTTTGGTTGGATTCGAGGCATTACTGATGTGTGTTCACATTGGAGGTCTATTGCACTCAGCCGTCGAGAGCTCTGGGCAACGGTTTTTCTGTCGCCAATACAAAACAACAGGAAGCAGCGAAAACCAATTTCGGTTTTGCTGAGTCGGGCGGATGGATTCCCGTTGACGTTACATACGCCCTCCTCCTCATTTTTGGTTGAAGACAAGATGGTCGAGCGTCTTGGAATTCGCATTCATGCGTTACGAGGTCTCTATATCGGTACATGCCCCAGCCTCAGCGATCTCTCTCATATATTTCGAGCTGAAGCACCATTGCTTCAGACTTTGAACGTTGATGTCTGTACGGACTCGGTTCAGGTGGTCCCTGGATTCATAGCCTTCCTCTCCGATCGCTGCCCGTCCCTGCAAAGGCTGCGCATTCCATCTCTTTGTTTCGGCTCTGCAGACGTACAAGCGCTAAGGCTCATGGATTTGTCTCTCGTTGAAGTTGCAGGTCGCGAAAGTTTAACTTACCAGGAAGCCTCAATCGAGCCATACGACGTCCTTGCTTCGTTGGCTCATTATCGGAGCTTGAGACATCTCTGTCTAACGGGACTGTATCTTGAGTACTATGAAGGTCTCTTGCCATCAGAACCCCTCATTCTGCCTTTGTTGGGCTCACTGACGTTAGAGAAAGCCAATATTCGAAGTGCGATTAACGTTCTTCGATTTATATCATGCCCATCAGCTTTTGATGTTACATGCGCTCATATTGGATTGGAGGAAACAGGTACAGCCATAGACCAGGAAAAGCCAAAGTCGCGTCTTGTCTCTGAGTTACTGGAGATCATGCGCAGACACTGCCGTTCAAATGGCCCTTGGCTCTCTCTGTACGACAGTAAGCGTCGGCGTAGCCCGTATACATATGGACTCAAGATCAAAGGGAATGCTCACCCCGTTCTCGATATGAGTATAACCGCGCCTTACAGTGACTATGGTCCAAATGAATTTTATAGCGATCTCTTAGCTCCTCTCGACCCTACATCATTTTCCAAAATCTCATTCTCAGGAAGTTCGTTGAAAATCGCAAACCTCCCATTCTTCTGTGCTTGTACCGCTACCGCTATCCGTGTGTCGCGCTGGGGAAATTTGGACGGTCTATCGCTCGCTACTCCACCTGGAGTAGCGACCGTTCCTTTACCATCTTTAGAAATGATCGAAGTCGAAGGTGTGAGCGGGTCAGACCTCCATGGACTGGTTTCCACAGTTTGGTGGAGATATCGGAAGGGACTTCCTCTACCTCAGTTGATTTTAACTGAAACCGACCCGAGTGACCTGGATGAAGCTACTCTAGCTTTATTGCCTCTCATTACGAATGGTGCCTTCGCGAGAGACTCTTCGGGGGACACTCAGGAGCTCCCTCGTCTTGATTTCGAAGACCTCCCAATCAGTGCTGACGATTATCAAGGGAATTTGTCCGACTGGGATGTGGAAACTGAACCTGAGGATGGCGCCGAAGAATTGTGCGATGAGGAGAAGGAGTCTAGGGATAACTGTAGGGCATGGTCTCTCCGACCTGAGGTGCAGCTGCTCGAAGATGAGCAGAGTGGGGATGACTACTCTCCGACGGACTCCGAAATCGACTCGGATTCGGATTAAGATAGCTGGTTCTTAGTCGGAACTAGCTAGAGATAGCGTAGAAATATTTTGTCAATATTTTGCTTTAATCGAATGCCGATTCCAGCCCAAGTAGTGGAGTATGCCCTTCGATATTTATATAATTCCCCCTTTTCTGAGATGACACATCCGGTTTAAAGCAAGAAATTCGGTTCTGCACAATCTGGTGGCATGGGCTCACTTGATGTGCTTCGAAGGTAAGGAGCACTCCTAGAGATGGCAAGAGACCTTCACGCCTTTTGCACCTCGCCACCATGTCAAAGCATCCTAGTCGCATCTCATCAACCGGAAACATCCTTGGCGTCAACTCAAATGTCAACTAGGGATTCTTTGCGTTGATGAAAACGTCATTTAATTATGTTGTCAATCTTTGGTCTTGTTTCTCATCCTCGTTTTTTTCGCAGTGCTGCTACACTCTCAAATATGCCGCGTCCCCTCGGTGGTTCTCTTCAAATTCAACGCCCTGAATTACCCCAGGAAATCTGGCGGCAAATTGCGGGCTTTCTCTCCGACTCAGAAACATGGCAATTGAGAGGACTGAACAGCGCGTTCTTAGCTGCCTCTCTCGACTCTATCTATCGGCAGGTTCGAGTCATTGAGACCGGCCTCTCCGTATATCGCATGGAATTGGTCGCTAGCGAAGTCAACAAGACGGTGAAGACAATTACGAGACCCCTGACACGAACCATACGACTGAGGTGCGTGGAATACGAATTCAAGGCAAATTCGTTGCGCTCATTTCTCTCCCAAAGTGACCCTTGGATATCCCATAGAGTTCGCGAAGTCCAAATCTCACATCCAGGCTGTCCTTGTCTATCCATAAGACAGCAGCCGTCTGTGGCCCCGGCTGCTCCTACCGCTACTCCTTCCCAACGTATGAAAGCGCTCCTTATACGTCCGTCAAAAAAATCCGCCCTGCCTCCTCAGGATCTCATAGCACCAACTGTCCTTACAGTTCTTTCAAAACTGGCAGATGTGAAAACCTTAGAACTCGAGGTCGGATCCACGTTCCAGTGTCCTTTCATCGAGCAGGGATGGATTCTGTTGTCGCGTAATTTGACCACCCTACGCCTGACTGTCCAACGTCGTGTTGATCTCATCGCATTCACCCTCCTTCTCACCCATCACACGCCCTGTTGCGAACACCTCGAGGAGCTCACCCTCTGGTTATGGCTGGCCCTCCCGAGGTCACGCGCTGAAGATGAACGTGCTCTCCTTTCGCTCGCCGAACTTGCTCCGCGAAGTCTACGCACTCTTCGTCTTCATGGTCAAGAATATAATCCTGCAGTCTTTCTCGAGCGCGATCGTTTTCCCCTTTTGAAGGCGTTGGTTGTGACCGCCACGACCAATGACAAAAATTGCCAGAAGATCCGAGAAGACGCACTTTCCAGCTTCCTCGAGTCCCCACCAGCTCACCTTACCCATGTCAGTTTAGGCTGGTCTCAATCTACGGGTCAAATTGACGTGACGTACCTCACTCACCTATCCCTCGCTCATACCATACTTGACAGCCACCTACTCCACCAGTTTCAAGCCCAGTCTCGGAATCTAGTTCAGCTCGAACTTTCTATGTCAGCTTGCCGCTCTCCTCGACAATCTCTGTCCTTGGTCGACGTGAAAACGATCGCAAAAGCTCTTTCAACAGCAGATAATCTGAGAAGGCTGAAGTTGAACACAGACACTTTTGATACTGAAGGGTTGGTTACGGTGGCGACATTCCTTCCCAGGTTGGAACAGTTGTGGTGGGCAGCGCGATTTATTGTAGTTCAAGTGCTAGAACCTCAGGTATATAATTCCCCACCTTCCTCACTTTTTATTGTTTCCTCAAGAATACTTTTTTTTTCCAGGCTTCAGTTCAATTACGTCGTCTCACATTGTCAGCTCATGCAGCAGCGTTGCAAGCTTGGCAACTCGAGTACCTTTGGCTCGATGTTCCCTTACAGAACGCTGCTGCTCAGGTTATGGAGAGTTTAGCACCCTTCGTGAAAAGCTTGAAGTGCCCGAAAAAGGGGGTGACAACCGTTGATTTCATTGATGCATTGATGAAAGAGTGGGAATTTGATATTGGCCGTTAAAGTGGTTGGGAGAAAAATGAGAGAGAGATACCTTTTGCAGGTATGAGTTCAAGATTTCTTTCTCGGCAGCTAGCTAACATTTTTTCCACTTCAGACGCCAACAGATTGGATGTCATTTAAATACTGTACTCCTATCAATGCCATGTCAAAGATTCTTGCCAAGGGTCCGATTGTATAAATGTATAGCAGGACAATTACACAGCATTTTACATGTCTCTCCCTTCCCAAACCTCCCACTTGAGCTCAGGTACACCTCAAGCGAATCTCTCACCGCCACCTCCGTCAAAGTCTTCTAAATCCAAATCGTCTCTAGAAAATGGTGTCGCGTGGATTGGAGGCATCCGTGAGTTGCAGGTTGAATTGCTCCAAGTGGTTTTGGACTTCACATATATTTCAAGTTGTGGCTCCCGTTGTGATTGTGGGCGTTACAGGTTTTGTTTCGTACCTTGTAATTAAGGAACTAGGAATGTGGAGCTCTGCTGCTTTGAAGGGGGATTTGGTGCAATATCGGGTGGAACGCAAACAACGTTATACCTGGAGGCTGTGTAGTGGTGGTCGTCAATACCGTTCCTCGACACCGACCGTTAATGATTAAGGAAGTGAACACTCTGCGATCGCATTCTCATTGGAAAAATTCGGCAAGTCCCATAATAATGTCGAATCGCAGAGGACTCTATCTCATTCAAGTTTCCTGTGCAGCTTCTCCTGTGTACGGCCAACTCCATCTGTTCAGTATCCCCCAGAGCGCAGGCAATTCCATTGCGAATCTTTGCGACAATATCATGCGAGGTCCGTTGATTAGAGGGAGCTGCAAGTCCGGCCAAGTCAGCTCGAAGAGCTCCTAGTCCTAAGTTCTTGCGAATGGGATGTAGTCATTGTGCGTCACTGTTAGACTGTCGCTGGTGATGTTATACATAAGTGTTCGGACGAGTTTTCGGATTCAAAGTCAAAATCGGAGGGTTGAAAATACACATCCCTCAGTAGACTGTCTTGGAGTCATAACCAAGAAACAGTTCTCTGATAGTGTTGGCGTAATGTTAAGGTACTTAGAATTTCAATCGTGTTACATTTACGAGTTTGGAACATAAAAATGTGAGAAGTACGAGAGCTGTAAACCTGTCTCATCGGGACCTGTTCTGCCCTTCGCTTGAAGTTCAAGAAATAGTACTGCATATGAACATAAAAATACTCTTTTCCCCTTCGTTCTTGGATGGTAGAACTTGATAACTTCATTTGGGATTCATTTCCGAGTTCAGTTTTCTCTTCCCTTGGAATTGTCATTGCTTTGCACTCATCCCATGTTCTCTCCGATAGGTTTCTGCCGCTGCTGCTCTCTTCTCTGCTATTTTCTTCGCTTTTATTTCGGCATTCATTCGCCCTGTCCCACAACCAACACCTCCCATTGACCACCGCTGCCGCCTCTTCCTTCGGTATTCCTCCAATGTGCCATTTGAGGCAGCGACAGTCCAGAGTACTGCCTCCTGACTAAGAATATGGATTGAAGCAACTATAACTGCTGATAAAAGTACAGGTGAAAAGACTATTGTAGTTGAAATTTTAACATGCTACTCTGAGGAGAAGACAGGGAAACATCGAACTCGCCTGTACCCCCAACAGCATACAAAGTACCCTTTCCGACGGCTAAAAGAATACGAGATGAACGTCCTTCTTGATCAGAGGGTTCAGGAAGTTCAGAGAGCTCGGCTTGAGGTGTTCCTAGTCCTCGTACTTGGGAGTGAGAACTGGACGTCATGGCGGTGCTGATGAGGATTCGGCCAACGGCGAATATATGTACTCAGACCAAGATCTCTTCGAAATCAGCAGAATAAGAATGAATGGCAGCTCTACTCTTTAATACAACGAACACAGTGATACATAGTAAGATATATGATCCCATGTAGGGTTCAAAGGGTAATTGGGCTGTACATCGATGATTGGGGTGATATAGGCAGGATTACTACTTGCGATCGCATTCTCATTTGAAAAAAAATTGGCAAGTCTGCTAATTATGTCGAATCGAAGAAGGTTTTTTCTCATTTAAATTGCTTGGATAGCTTCTCTTTTAATGGCCAACCCCATCTTTTTAGTACCACCCAGAACATAGGCAATTTCTCGCGACAACACCACGCGAGGTCTCGAGTAAAGGTAAGTGCAAGTTCGTCCACGTCAGCTCGAACAGTTCTTAATCCTTGGTTCTTGCGAACGGGATGTCGTGTCATCGTGGGCCCTGTTAGGCTGTCGCTGCTGGTTTATATATGGGCGTTCGCACGAAGATCTCGAGTGCAAGGTCAAAATCAAAGGCTTGAAAATACACATTTCTCAACCTAATGACATAGTGTCATAAAGCGAGAAGCAGTTCTCTGAGAGTGATGGCGTATGGTTAGAGTACTTATAATTTCAATAGTGTCACATGTACGGGTTTGGGAACGTGAAAGTGCGAGGAGTTCGAGAGCTGTAGAAGAAGTCTCATTGGCCCCTGTTCTGCTCGTCGTTTGAGGTTCAAGAAATAGTACTGCATATGGACATAAAATACTCCCCTCGTTTTTGAATGGTAGAACTTGATTACTTCGCTTGAGATTTATTTCCGAGTTCAATTTCTCTTCCCGGAGTTGTCATTACTTGGTATTCATACCATGTTCCTTTCGATATGTCTCTGCCGCTGCCGCTCTTTTCTTTGCATTTCTTTCGGCATTCACTCGACACGTGCCACAACGGCCGCCTCCCATGGTCCACCGCTTCCGCCTCTTCCTTCGGTAGTCCTCCAATGTACCAGTCGAGGCAGCGATAGTCCAGAGAACTGTCTCCCGACCAAGAATATAGATTGCAACTACTATAGCTCCTGATAAAAGCACAGGTGAAAGGACTATTGTAGTGTAAATCTTAGCATGTTACTCTGAGAATAGGAAGACAGAGAAACATCCACTCGCCTGTAGAGCCAACAACATAGAGAGTGCCTTTTCCGACAGCTGCAAGAATACGAAATGAAGTGCTTTCTTGATGAGAAGGGTCCGGAAGTCTAGAGATCTCTTCTTGGAGTGTTCCAAGTCCTTGAACTTGGGAGTGAGAACTGGACGTCATGGAGGTCGGTGTTGATGAGGACTTGGCCAAAGGCGAAGTTATGTACCCAGACAACGATCCAAATCGGTAGACCAAGAATGAATAGCAGCTGTACCCTTTAACACAACTAATAGAACGATACAGAAGTGTACATGTGATCCCCTGTGGGGGTGATCGGGTTGCAAATCGGGATGATAAAGCAGGACAACATTACTATTTCTGTTCAAGTCACAGGTACTTTTCCGTACAATAAGTGGGACAGCAAGTAGAAGGCAAGGCCGGTCTTCACCAAACAGCACAGAAAAACACAGTGACTTATCGCCGGCGTACTTGTCGCCCTTGTAAGTTTCCAACTAGGTCCTTCCACCCTTTCTTCATAGGACTGATCTCATATGGAGGGCTCGTGCTTCAGCGAGGCATCAGAAAAATCTAGTGTATTTGTTGGCATTCCACTGTTTACATTGGGAATCTAGTCACTTCATGGGGAATCTAATTCCAAAACCACCATCTCACCCTTCAAGCTCTTCAGAGAACTCCCACTCAACTCTGAATCCACCGGCGCCTCTGTCGCTGCGGCCCTCTCCAATGCCCGTCTTCTTCTGGCCGCTTGGGCGTTACCACACCCTCCACCACCACTCGGAAGTGCCCAACGCTTTTTCCTCTTCTTACGATAATCCTCTAGTGTTCCACTGGAGACCGCCCTGCTCCAGAGAATGGTCTCATGGCCAAGAACATATACTGCAGCGAAGATGGCTCCTGATAAGATCACGGGTGAAAGGACTATCATATTTGAATTCCAATTAATATACTGCTCAGATAGAAGAGGTGAACAATGTCGGCTTACCAGTACCGCCAATGGCATAAACAGCGCCTTTTCCGACAGCCGCAAGTGTACCAGACCAGGGTCCTTCTTCATTAAGTGGGGGAGGAAATCTAGAGAGTTTAGCTTGAGGTGTTCCTAGTCCTCCTAAATGCGAGTGAGAGCTGGACGTCATGGGGGTAGGTGGCTGATGACGGTTCGTGGCAGGTAATTCCATAAGTACTCAGACAAAGATCTAGGGTTCCAAGTTTGGAATCAGCAGGCTAAGAATTCGTAGCAGTCGTGCTCCTTTGAGGCAGCTGCTAAAGTAATAAATTGAGAAGAAATAAGTGACGAGTCCCATTCACACAAGACTCAGCCAATGAATCAACAGGCCATGAACGAGCTTCAGATTCAGTGCGCTCTCAGCAAGAGACCATCGCTACATCGACTCTAGCAACGAATACTTCCATACACATAAGTAGAGTGATAGACCGAGATTCAATTTCAGGCCCACCTTCTCTCACTACTTCAAATATCTCCATTACTTGTGCTGAAGAGCTACTTTCGCGATCTCCTTATGTAAGGAGGAAATCACGCGAGCGGCGAATAAGAAAGATGCAGGGAGGACGTGAGGAATCGGAATCCTCTCAAACAAACACACTCAAACACTAACCAACCAAACCAAACTATACGCTACGTAGGTAGATAGCAGCAATATAATTCGATTTTCTCTCGATTTCTTATGTGAACAGCGGGGGACTACTAAGATTGGGTTGCAATCGTTGTAGTAGGGTGTGCACACCAGCGTGGGATTCGCACAATGTAATTGCAATATGATTCTCTCGGTGGGACTAGACTAAGTTCTCGGTTTGGGCTAAGCTCGGGTTCTCGGGGTTCTCGGTTGACTCTTTGCTCGGTACTAACTCTTTTACTCGGGCTCGGTTGTGTGCTCAAACTATGCTATTGGGTTCTGGTCTAATCTCCGACACTGTCCGCTGGCGCTCCACCTTGGTAGGTAAGGGCAGGAAGCGGGGACAAGCGTGAGGTGCTTGACCGCTCCTCCCTGGGTTATATAGGTAAGTAGCTCTCTTCTGCTTCCGGGATCTCGTAGCCATAGGAATCTTATGTATCAGTACATAGGGGAAGGTTTGATACTGCGGAGAATTGAATTGACAAGGGAAACAGCGAGGAAATGAGAAAAGGCGCGTGTATTGCCTTATTTGGTAAGAGGACTCGCTCCGGAGGCTTCGGTTGGTCTGTAGTAGCGTACTGTAGTTGAATACAGTACTTTCTAATGCCTGTTGAAGGCGTTTCCTTAGTTCTTTCGTCTTGTCTCAAAACCCCGGACTTCCTTCCAAATGGGTTGGAATGGTCGTCTCAGGGTCTTTCTTCCATTCTGACTCTTAGTTTCCCGTGTTATCGGATCTCTGAGATTGAAAAGTAAGGTTTCGATTACCCTACTGCTACACAAACGACTGAGCGGGGAGGCTCAGGACATCTTTATGGTTGCGGATCTTTGATAAGCGCCCACTTGACAGGCTTCCGAAGCTTGCTCGACACGGAGAACTCCGCACTGACTTCTTTCACAGAGTTTGACGACCCGGAGGCCTCGTCCTAGGTGAGTTTCGTCTGGTATCACGCCGATTCGGAGCTTCTAACTTATGACTTCATTGGACAGTGCAAAATCGCGTTTTTATTGGGCAGTAGGTGCGTACACACATCAGTGCTCAACTCAGGTCCCGCCAATTCTTCTGGCCTTTTTGTCGTCTGCAATTCAAGCCTTCTGGAATTCATTCGACCGGTGCCGCAGCGGCGTCGAGGAAACGCCCACCGCCTCCACTTCTCCTTGTGGTAGTCCTCCAAGGTGCCAGTCAAGAGACCTACAGTCCAGAGAACCGTCTCGAGGCTAAGAACACATATTGCAACGACTATGACTCCCGCTAATATCACAGGTGAAAGTACTAATTGTTTGTCGTTAAATGGTGCTCAAGGGGAAGGAGAGGAAAAGCCAGATTTTTTACCTGTGCCGCCAACAGCATAGATAATGCTTTTTCTGACAGTTGCAAGAACAGTAGATGAGGTTTTCCTATCAGGTTGGGAATAAATTGTGGCTTGGGTGGTTCCTAATCCTCGCGCTTGGAAGTGATCAGGAGAACTGGATGCCATGAAGGTGTGTTGGTGCCGGGGTTCGGCGAAGGTTCTTATATGTGTACTCGGACAGAGATATACCGTTCGGAGTCGAAATTAGCAGACTAAGAATACATACATATATAGCGGATGTGCTACTTCAAATGCAATCCAATGGGGTGACAAGGTCCAAGATAGTTGATTCCTCTGCAGAAACATAACACATAGTAAGGTAGTGGACTCTACGTCGAGCATGCTATAGGTAGGAACACATTATTACTTCTATTTAAGTAATGTATACGTTTCCATGCAAATATATGGAGGGTAAGTAAAAGTAAAATTGGTCTTTTACCACAACAAACAAACAAAAAACACACAAACACGTCAGCGGCATACTCGTAGCCCCCAATCCTCTCCTTCAACCCTTTCTTCGTAGGACCTCTGCCCTTCCCAAGACGCGCAACAAAAGGTTTCAGATCACAATACGTGGGGAAGTCCCATTGGAAGTGGAGAACTGTGGTGGTGGTGATTGGTTTGGTGGTGAAGGGGGAGCTAAATTCAAAAAAAGTGATTAGACAGTCGTAAAAAACGAAGAAATAAATACTACTGACTCGCATGCCCATTCGCATTATTAATCAGTGCATTCGCAGGAGCACCTGCCGGACGTGAAGGGGTTACGAGCTGTGCCAGGGACGACTGTGCCTCCCGTAGCTCAACCATCTTCGCCGTACTCTCCTTCTTAGGTATCTAGCATTGGTGGTTTTGGAGGAGTGTATCTCGGCGCTGGCTCGAGTATCTCCCGTTTATTAGGTACAACTGCATTCCGCCTCCCTGGACAATAGTACCCCTCCAACAAGCTACATCCACGTCATAGCCTTCGTCGCCGGTAGTTGGAGTAGAAGATCCGTACCCATTGAAAGAGGGTTTTGTACAGTTGCCACGTCAAACCTAAGGACCATGGAAAGGGGAGACTGGTTCTGACCCCAGCTGACTCTCAGTTGCCTCTTTGGAGTATGGACAGACAAAGTGATGGAGATGGAAGTAGAACTGTTTGATGACGACGCCAAGGATGCAGAGAATGTGAAGGCATGAGGCACGAGTTCGTTGACGGCAACCAATTTTCTAAGAACTCAGATTTAATCCGGTATGATATGGACTGAGAGCGAAGCTTGGGGAAGGAGACATTGTTCTCGAATGTGCAAGGCGGATGGCTCACAAGACTGGGCCCTGAAGCCGGCCAAAGGGAGGCACTCAAATGGTTTTGGTATCGACCTGCGAAGATGTAATGAAGAGAAGGAAAATCGTGCATAGGATGTGGATTGGAGCGAGGAGACGCATCTGAGGGCTTGTGAGAGAGATGGTGCTGCTGGCGCCAGGTTCACATGGACTGCGAGCGTTGGTACGGAGACAGGCAGGATGCGATTCGAGATGGATGCTAGACTCGTCGAAGGCCGAGAGGAAGGAAGAGATGGCGGCGCTCGAAGGGAGGATGGAACGGGGAAGCTGGATCGAGAGACGCGTCGCAAAAGGACGTGAGACCAGTAACCGCCTTCCAGCTGGAATAAAGAGAGTTTCGTCTTCGGGAAGTCTAGATGCAGTGTGGCATCTTGGCCGATACGGAGAAAGGCTAATATATCTGCCCAATCAACGTGTGAGAAGATAGACACTAACGGTGGAAAAGAAGAGACGTATACCCTTGCTCGATGGAGACATGACGTGGAAGTAACGATGATAGCACACTCTCTCACTTCCACATTACAGGTGCCTGCTGCGCAGCCTGAATGCGGAATATTCGAGGGAGTCGGAATTGATAAGCAGTGGACTCCAGCATCGTCCAACGCTGTGTCGTTGTGGTGCCGGCGGCAGAATTCAAAAGATGGGCGACGCTCCAAGGTACCAGCGTCCCGTAGAAGCCCAGATCAGGCTCCAGCAGAGAAAGAATCAGCGGTCGGAACAGCGAAGCTGGCAAAAGCATGCTTCATGAAAGTTCACATGAGAACGACGACCATTGTAAAGGAGGCGAAGTAACAGAAAGACACAAACCTTTTACGACACTATTTTTTATGCCTTTTCTTGTAGAATATCCTTGTGAGTCTCGCATTGAGAGACAAGAAGGGATGAGTGGGTGATGGAGTGAAGGAACGAACCCACCTTAGACGCCCACAGGAATTCTTGCTTCCAACTAGGTCATACATAGAAAACTAGGCCATAAGTGTTGACACCACCGACCGTCCAAGTTCCTAAACGCTGCTACACACAGCTTCTTCTCCTACTGTTAAGACTTGAAACAAGACTTGTTTCTGCGCTTCCACGCCTGCATACTAAGTTATTTGTCTAAGCATCTCCTTTCGTTAGACTTGATTAGGAATGGCACAATCGAGGGCCTAGCCAAATGATCATCGCTACCACTCTCGTGCGGTCTCCGTCGTCTGGACGTGTCCCAAGAAAGATACGATCAATGAATCCTTTGCTTCTCATTGGAAAATTGTTCGAGGACCCGGCCTGGGAAACAGGCCTCTTCCTTATGTCTGGCGCTCAGCCTATTATATGGATTATGTTGAGCATGATTAACGAGAAGACAAGGATGTTGAAAGAGCAAGTTGGAGACGGTGCTGATGGGTCCAATGCGGAGAATATCCCAGATATTGAGGTCTGTAATCCGCTTACTCATTTGAGACTCCGATTGATACAGTTTCTCATTATTCCAGTTGGTACACCGATGCCTGAGAGTAAATTCTATTCTATACCCAATAACGATGGAGGATTCCCAATAACTACCTCCCTCTTGTGGCCTGTTTCTTCTGGGAGCGTCCAGATTACAACTTCCTCAGATCCACGTCAAAACCCACTAATCTCTCTGGGATTCTTAACCTCTCCCGAAGGCCTCGTCGTCCTTCGCAAAGTCGTTCGATTCCCCCTTCATCTGGGTAAAGAGATCTGACGTTTGGGGTATCCACTCAAAGACTGGGAGCTACCTGGAGCTTGGGTGACGATGATATGGATGCTTTTATCAGGAAAAACGTTCAGTCTGGGTACCACTTGACCAGGTCGCATCCTGTGACTAGTGTGATGGACGAGAAATTGAAGGTTACGAGAGTGGATAAGTTGAGAGTTGGGGATGCGAGCATGTTTCCTAGGTATGTAGCAACCAATTGGCAACCCATTCGATGGCTGCCACGGTGACGCTGGCTGAGAGATGTGTTGATGAGTTTCTTTGACAGTCGAGGGTATGCTTGCAAACAAATCTCAAATGATAACACGGACGTCGTCATTATTTGGTATGTCGAAATGCTTCCCACGAATTGCCGATCGTACACTCTTGTTTTCTTCTGCTACGTTCACTTATCTCAATTTGAAATTGTGAATTTTATGTGCCCTCAGTTATTTCACATACGCACAAAAAGACAGTGTAAGACTATTGGAGGTGAATTGTGTACATATGTACCAGTAGAACCACACAAACCAGCACGACAATGAAGTATACCTTCCTAAGGCAAGTATTCTATCCCTTGATCGAAGACATGATACCCAATCGTGCCTTGTGGAGACATATATGACTAAAGTAATGTTGGAATAGCGAGCGAAACGAGCTCACAAGCGGAGTTTCGGGAGCTATTGCTCAATAGCTTATTGTTGCGCGTTCCGCGCATTGTATTGAATTTTAGTATAAATATCGTAGTATACGTAGATTATTCTCTATTCGATTGCCTCGGTTCCCTTGCGATAAGCCCGAGACAAGCGATTTCATAAGCGCACGAGCGGCTATTTCAACAAGTAATGGGCGAGCTACTAGAAGAAGCTGGGACTGAGTTGACCACATGGAATATGAACCTTGAATGGCGGGGGAACTTTTATCCCATTTTTATCGAGCCTTGAGAATTAAGTGGGAATTAGGGTTTAATTTACAATTAGGTCGCGAATGTGGGTGAGTCACCAGAGGTTCATTCGTCATCCTCTTACCCTACGGCCCGGGCTCGCGGCTGCTCCTACGTCGTGGACCCAACTCGCGGGAGTCAAATCGAATTTCACTGCCTGGAAATTTGTGCCTGGAGTAAGCTCTAGTCCTCGAAATCACTAACATGATCCATCCTGTAGCAAGAAATAGACAGCGACGCAAACGGAGTCATGTTATAGTGCCATCCTCTACTTTCCTTGCCGCCACGATGACGACACAAGACCTTTCAAAGATACCGGCGCGCGGGGCGGGCGTTGAAGAGATATGGAGCTTCCTTCGTTGTGGTGTTAATGTCATTATGAATGACCTCGAAGGCGGCATGTCCACCAACCACATAGTCCTCTACACGAACATGCACACCACCGTGTATAACTACTGCACGAGCACGCGCAGGCGAAGCAATTCGGTTCATAATCGCAGTGTGTTAAATCCTACCTAGCTTAAGAGGTATTTCCTTTAATAGTATGGGTGCAGCGGGGGCCAACCTTGTGGGTTCCGAGCTGTACAACAAACTCTCAGAGTACTTCGTCGCCTACTTTCACCCGATAACAGAGGTTATTTCTTCTATCTGGAATGTTAAATCTTTTGATATAACAGTTTAAACAGCAAGCCGCTGCCCTCCAGGACGAGGAGCTGCTTCAATTCTACAGCGCACGGTGGGACTACTACACACGTTGTGCAAAATACCTCAACAATATCTTTACATACTTAAACCGTGCGTAATTTACATATGTGCGCGATTAGATTCTACTAATCGCGGTAGGTGATTGGGTGACGAGAGAACGAGATGAGGGGAGGAAGAACGTGTTACCGGTCTACACTGTCAGTAAGCATCTCTTCACCCATGATTTCTGGACTCCCGTCGTAGGTCATTACGGCGGGATCATCGTTGTTTCACTCCCCAGATTCCGTTCTCTTTTGTCCAAGTCTGTGCCGTGCTAATCTACGCTACAGCTTGCTCTCGTGCAGTGGAGGAACGAATTCTTCATGCACGTGCAGGGCCCACAAAAGAAGCTCACAAATGCATTACTCCGCCTAGTCGAGCAGCAACGGAATGGAGAAGTCATCGACCAGGTACTCATCAAGAAGGTCGTCTATTCCTTTGTCTCTCTTGGGATCGACAGAAACGACCTCAACAAGGAATGCCTCGATGTCTATAAGGAGCATTTCGAAGAACCATTCATTCAGGCAACAGAATTGTACTACAAGAAGGAGTCGGAGAATTTTTTAGCCGTGGTACGTCCGATTAACTTTGAATAGTTTGATATTTGGTTGATCATTGCGGCAGAACTCCATCTCTGACTACCTCCAGAAGGCTGAACAACGTCTCCGTGAAGAGGAAGATCGTGTTGAGCGCTATCTTCACACAAATACGCTCAAAGAGCTCGTCTCCAAATGCGAGCAGATTATCAATCGTGAGCACTCTGAATCCACGCGGCAGTTGTTCCAGAAGTACCTTGACTGCAACCAGGACGACGGCCTCCAATGCATGCACACTCTCCTCTCGCATATACCCAAATGTCTCGACTCCGTGCGCGAAACTTTCCAAGCCCATGTCAAGGATGCCGGACTGTCTGCCATCGACAGTCTCGTCTCCCAAGGTGACGGTGGCACCACGAACACTGATTCCCTTGATCTCAAGTCATATGTGGATGCCCTACTCGCAGTGCATCGGAAGAAGTTGGAAATGGTGACGCGATTATTCAAGAGCGACGCCGGGTTTATCGCGAGTCTAGACAAGGCTTGCGGAGAGTTCATAAACAAGAATGGTGCTCCTGGCTCATCATCGTTGGCCGGGTCACCCGAATTGATTGCAAAATATGTGGATGGGCTGCTACGGAGGAACAATAAAAAGGCGGAGGATGGCGATGTGGAAGCTGCCTTGAGCCGGGCGGTGAGTACTACCTCTAGTTGACCATTATATACTGTCCTCATTACTACTGCAGATCCTTCTATTCAAGTACCTCAAAGATAAGGACATCTTCCAAGCATTTTA
Source organism: Flagelloscypha sp. PMI_526 (assembly GCA_021399455.1). Classification (NCBI taxonomy): domain Eukaryota; kingdom Fungi; phylum Basidiomycota; class Agaricomycetes; order Agaricales; family Niaceae; genus Flagelloscypha; species Flagelloscypha sp. PMI_526. Next base: position 896,158 of record JAJTUO010000018.1, read on the forward strand.
CACTACGGGCTTGGCAAAACGTCTCATCCACGGTCTTACTGCGTCCGACGAAGCCGAAGCTTTCATGATATCCAAGCTTAAGGAGGTGTGTGGCTTTGAGTATACCAACAAGCTGCAGCGCATGCTCAGTGGTAAGTAGCACCTCAATTGCTCAATTTAGCTGCTCATCTTTTTCCAGATGTGTCTTTATCCAAGGATTTTACCGATTCCTTCAGGGAACGAATGGAACGGAATCATGGCAGTATAAACATCAGCTTCTCCGTGATGGTCCTCGGTACTAGCGTCTGGCCTCTCAAACCTCCCACACACGACTACATCATCCCTCAAGAAATACTCCCCACCTACAACCTATTCTTCAAATACTACAAGGACAAGCACTTTGGTCGAAAGCTTACGTGGCTGTGGAACTACTCGAAGAACGAGCTACGCACCAACTACCTCAATCAGAGGTACATGCTTATGACAAGCTCATACCAGATGGCAATTCTTCTTCAGTACAATAGAAACGATACGCTCTCCCTCGACGAGCTTGTCTCTGCCACATCTATCCCCAAACATATCCTCACACATGTACTAGCCCTCCTCACCAAGGCTAAAGTCCTTGTCTCCAGCGAAGGCGGGCAGATTGATCTCAACCTGTCATTCAAGTCCAAGAAGGTCCGAATAAACTTGAATCAGCCTATCAAGGCGGATACAGATGCGTCAGACAAAATAGTGCTTAAGGCTGTCGATGAGGATCGCAAGTTTCTGGCGCAGGCCACGATCGTGCGAATCATGAAGGCAAGAAAAACGATCAAGAGCCAAGCGTTGATTCAGGAGGTTATCTCGCAGACCTCGCTGAGATTTAATCCGAAGATTTCGGACATCAAGAAGGCGATCGATATGTTGATTGAGAGAGAATACATCGAGCGCGCAGAAGAGGGCACAGATACCTTCGCGTATGTTGCTTGTTAGGTTTGTTTCGTCTCGTCATCTTTCACCATTCCTAAGAGTTTCTATTGATATCACCCGCAGGTCGGTGACATTCTTCCAATCTTCCTTTCGTACTTATTCCGTTCCTGTTGTCCTTGTCATTCTTTGCGTTGCCCCGCCTCTGGTGCTGCCTTTGAGCATTCTTTGCTCGTATCCTTGCCTTCACAAAAGTTTCCGGACATAACTTGAAGTAAAGCTGCTGGAGGTCATATATCGGGATCATTTTGTATCCCATATCAATTAAGTAACAAATGGAACACTTTTGGCACTACTTACTTTGCACTCATCCCATGCTCCCTCCGATAAATCTCTGCAGCTGCTGCTCTTTTCGCCGCTCTGATCTGCGCATTTCTTTGCGCTTTCATCCTGCCTGTACCACATCGAGAACCCCTTATTGCCCACCGTTTCCGCTTCTTCATTCGGTAGTCCTCCCAAGTGCCAGTCCAGGCAGCGATACTCCAGAGTGCAGCTTCATAACCAAGGATATACGTTACAACAACTGCGATCCCTGGTAAAGTCGCAGGTAAAAGGACTGTCGTATTTTGAAATTTCAATATGTTATTCCGAGGAGGACACGGGGAACACATCAACTCGCCTATACCGCCAACAGCATATAGAGCGCTTTTTGCAACAGATCCAAGAATACGAGAAGAGATTCCTTCTTGATCAGGAGGGTCAAGAAGTGCAGAGAGTTTGACTTGAGGTGTTCCTAGTCCCTGTGTTTGGAAGTGGGAACTGGAATCCATGAAGGTCAATGCTATGAAGACTCGGCGAATAGGCAGATATATGTACTCAGACCAAGATTCCACTTGCAATCAGCAGACGCAGGATACATAGCAGCTGTACACTTTAAATAGGGTGATATGACTCCTCTACACAAAGCAAACACAACAACTCACAATACTTCAAAAGCTAAACAGGCTGTACATCAGGGGTCTCGGAGGTAAGGATATCAAGACTACTTCTATTCAAGGGATTTATGCTTTTTCTATGCAAATAAGTGGAGGAATAGGTAAACGTAAAGTAATTATCAACACAATAATCATCAAAAAAACCAACGAATTCACGGGCGCACTTGTCGCCTGTGCAACATTCCAATTCTCTCCTTCAATCTAGTCCTCATAGAACATCTGCCCTTCCCAAGATGCGCAACCAAGGGCTTCAGATTCTTCGCTCGCTCTACTCACTAGTGAAAGCGCCCATAGCCACAAGACTTGTCACTGCGCTGACAATATATAATACCACAACCGTGACTGCAGCTATAATCACCGGCGCAAGAAATTGGAGGCGAGTCATAATTTTCATTGGTGGAAAGCGACGGAAAGGGGAAGACCTGCCTGCAATAATGCAAATGCAAGCGATTCCAATGCCAATCTTCACGATATTATTCAGCGAGGTATCTTGGTTAGGGGTAGTAGTAAGTTCGGCTAGGTCAGCTTGAAGTGTCCCTCGTCCTAGTTCTTGAGAATGGGATGTAGGCATTACAGGTAGGCTGCTATACTATCAATCAAAGGTCTTACGTATGAACGCCCTGCCGAAGACGTCGCTTTCAAGATCCAAATAAGAGAGAGACTAAAGCTAAAAGACTATCATCGAGTCACAAAATCAAGGAGTAGTTCATTGAAAGTCATAGCGTAGGGTGACTTTATTGACTCGAATGCAGTGACAAAAAGTGCGAGTTTGTGAAAGCGAGAGGGCAAGGAGTTCGAAGGGTGTTAACCTGACCTGCTCTGCTTCTTGCTCCAAGTTAGCCAGAAAGTAGCGCATATACATGGAATGCCCATTTCCCTTTGTTTTTGAATGGCAGGACTTCATTACTTCTCTTGGGAATTGTCATGACTTTGCACTCATCCCATGTTCCTTCCGATAAGTCTCTGCTGCCGCTGCTCTTTCCTCCGCACGTCTCTGTGCATTTCTTTGGGCATTCATCCGACCCGTACCACATCCAACACCTTTCATTGACCACCGCTTCCGCTTCTCCTTTCGGTATTTCTCCCAATTGCCAGTTGAAGCAGCAACGGTCCAGAAAACAGCCTCCTGGCCAAGAATATAGGTTGCAATGACTAGAGTTCCCGCTAAAACCACAGGTGAAAGGACTATTGTAGTTTAAATTTTAGCATGTTCCACTGAGAAGACAGAGAAAACGTTGAACTTGCCTGTACCGCCAACAGCATATAGAGTGCCTTTTCCGACAGCCGTAAGAATACGAGATGAAGTTCCTTCTTGATCACGAGGGTCAGGAAGTTTAGAGAGTTCGGCTTGGGGTGTTCCTACTCCTCCTACATGGGAGTAAGAACTGGATGTCATGGAGGTTGATGTTGATGAAGTACTCGGCAGGGCAAATATATGTACTTAGACAAGGATCTACTTCAAAAATAGCAAACTCAGGGTGCATAGCAGTTGTACCACCTTTAATAGGACGATAAGGAACAAGATACATGACTCCTTTGTACGAAACAAAAACACTCCACAGAATTACAAAGGTAGTAGGTTCCGCATGCAGCGTGTAGTAGGTAGAAAAATCATTACAATCCTCTAGTCAAGTGAGGCATACTTTTCCATACAAATAAGTGGAGATGGTAAGTAAAAGTAAAATTGGTCTTTCACTGTAGCAAACACGGACAAAAAAACAGAGACTTATCACCTGCGTACTTGTCGTCCCTGTAGCTTTCCGATCCGCTCTTTCAACCCTTTTTTCATAGGACCTTTGCCCTTCCCAGGGTACGCAACAAAGGGTTTAATATCCTTCGCTCTATCCCTAATTGGGGAAGAGCTTGGACCATGGCGACTTCCCTTGGCCACTCCATAGGAGGTCCTCTGACCATATTGACTGGAAGGGGAGGACCGGCTCCTGTCATTGCCCATCTCAGGTCTGGTCCGCGACCGGTCCCAAGAAGAAGGCCTCTCCGCACGATCAGTAGGCGGACCACCGCGCTTTACGCTCCACCTCTCCCTCTGGCCACCAACAAGTTGACCTCTCTCCGATTTTTCAAATGACTGGCGGTATCCTTTCGATCCTGAAGGTGACGTCGGAGAGGAATTGTGGTTATACCCAGGAGACCGCGAGGAAGAATTATCAGGAGGAGAATCCCTCACAAGATTCGAATAAGAATTCGGCGAGCTACTCTTATTCCCCTTCCCAAACAAATAAACAGTGCCCGCATGATCAAGTCTAGCCGTCCTTCCAGCACGATGCAGAAAGTCAATCATATTCCTCGGTTCTTCAAGGATAAACACGTTCTTGACTGTATCTGGATCAAAATCGAGACCACGAGAAAGGAGAGACGTCGTTATCAACACGTGCGGAGTTTGCTGGAATGCAGGTACGTTCTCGTCAAAGGACGGGGGAAGGGTATGTTGATGTCCAGGGAACGGTTTAAGGAAATTGGTAAGATGCCGATTCGATCCTCTCAACCTAGCTTCGTTCGTAGAAGTGAGCGCAACATTGGGAATTCCGTGCTCTTCCAGCTTAGCGCCTAGCTCAGAGACTCGAGAGCTCTTGTTGACGAAAATGACGACTTTGCTCATTGTGGTGGGTTTTTCGCCTCTGCTTAGAGCAGGTTTGGCATCGTCGGCCCAAATGTTGCGAAGGGTTTGTTCTACTTCTCGGACTGTGGATCCTGAGCCAATGCCACCTGAACGACTGACGTGTTTGACGCGAAGACGCGAAGGGAGACGATGGACACCATGCGACTCGAGACGCATGAGAGACGGATGCGTTGCGTCGAGGTACTTGGAGAGAGACGAAGGGATAGTAGCGCTGGCGAGAAGAAGGTTAAATGGATAGTGTATAGCCTGAGTTGGAGATGTAGTAGCAGAATTCGTGAGATATTTCCGTGAAGCTAGAGGATTCGGAACATCTTCTTTCTTTTCGTTGCGAGACTTGAGCGACAGTGCGTCGTGAGACAGCAGAGAGTCTTTTTCGAACGGAATTATCGGAGCAGAAGGTCGCTGAGCTGTGACGTCGGAGAGCAGGAGACGCGTTGTCGCCTGGAAGTCCGGATCGAAGAGCACGTCTGCTTCGTCAATGACCACCCACTTGACTCGACTACATCCCATCTGAGGTTTGGCGGCCATCTTCCCTTCGACTGGGTCCGGGCGGTTGGGGTCTCGGAGGGGATTGTCTTTGGAACGTTCCCACCCTACACCGCGAATCATCTCGAGCGCCTTCATCGGTGTCGACACGACGATATCGACTTCTTGTACTGCAGGCGACGACGGGCCTTGAGCATACCGGTCCCAGCCGTCTTGTGGCTGGCCTTCGGAACTGCGTGGTCCAACACGCGTCGGCATGTTGGCTCGAGAAGTACACAGGACGCGTAGTTTGACTTCATGCAGAAGAGCCTTGGCGAAAGACGCTAGCTGACGAGCAAGTTCGTGCGTAGGTGCCAGAATGATAGCTCTGGGATTAATTGAGGGGGAGCCCTCTGGTACAACGTCCATCGAACCACTAAGTTCGTCCAGCTTGAGTGCCTGCAGAACGGGGAGTAGGTAGGCTATTGACTTCCCGCTTCCTGTCTCACTACCCAGCAAATATTGCTTGTACGATTGCAGACTAGATTCTGCGTCACGTCTGGATTTGAGAAACTGCGACCATTTGTCACGGTCCGACGCTGGGTCAAATGGTATAGGCGGCAGGATATTGGAGAGTGAAAGTTTCTGGATGGCTGTTGGACGTGGTTTGGGAACATTCGTGATTTGACGCAACGTTGTCACGAAACCAGGAAGGAGAGGAGGAGCGGAAAACGAAGGTTCTCCGTCGAAGGGCAGACCTGGGAGATCTTCAAGTGGCGGTGGGATGTGATTTCGCACGGTGATGTTTTGCCGAGACGCATGGGCTACACTGACTCTGTTGAGTGAAAAAAGAACATTTAAAAAGAGATAAAAAGGATAACGCACTTGTCATGCGACGCGTCTACTGGCTGAGAGAACGTTGCAAAGCTTGCTCGGTGGGAAGAGTGCAGCCATCGTTGGAGCTGCAGTCGACGGCAGGGTTCTCGTGACACCATATACCGTGACTATAGGTGTAAAAGGGAAGCGAATGTAAGTCCCCTAAGAGCACAGAGCGGTCGGTCGTCGAAGCCTGTGGATAGAGGTTGGTGGTAGTGCGGAGGCAAGTGGCAAAGTTTTCCCCTTCTGCAGTCCTTTTGCATCCGGGAGAGAGTGTACAAATCAGACAGATGCTTTTATTTTAAATATTTGCTCGTCGAGTTCATAAGTGTCGTAGTACGAATATACAAGTGCTTCAGCGTATTGATACAGCCAAAGTAGCACATAAAATAATGAGAGTCCAAACTACAACATTCCTGAAATGCGACTTCATTAGGGGGAGTCAGAGTACCTGATTCTGACGTGATTCAAGAGTTGATTCGAGACTTGATTCCGGACTTGATTTATGGACAGGAATCAGATTTTGGTCTGACCACCCCTTTCAGAGACTTGATTCGTCGAATTTGATTCCATGTACATCGGTCCTAGTTTCCTGCTTGAATCTGCTAGCTACGTGAACGAGTGTTTCCCTCCAGCCCATTTATGCCCCCATATTCTAACTGCAATTGTCGCGTTGTGGCCTACTTAAAATATTTGAGAAAATGATTGTGAGCTGCCCTGTCTCTCCTTCTTTCGTCTTTCCTCTATCAGCGCCCCATTCAAAATGGCCTCAAGATTCCTTTCGTTATTAAAATCTCCTTGTCATGTCCTCCGTTATCTAGGCATGGAGAGTGGCAGAGTTGGACTTTGTGGATTCTGGTGGACACGGTATGTCCGGCAGCAGACTAAGAGCCTACAGGTGATGCGGGATAGGTTTTCCAGGGCAAAAGAGTAAGATAGACACAGACAGTAAATTAATTACTTAAGCTTCTAGACGAGTGCATGAAACCAAGTTGGCGAATCAGAATCAGGTTTCGAAGCAGCTCTAGAGCTGCTTCGAAAAACTTGATTCCTGATTCCTGATTCCCAGCCTCAAATCAGGTCCGGAATCAAGTTCGTGAATCAGGTTTGGAATCAGGTCGGAATCACGTACTCTGACTCCCCCTATTCTTCAGTAATGATATTGCACCGTTCAAATATCATGCATCATCAAACCCCTCGATTTTGGTACGGATTCTCCATTTGCATGAGATTCTGAGTACTTGGGTTATATGAGGGGGGAACCGATCCTCCCTCGAGCTCATGAGTCTGCTGAGGATAAACTTTTTGTTTATGATTATAGTCCTGCGGTATCATGGAAATTAGTTAAAGGATAAGCCTTCAGTGGAGGTCGACACTTACCACTGAGTCGCCTGCAAGATGGCCGTAACCACGACCCTTATTCTTTGAGGCCGAACCAAAGAGGAATCCAATGGAGCTTATCATCCCAAGGATAACGTCGGCTGTTACAAGAAAAAGTCAGTTAGCCATGTAGAACTTAAAAGGAAATGGAGACGACTTACTAGGATTAATGGAGTCGAACAGAGCCACGAAAGCACCATACCACTCCGCACCTGGAGTCCGATATTCACGAGAGGGGTAGGCCCACCAGAACAAAATTGAGAAAAGTGCCATCTATTGAGGCCAAAGAAGGTGAGCTTTATCGAATCCCGATTTCGAAGGAGAGGAGAATCAACGAACCTCAATACAATAAAGGAGAGAGTTCAAACCATTCGAGACATTGATCTCGGTCAAGTATTCCGTCTCATGGATGACTTTCCCTTGTAAGATTTTGAACTAAGGATATGAATGAATTAGAAATCAACCAATAAATCTCGAACAGAAGGTATAGACTCACGACGATGCCTTGAACGAAACCAATGAAGACGATAAGCTTGATGCACAAGAACTTCGAGAGTGGACGACGATTCTCAAGCTCGGCTTTCGTTGCAAAATAAAAGACCGCAAGTCCGTACAGCGCAATTCTAAATTGGGCAGCCATTCAGTCGCTTAGCTCTGGAGGAATCAGAATGTAAGTTAATAATGACTTACGATACGCTTATGGAGTTGATAATACTAATCCAGATTGAAGCATAACGAGGGTTAAACCCCGCAGTTTGACAATACACATCTTTCCATTCGCAGATAATCCCGATGATGGAACACAATGGGCTCAGGATCGCGTATTGTAGTACGAACCACTAAAACCAAGGTTAGTACTGAATGAACTAGATGAGAAACAAAAACACTCGGACTTTGACCGTATGGACGAAATACGCCCGCGTTGGCTTGTTCCGGAAGCAAGACATGAGTGGCATTTTGACTTTAATAGCGAATTCGTTGCTGGCTGAGCACAAGGTCAATGCCACGCTACTAGGGTAAAACGGGGAGTGCAAACACACTTGGTATATTTGCAGCGTCATACTCCAAAAGCAGGAACATGAATGCAGTGATGGTGATAGCTTCGTAAACTAATCAAATACAAAAGAATCAATTCAGTGGAATTAGAAGGCAACCAGGGGGGCGTACTGGATTTTGCCAATTCAAAGTAAGTGTAATCAAGGAACCAACGATATGACACGAAGGAAAGGATCGCATAGATCGGAGGAAGATAGAGGATTCGAAGACTGACGCAAAACGAGGGCAGTTTAGCTCCAAGTACACGAGGCACACACGCCGCAAGTCGAAGGGTACATACATTTGTCTTTGCTCCTTCCTGTTCGTATAGGCGATACAATGTTGTAGCACGGTAAATATGGAGACTACAATCGCCTGCAAAATAAAATAACTTGTCAGACGCTCTACTTTTCAAGGAGTAGGAACGAAAGGCAACTCACAAACAACGCGAAACCACCTGCAACATACCAAGTCGTCGTGTACGTGTGGAGATGAGGGTTTTCATCCGACCAGAACACGGAATCGTCGTCGAGTTTGTTCTCAGGAAGGCAAGGTTTAGAAAAGTTGAATACACCCATCAAGAGCTGAACGTGAAGGGTGTAAGAAGTGAAGGGAGAAAGGAATCCTGGCATTCATGCTTTTTTCATTGAATTCTATTATACCCCTCCGACTCGGAACGCGATGAAGCAGTAGAGGCGGGAAACTTGACAGCTTTCTCTGATTAGCAGTTGTGTGGAACTCCGCAGCCCTGGAATTTGTGGGGCGCGCTGCGTCAAAGCACAGGAATTGCGCCTCTGAAGGCACATTGGAAATTGAAAGTCTCCACAGGTTTTTCTGTGGAGTCCTGTCGAGCAAGGCGGAAAAGCCGAGAACAGACGGGTAGAAATGTACTGCTCCCTAGCCTTGACGTCAAGGAAGAAAACGTGCAAGGGAGGATCGAAAAATCCAGGTCATTCGTTGATGCTAAATAAAGGCCAACCAACAAAAAAAGATCAAGGAAGGTGGAACCTCCCGATCCAACCAAACTACGCATCCTGGCATGAAGTGACGTCAATCAAAACCAAAAAAAGAGTTTTTACCCTGATTCAAAGAGCGGCTTTTCATGCCTGCAGCAAATCAGAGGTGAACATGGCCGTAACCTTCAATCCTAACTTACTTTATCAGATTAGAAAATCACCCCAGTGTGACCAGCACCAATGCGATGTGAACGCGTAAATCTTGATGATGCTTCAAGCCGACCAGCCGGTGGGTGGCTGGTAATGCCGCCGGGGCTTGAAACACAGGTTCCTCAACAAGCGAGTTAGCAACTTGAGCAGTATGTGCGCTTCGAGTGAATCAGTTGCAGGCAAAAGGGATGCCAAGGGGGACGGGTACCCTTTCTAAAGAGTCATATGAACGTCACAAGATAAAGTAGAAGCATAGAAACTCTCGTATATCAAAGCAATGAATTCTCGCTTTACTACCTCTGAGCTCAGACTCTGCCAGGTACTCCCGCTATGAATCTTTCCGCACTCTCCTTGGGCGTTGCGGTCAAGTATACCTGTGACGACAATTCTCACCAGTCACAAATAAGGAATTTGGTAAAATATTGTCTCTCGCACTTTTGAGCGACCATGCGCCAGAATCAGACGCCCGTTCGATTCCCAGAATGTAATTCATCAGTCAGAAACCAGCAGGTGAGGTGAATATGACAAGTAGGATATGTCAATTAACTTCTAAGCAAGAAATAGTCTAGTGAGCACTGGGCCCAATTGAGTTGTTGGGAGACAGCGCCGTTTTATCGTTCGACTGGCATACTCCCGCAGAATTCCTTCAATCTTTGTGTTTTCTGAATCCGAACTACGCCTGTTAGAACCACCTATCCAATCCAACCTATGCAACGTGTCCTTAATTTTCGGGGTAAGAATCGCCCCTCTTTCGAGGAATAAGCACACAGCTCCCAAATTCCCCACCTGCGCGGCAAACTGAAGAGCGGTACCGTTTCCCTCCTCCAAAGGAATTTCTGCGTTTAAACGCGCACCAGCGTTCAAGAGTAATTCTCCAATTTCAAGACTCCACTCACCAGCAACACTCATTGTCAGTGGCGAGCAAGCTCCGCGGGCAAAGAAGTTCCTCGTGGCAATCTTATTTACATCTGCACCATTTTCGATTAAGAGCTTTACAGCGCCTACAAAGCCACCATGGCATGCGCTCATCAGAGGCGAACCATAAAATCTAACGACGGGCTCATTGACCGGGCAGTGGCGGTCGATCACCCATCGCACATGGTCCAAACTCTTGCTACTGATTGCAGCATGAAGGAAACTGCGTCCCCAGGCACCGCGGTATTGTAAATTTGCACCCCAACGAAGGATTGAGTTTCTAAGGTCGCCATGCTCAGGGGGTTTGTGCAGGAGTCTCATCAACGCCTTGCTGAGTTCATCCTGTGTGAGCAGGATAGGTAATGCCCTACTACATTTTTCCGAACACCAAAAAGCGATGTCAAGGAAGCCAACCCATGTTCTCAAAGAGGATCTTGTTGGTTCATCTGTAGAAGCTCGATGACTGACTTGATTAATAGCATTCTCAAGAGCGACTCCCGCCATGGAGGTTAAAGGGAAGGCCTGCATAAATGAACACAGTGGAGAATTTTCGTCTATCATCCACAGACGCCATGCTGGACTGCTGAGATCAAAATGCCAATATTCTATAAAGCAGCCGTAGAGCGCGGCCGTCACAATGCGCCGCGTGGCGATGTTATTAGATAAAGTGAAGAGCCAAGCAAACGAACGCGCAATGATTAACATCGGTTGACTGAGAACATCGCTCGTGTCAGAATGAGGAATGTTGAGAAGAACCATCTCAGCCTCTTTTAAAGAAACGAGAATATCTTCAATCTTGGGCTCCCCAGGGGGCAGATAGCGGTGGAGGATAGGAAAGAGTAAGGAACCCTTAAATTCAAATAGACTGCGCAACCGTCCAAGAAAGTAGATCAATGAACGGGCAGGCCGAAAGAGCAGGGGGATGCGGTAGGGACATTCCAGCCAAATGGCGGGGAAGATGATGCTTCCAAAGTACAGGAACTCTGCCAGAATGGCGCAGATAATGACCACAGAAGATAAGGTCTTGTGAAGGTCGTAAACGAAGAACGACAAGCCTGCGAAGAAGACGGCGAACGCCAGATGAAGGAGGAGTGGAAGGCTACCAACAATCTCTGGTAATTTCCACTTTACAAGACCATCGAAACGAAATTGGCGAATGAGAACTTTGTCTCTGGCACTCCCAGAAGTGACGGAAGTATAGGCCTGTCTGAATGTTAAATAGTGACCTTGTAAACTAAGCATAAACCCACTTGGCACCATTGTTTGATAAGAACAGCCAATAGGGCGGTGGTTACGGAGAGAGAGAGACTCGTAAAGAAGAGTCCGTTGATCCATAGGTCGGCGGTTGTGTACGTTGGACTATCAGTTGAGATATAGGACAATGGCACGGCGTTCATGAGGCTGGCATTCCCTCCAGCACGAAGGAGTGCAGTTTGTTCGACTTGAACGATTAGACTCAATTGAGCAAAATCGGGCTTGAGAGACTGGCTCGTTTGAGCAACGAAAGTCGCGACAATTGCGGAGAAAAGACCAGCCTAGGCAAGTCGCGTCAGTATATCAGAAAAACCATTTAAGTGATAGCTTACCAAAACAAGTAATGAGTCGATCGTATCTCTGAACCCTTGGATCATATCATGGTCATACATCTCAGCCTCTTCTAGATACGTCAACCAGACGCGTGCCTCAGGACTGGCTTCTTCACCCGATGAGTCAAGTGGATATTTTTGTTCGTAATCAAAGCTACGGCCTCCTGAGTGTCGTTGAATAAACACCTGGGCATTGCATAAGATATGGGAGGGACAAACGAACCCATGAAGGGTTGGTATCGCGGGATCCCAAACATCTTCGTGTCTGGCATCGCGCTGGCTTGGTCGGTCGTTGGTCCAGGAGGAGGCATTTATAATAAATTCGAGATTAAAGGTCGCCTGAGAGGGTATGTTGGCCAAGCTTATCGAAAGAATTGGTGATGGCCGTCAAGAATTGAACTGTAGTCCGGTGGCGGTGGCCAAGTTTACTCTGGGTCTCCTCCCACACTCATTCTCCCAAACCTTTCGTCCTTCTGTGACTTCCCCCTTAGTTCCGGGACAGCTTGCCAAATCGTAGATGTTAATCCAAAGACTTCAGCTATGTCACAACCCTTGACTAATAATGGGGTATGGACTACATAAAACACCCTGCTGAACTTTCGACTCCGGCGGCGGTTCCGGTGGCTCCTCCAATAATGAATCTTTCCACCCTTTCCCTTCCGTCTGGCATTCAATACACCTACTACGACACAGGTCCGCCAGCCCCGAATATCAGCATCGACTCAGCTCGATACCCCACTCTGTTCACTGTGCATGGCCTAGCATTCAACGCCTGTTCATATTCCTAGAATTCATGTCTTCGCTCAGAAACTGACCTCCATTCTGAAGTTGTCTGGAAACCCATGTTTCCCTTTGCAAAAGAACAAGGCATCCGGCTCGTCTCCATAAACCGTCGCGGGTACGGGGGTTCTTCCCCTTTGACAAAGGACGAAGCAAATCTTTTTGCGAGCAACCCCACCAAATCAGTCGATGAACGCGGCGAAGAAATTCTCAATTTCATACATGTCTTTGTCCAGCAAGAGAATATCCCGCTTCTCGAAGCTGGCGGTGGATTCGGGCTTGTAGCATGGTCGCTAGGAGCTCTCACCGCTATCGCCGGTATCGCTAATTTAGAAAACGCGATTGAGCCCATCAGAGAGACATTCAAGAAAGGTTTCAAATCATTTGTATTGCATGGTGTGTTTTGATGTGCACAAAGTTCACCTCCTTACTAATCTGTTCCCTTAGAACCTACCGCAATGACAATCGACATAGCCACTCCGTGTGAATTCTTTAGCCCCCTCAAAGACTCTTCGATCCCAGCCAAAGAAAAACGCCTTTTCTTGAGCACTTGGATCACCTCTTACTTCGATCATCCAAGTCTCGAAACCCGTTCCACCGACAGTCTCGTTACTGCAGCCCCCAGTCAATCTCTGGCCCCGACAATCTATAATATCCCTGGAGTTGATAAAAGCACACTTTTTCTTCAAAATGGTGGCCTGTCATATGATGGCGCTGCTTTTGCCAATACGACAAATGAAGGTCGCCGAGCAAATTTCCGGAAAGCTATCCAAACTGGTACACCAGTTGCGTTTGTTATTGGAGAGAAGACGTTAGCTGATCACATCTCTGCTGGCTGGGCGGTCGAAGAGGAAGCGAAAAATCAAACTTGGGGCGCAACGGCTAAGATTGGTGTTCACTTTGTCCCGGGTGTAAATCACTTGGTACGCTTTTTGAACTACGCGCTTCTGTCCGAGAGACGACCTAGTTTCTTCATTACAGGGCCATTGGAATCATCCTGATGTAATTTTGAAAGCTTATCTCAAAGGTGCAGGGTTCAGTGCTGCAAATGACTGACTTAGGAAGGATGGTGAAACAAGGAACCCCACTTCTTTATGATAAACAAGTTCATTTGAAGCGAAGGATACAACAATATCATATTTTTCGTTTACTGTATTGCATTAGTGAAGTACTCATTAAGTGTATGGTTAGCCGTTCGTTTCCGTCATTGGTGGAGAGAGACGTCTTTGCCGTAAATTTTGGCGCCCATACGGTTGGTCTTGACTAGCTTGACTCCGCACACCAGTCGTTGCCACTTCTGATCAACCTTTCCTCCGTAATGGCTCATATTCCTCTCGAGCTTGTTGAATATATTGTGCAACTGGGAGCTCAGGATGACGAAACTTGGCGGAACCTCAGCCTTCATCAGCAAGACAGCACAACTCTGTGAGTGCCTGTGAGCTCTGTCACAGAGCCACAGAGCGGCAGATCGCACTCTGCCGGCAGATTAGACAAGTCATCATTCAGCCTCACAGAGTGGGGTTTCTGGCGACAGGGCTGCGAAACTGTCAGCAGTCCCATAGGAATTCCCAGGCTCACATACACAAAACATTCAAATAAAACAAAAAAGCGATATATTTCAAGTAAATAGTGTTTACAGTGTAGTCTACGCCTCCTAAAAAATCCTTACTTTAAAAACTACCCGATTCCCACAATATAAATCATGTTGATCTGGCAGGAGCGTGAGACTAAATACAGCTAGCAGAAAGTATACACAAAACTGACGGTAGGGATGAAGTTGCGGCAACTAACCAGGGGCTGCCTCAAAATGAGCATTTGTGTATTTGGAAAGGGTGGGATCAACGAACATGGGTGATAGAAAATGGCAAGAATGGAGGTGGTAGGATTGTACAAAGCAAGGGATAGATGGTCGAGGATCTAGTGGCCGCTTGAATTTGAACCTAAAAAAATGAAAAATCGGATCATATTTGATAACGCCTTGATGACATACGAGGAAAGGTCGCTAAAGTGGAGCGACAAGTTTGCCAGAGACGCAACGAGTAGCAAACCTAATTGACGGAATCGACACTGGCCAGGGGAGTCAGCTTGCATACAGCTCTGAGATGAGAGCTACACACAAGAATTTTAACGAGTCAAGACTGTAGTCGGAGGATCGTCAGCGAACTCCAGAGCAAGGCAAGTTGAGTACTCACTAGGACGGGGCAATAGGGATGAGGAGCCATCAAAATGAGGGTGGATGCACTAAAAGACAGTCAGAAATCGAAAGGAAATGTCAAGGCTGCAAGAAGAGACCGAGAAGAGGCAGGGACCGGACATAGTGGTGGTTGTGGTTCAAGTTGCGACATCACTCAACAATCAACATTGCGCCATCGAAGCACATGCTCTTTAGGGCAGCTCCACATGACTTGCGTGGATGCACTTTCGCTTGTTAAAACTCTCCGAGATAGAGCGACGGGTGATTGCCCTCGAGTAGAAACCTTTTCTATACAATCTCTAGGTATATAATTGTTTACTCTTCAGCACAACAAGAAGCCTATTAGCTTAAATCTCAAAGCCGATCAGCCGGGCCAAATTTCTTCGTAGCTGAGTTCTCCTTGCTGTAGGAGCCAGCGCATAGGTAAAACATGTCTGTTAGGGTTAGTACTACATTATAGACCATAAGAGTTATCGAGGGACCATTCTCTCCAATTCTGTCAGAGTGACCGAACTCTGCCGATAGTTTTAAATCTGGCTGATCCGAACGCTCTGGCCATTCTGTGGATCTGTCAACAGGACTGCAGGACCACAGTGACCCACAGGCACCACAGACCTCACAGGAAGGTGTCGTCTTGCTGATGTTGTTTCGCATTCAATTCAAGTTCAGTATGTAACCATTGTCCATTTTTTTTAAATCTTCAGTCCCTTCATGAGTTGAGTCTATAAAAAATGTAGATCGGATAGGATACGATTTCGACATATGCCTCTGGAAACGTTCAAGGTTTTGTTCCCTCCCATTCGACATGCTGTTGAGGAGATGTGTTCCCCTCACGCCTCTCCTCGAATGCGCCGTTGGCGGGAGCATGTTCAATACTTTACGAGCCCTGCCCTCAAAAATAATTATACACGCTGGATAGATATAACGTTGCGAAGCTGCAACAATATTGTTGCATTGTCTTTGAACATGCTTCCTCGATCTTGTCTAGCAATCTCTATTCCGTCGCTCCAGCATTTGCAAAGCAACTTCCAAGAAATAACATCAGAAGATTTGTCTTCTCCGATATTCCAATCATTGCGATCTCTCATGCCCACTCATATCACGTACGACTCGTGGGCAATATTTGGAGGGGGAGGACTGGCTCAAATGCTCCATTTGAGGCAACTTTCTTTGGGATTTTTTGTTCTTCCTATTGAACTTTCCAACGTTCGTACGGTTTTGGATAATTTGAGTCGCAATATCCCACTTGCGGTCGACTTAATTATTCTCTCGTGCGACGCGCCATTTCGTCACATTCCAGACTTCGATGTCGTTATCGGAGGTGATGTGGACAAGCGATTTGTCTTCTCATTAAATCCTCCAGTACCATCGAATCCGTCTCTGTTGAATACCAAAGTAACAGCATGGGACGCGAATAATCCGTTTTGGCAAGGCAAGGTCCCCGAACCGGAATCATTTTGGGGTGTCGGCAGGACTCTCCGCTATACTCGAGACGATCTTAAATCCCACTCTGTATAACCAGTCAATGCATTGTACGCTTCACATGATGACTATTGTACCATTGTACTGATCACATTACCAGTTGCGTGTGGCAGGTATGTACAACTTTGTGGTTCGAAACCAATTTGTGATCCCGAATGGTATTTATTTATTCCAAGCCTTCGTCCGTTTTGGAGAATCCAAATTTCCAGCCTCATGCTGAGTGTAACGCTCAGGTTGCGCGCATCTAGCAAGCCCCTCATCTTCGCTCGATCCTCCTCCATGTGGTCGCAGAGCCTATAAAATCGCTTATTCCAGAACCAGGTATGTAGACTCAGGAAATATAGGAATCCAATCCTGACAGTATGGTATTTACGCTGGGATCTTACGTTTCAAGAACAGCTGTTTGATCTCTAACGCATTGAAACTTTTTCAATCTTATTCATTTGATAATGTGATGTTAAAAATAAACTTATAGGCTCTTAGGCAAGGAAATTTCGAGAGAGGGCCGAACCGAATCGAGTAACTGGCAAGCAGCGAGAAGCTATCGTTTGACTGGCGTATTCCCGCAACATCCCTTCAATCGCAGCCCTCTCTAAATCAGAACCTCCTATCCATTCTAACTTGGATAGCGTCTTCCTGATTCTCGGAGTAAGCATTGCTCCCCGTTGGAGTAGTAAACCAACTGCCGCAGAGAACCCAGCCTCGGCCGCTGCCTGGAGAGCAGTATCTCCTTCGTCACTGAATGGAGTATTCAGCCGTGCGCCAGCATCCAAAAGAAGGGCTATGATCTTTATATCTCGTTTTCTTGTGATGCTTGCTCTCAATGGAGTGATCCACAGGCCTGAGTCGAAGTTCAAAGCACGTCGTGCTGTACTAACATCCGCCCCTTGCGCAACCAAAAGCTTTACTGCAGCCGCAAAGCCCAAATCGCATGCTCTTAATAGCGGAGTTCCGTTTAAAAGAGAAACAGGTTCGTCGACAGGAACACCACATTCAATGAGCCATTGTAAATTTTCCAGATTGCCCGCTTCGACCGCAGCATGAAGTGGTCCATCATACCAAGTTACCTTATGAACATCTGCTCCCCAGCGAAGTAGAGTGTCTCGAAGATTATGATGCATATATGGCTGCATGATGAGGTGCATGAATCTCTCGTTAACCACGTCCTGTGATATTGGAGTAGGTAATGGTTTATCGGGCGTTTGAGAGAACTTCATTAGGACGTCAATGATACCAGTCCACGTTTTAGTGGAAGATTTTACAGGATTGGCGGGGGGTGCTGGGGTGTTAATCGGAGCTGTAGCATTCTCAAATGCTATTTCTGCCATCGAGCGCCATGGTGTAGCTTTTAAAAATAATATTAAACTGAGCGGAGGTCTGCGCGGGAACCAATCCAGCAGTGTCTCATCCATGGCTAAACCCCAATGTTCCTTGAAACAGCCGTAGAGTGCAGCAGTGACAATTCTCTGGGTAGCTTTATTTTCAGATAATGTGAAGAGCCACTCAAGAGAATGTGCAAGGATGAGCATTGATGGACTGAGATTTTTGTCAAGGCGTGAATGTGGAATCCTGAGAAGAAGTTCCTCGGCCTGTTTTAATGATGTGACAATATCTTCTTTCTTTGGTCGTTTTGGGGGAAGGTAGGGGCGCAAAACTGTAAAGAGAGGTCCTATCTCCTTCGATCTGGTAAGATTGGCGAAAGTCCCAAGGAAATAGATCAAGGTTCGTGTGGGCCGAAAGAACAGTGGTATGCGAAATGGGCATTCGAGCCAAATAGCGGGGAGCACGAGAGCTCCAAAGTAGAGGATGGCAACGGTAATGGCAATAAAAATGACGCTAGAGGATAAAGTTTGGTGGAGGTCATAGACGAAGAAGGACAACCCAGCGAAGAACACCGCGAACGCGGTATGGAGGAGAAGGGGCAAGCTGCCAACGATTTCCGGGAGTTTCCATTTTATAAGGCCATCGAACCGAAACTGGCGGGAGAGGACCTTGTACCTAGCACTGCCAGAAGTGACAGAGGTGTATGCCAATAGAGTTGTCAACCGAGTGACTGATGAATCCACATAAAAACGTACCTGACACCACTGTTTAGCCAAGGCAGCAAGCAGTGCTGTAGCCACAGAAATGGATAGACTCGTAAAAAATAGTCCGTTTATCCAGAGATCGGCCGTCGTGAATGTGGGTGTCTGGGCTGTTATTCCAGATGATGGCACAATGTTCATGGCACTGATATTCCCTCCAGTACGAAGGAGTGCAGTTTGTTCAATTTGAACAAGCAGATTTAACTGAGAGAAATTGGGCTTGAGTGACTGGCTGGTTTGAGCGACAAACGTCGCAATGATTGCAGAAAATAGACCAGCCTACACTAGTCCCGTCAGAGTTCTCGAGGAGGCCATCGTGGCTTACCAAGACTAGCAGAGAGTCAATAGTGTCTCTGAAACCTTGAATCATATCATGGTCATACGCCTCAGCTTCGTCTAAGTAGGTCGCCCAGACGCGTGCTTCGTCACTAGCCTCCTCTCCTTCTGGGTCAGGAGGGTACTTCTGCTCATAGTCGAAGCGATGAACCCCTGAATACCAAAAGCATGACGCATGATTATGGATATGGTCAAAGGGGACGAACCTGGCTGGTGGTACCGCGGAATTCCAAAAAAATTAGTAACATCCGGGCCACCCTTAATGCTGATAGTTGGATTGTCGTGGAGCATCGAACGAATTTATGAACGTAATATAGGGACTGGGATAAAGCCAATACGAAGGGGGTTGAGGCTACACGACGTTGGGAGGACAGATAACGGAGCTGTGGAGGTACGTTTGCCTCTTTGTATATCTGCATTGGCTGTAAAAGCGTTTTCAGAATCTGCTGCAATTCTGATGGTGTGCTTGGCAGGCAAAGAGGCACCAACGTTCTTTACCGGAAACCGGCTGTTAGGAAGACTGGGCCATCCTCAATGACCAGATATACGGGCATTTCAAGAGCCTGGAAGGTTGAAAATAAGGTCATGGAGTATCAGTTGCCTCTGGTAAGTCGTAAGTGTGTGAATAGTATATATTAGAAAGGCCTGACACCATATTTGTCGCAACCATGGTTCGTCTTGAATTGTTTGGTCCTTCAAAAAAGTACCTGATGCATATCACACCAATATAAAAGCAAACGTGCGCAGATTGACATGGTTCATGGTCTGGAAAAGGATACGATTGTCCTTACAGCTGCTGTCGAACGCGTTGGAACAGATGTGCGTACTCTGAGAGGACCATAAGTCTAAAATAATTGAGAAAATAAGTACTATAATTAATGGGGAAGCGAGAACTTGGGAAGGCTCAATATCTGTGAGAGAATTCACACCATCAGGAAGGTTGTCAATTGGCCAATACCAGGCGATGACGGAAACAGCATATATGAAATGGCATGTTTGAGCGAAACCTTTTTTTTGAACCCGTGACCCAGCAGCACCCACGTTCGTACAAGCTGAACTCGGCGTAGGTATTCATGCATCCTTCTACTTGAGCATAATACTAGTAGGATACCACATTCAGGCTTTTTAGCAATGCTCATAAGCGCTCAGAGTGTTGACCGGAGTTTTGAGCCCCGTTTGTAAGCGTCCTTCCCGGGCCCGTCTACTGAATACTGAATCCGCTGTGTGCGCCTTACCTGGCCTTGCTGCTCTTGAAAATAGAGGTGTTTATCGCTAGCTTGTGATATAAGTCTCACGAATTGAGCCAGTCGGTTGAGGTTTTGACTGACATTCTTCACATCGTATGCTCTGTTCTAATCGCATCTTTCCACCGCCCATTTTCGAAATTACCCTCTGTTGCGCGAACCGATTCTTTCACGAATGCAACTCAATATCACCTATGATTCTAGACAAAGCCTCGAAATCATCATGAATTCCTTACCAATGGAAGCAACTCTCATTCTGGGACCTCAATTTGCTCTTCATCTCAGATGACCTTCGAATTAAATGGTATTTGACCAGGCAAGGAGAGCTCGGGAGAGAGTAGAGCCAAATCCATCACTTGACTGGCATATTTCCGCAGCGTTCCTGCAATTTGAGACTTCTTGGAGTCTGAGCCACCTATCCAATACAATTAATGCTCCATTGGCACATGCCTATTCGTCGGTCGTCTGTTTCAAGGATGCTTACCAGAATTTTCAACGATGGGAACAGAACACGCTTGGAGACCTTGGTTGTTAAAATCAGCGAGGAGTTTGTGGCGACGCGTCAAGAGACGGATAAAATTGTGGTCGCAGGACCTAACAAGAAAGAAGATGCAGATACTTTTGATGAAGCCTCTCCTAGGTTGGAAAAGCTGGCAGAGATGTGGCGAATAGTTTCTCCTGATCAGGCCTTTCCCAAAGCCGATGTAGGTGGGGTTCTCGAATACCAGGGTCCATGAGAGTGAAATTAGCAAAAGCTGTCTCCTATTTGGGGCTGAAATATGTGTCTCATTTATTATTTTGCGATAAAAAGACTTCAATGGCAGCTAAAACGCAGGAGACCTCTGAATTCCAGTAAGGTGGCTTAAATGATCAGTCCCCTTGAACAAAAGATTTACAATTATAGATTATCCTACTCTTTGTGCTATCCCACATCACCGAAGTAGTCGTTCCGCCCTCCGAAGTAGCCATCACGTCAACAACACTCGTCGGGTAATAAGCTTCCCCGAATGCTGATCTTCCCGGAACGTTGTTTTCGGTATCTGATGCCTAATAACCAAGGCGCCATCCCTATTCTCCTCTATGAACCGACGAGTGACGATTCCAAGCTCTCTTATCAATGATTGAGGTAGGGACTGGTATTGGAATAAGACTTCCGCACGGGTGAGGCGTTGCACCCCATAAAGACGAATGCGTAGGAACTGGAGGAAAACCTTAGCATCTAATCCTGTTGACGGTGTTTCTATGTCGAGCTCGAGGAGGTTTTGTAGGTGAAGTGGGACGAGTGTTTTCGGGTTGATCTCAGTCAGCATTGCGAAGAATTGATTTCCAACGCTCGCTCGATAGTGCCATACATTACTGAACTTCCACATATGTTTGTCGATATATCGAGGTTCTTCGCATGTATAGAATATCTGACCTAGTTTCAACTGCCGTAGGTTTGGTAGTTTGGCAAGAGTTTCGTGCAGTTGTGCGGGGGAGATGACGATGTCATCCAACGATAATGATGTGCATAAGGGAGAGCGCAAAGAAAATTCAAGCAGGAATAAGGATCCACAACGTCATCCGGAGGACTCGAATCGTTGATGTCTGGGTGGTATAAATCGTGTCGCTTGCTTGGGCATATCTCTAAAGACTGGAGCTTTGGGACTTCGAATAAATCCAGTCCGTGAAATGACGGAGGTATATCCTTCCCTCTTGATCGTATTCTGAGATGGCGCAAGGTAAAAAGCTTCAAGCTCCGGAATGGAAGAGTAGGAACATCTCCTTTGAACCACTCAATCACAAGCTCTTCCAGGCGAGGGACACGATCCCACCACTTTGACGACGAGAACAGTGTATCAAACGATACATATTGAATAGTGAGTGACGTGATACCCAAGACAGACGGTCCTGAAAAGATGGTGGATGGGAGTTGAGGAACAACTAGCTTGCGCAGGGCTGGCAATGCGCCTGACGTGTTGAATCCTAAATCGTCATATAAGTAATGCGGTGGAATCCCATCGACAGTGATCTCTCCCAGGTGAGATAGGGGTAACACGATGCTGGTCGGTACGAATGAATGGATATGGAGAGAAGACACGCGATGCCAATATGAGTGTAGCATGATGCCAAAGCCTCCAAACTCGGATTCGTAATCTTCAGAGGCAATATCAGCGTGGACTCCGCCCTTCATTCCAACCTCGATATTAAGCTGCATAGACTGCGCTCTTTTGATATACAGATCATAATCTCCATCCGAGCCACCCGGTTTTCTGTGTATGATCGTATCCAGTTAGGAGCCGCCTGGAGGGAAATGTCTCTCCATAAAGTGGGTGTACGCAGGGCGATACGTCTCCAGTTCTGACAGACTTGGGAAATGGCCGTGCTAGGGGATTCCATTTCAACATCACCATTGGCGAATACAGAATTATATCGGCCAGCAACTGCGAACTGAAAGACGAGGGAAAGGAGTTCGGGCGGAAGGGTTTTAACCCCTCTTTTTATGCAGGATGAATAATGTTTGATTAGCCTGTAAACTTGGGTCGCGCTCCTTTCGAGAGTACCGACGAGGAAGTCATATGTCCTGAGCAACTGTTTGGCACTTGCTACGTGTGCACGAACAGCGGCCACGTCAGCACGCGTGGCGAGTCCTGCGTTGCATTTTCTCGATAAAAAAATATCTGGAGCGAATGTCGATACAAGAGGGATTGTGTCGTTACATCCCGGGCAGGTAACGAGCTCTGTTATCAGGCTTGTACATTTGCTGCATATGATAGAATGAGCTTCCGATCGGAAGATCACAGGTAGTTGCCATCGCTATAAATCTGAGTTGCTAAGACATTTGGAAGATGAGGTGAGAATATGTTTAGGAAAGAGCATGGAAAACTCACAAGTGGCAGTTCAGGAAGGCTCTCGGAGGATGGTGGGTCGGTTCGAAAAGTGATAGCTGTTACCAGACAGACTGGTCTTGGATGATCAACCTGTACCACTTGCTGGGCAATGTCATGGTATAAATGGACCATGGCATTCTGGTAAGCGTGAGAGACAAGACAAACGAATGGCCGGAAGCCAAGACTTGCACCCCACCCTGAGTTAAAGTCCTGGGAAAATCAAAGGATATGGCGAATGGCACGGTTAGTCCTGCCGCAGCTGTCATGTTGGTGGTTCTACATCAACGTGACTAACTAAAGACAAGACACAAGGATGCTTTTTATCCAGTAGTATACAACAGCCCATGGTATATAAGCCGCCACCTGAAGGAAACAGCTGAATGTCCAAAGTATGTTGCTGAGATATCGAAGGATTAAATATGAAGAATCAGGACTATTTCGTCAGCGAGTCACAGGATCGTCACCTCGCCTTCGCCCCCCCCAAAAAAAGCAATATATATCTGACATCGACTAAACACCGATTATTCATTTCTACAACACTTCTAAACAACTCGTCGGGTAATAGGTGCCCCAGAATGACTACCTTTCCGAAACACTGTTTTCGGTATTTGATGCTTAATAACCAGGGCACCATCTCTGTTCGCTTCTCGAAACCTTTGGGTGGCGAGTCCAAGGTCTCTCACTAGCGATTGAGGCAGAGGTTGATATTGGAATAAAATTTCCAGATGAGAGAGACTTCCCTACCGTCAAGACGGACATGCAAGAAGTGGAGGAAAACATTAGAATCTAGACCTGTCGATGGCGTCTCGATTTCAAGGCGTCGCAGATTGGAGATATGAAGCGGAATGAATTCAGCGTCAACCTCTGCAAGCATAGCAAAGAATTGATTTCCAATGCTCGCTCGATACTGCAGAACACCCAAAGTCTCCCATTTGTCCTCGGAGATGTATCCAGGTCTTTTACAAGTGTAAAATATCTGACCTAACTTCAGTTCACATAGATTGGTTAGCTTACTGAGTATTTCGTGGAGTCGTCCTGGGGAGATGGCAACTTCGACTAGCACCAATGACGTGCATAGAGTGGAACGTTCGAAGAATTCAAACAAGTGGTAAGGATCGACGACGTCACTTGGTTCCGCTGAATCTTTGATATGCGAATGGTACAAATGGTGTCTCTGAGTTGAATATATCTCCAAGGATTTGAGATCTGGGACGTCGAATAAATCTAACCCTCCGAATGCTGATATTGACTGTACATTCATCCCACGTGATGGAAGTTCAAGGTGTCGTAAAATGGGGAGTTTCAAGCTCCGGAGTGGAAGAGGGATAGTATCATTCTGGTTGGGCCAGTCAAGAATGAGCTCTTGAAGATTTGGTAATCGGTTCCACCAAGACATGGACGAGGAAAACGTCCCTCTCGACACAGAGTGTATGGTAAGTGAAGTGACACCTAAAGGGGAATGTGCGGAATCTATATTCTCTGGAAGGGTAGGAATAACCAGCTTGCGTAAGGCTGGTAGTGCACCTGGGGTATTGAATCCCAAATCGTCGTAGCACCTGGGCGTTTGAAATCCATTTATAGTAAGCTCTTTCAGGTGCCGTAAAGGCAGTGTGATACCAACTGGTGCACGCGAATAGATTTGGAGGCAAGACACAGAATCCCAACATGGGGCAAGCGCTCTGCAAATGATTTCGAACTCGAGCTCAGTGTCTTTGAATCGAGAATTGATCTGCATTAGACGTTGAATTCCAAATTTAACGTTAAGCTGCGTGTCTTGCGCTCTTTGAATATAAAGAGCCAAAATCTCCTTCCTAGCCAACCGGGTTTCTGTGGAGGTTGGGATCCAGTCAGGAGGAGCTCGTACAGCAATGTCTCTCCATAAAGCTGGCGTATGAACCGCAATACGTCTCCAGTTCTGGCAGACCTGGGAAATTGCCATGCTCGGAGACTCTATTTCGAGGTCATCGTAAGCGAAGACAGA
This sequence comes from Flagelloscypha sp. PMI_526, assembly GCA_021399455.1. Classification (NCBI taxonomy): domain Eukaryota; kingdom Fungi; phylum Basidiomycota; class Agaricomycetes; order Agaricales; family Niaceae; genus Flagelloscypha; species Flagelloscypha sp. PMI_526. The sequence goes on from JAJTUO010000018.1 coordinate 921,073, forward strand.
ATTGTATTGACCTGCTGCTGCAAATTGAAAGACGAGGGCGAGGAGTTCAGGGGGAAGAGATTTGAAGCCCTGTTTTATATAGGCTGAGTAAAACTTGACAAGGCGGTAGACTTGGGTGGCACTTCTTTCAAGAGTATCGACGAGGAAGTCATAGGTCCTCAGCAACTGGTTGGCAGCGGTTAGTTGGGTATGGAGAGCGGCTATCTCGGTACTCGTAGCAAGTCCAGTGTTGAATTTTCGCGTTAAATGAATATCCGGGGAGAATGTTGATATGAGAGGGATAGTATCATGACAACCCTGACAAGTGACAAGCTTTGAAATCAGACTTGTACATTTGTTGCATATGATAGACTGGGGTGAGATTGCTAGCCTATGGGTGTTCGACATTAATACGAAATCTGACTTGTTGGGATGGGGTGAGAATGCTCCTCAAGAAAAACCAAGTCAAACTCACAGATGGAAGTTGAGGAAGAGTTTCGGATTGTAGTGGATCGGCTACCTTGACTCATGTAAGAGGGTCACAGGGCCATGCGTTAACTGTTACACCATTAAAGGAACATATCAGCGAAGCTTGTGTTCGCTGATACAATGGCCGTTTATAAGCTACAGGTGGAACTGTAGGAAGCGCCAGCCTTACAACTCACCTTTTTGGATGGTGGCCGGTGAGTAAATTTAGGGAATTATGGTACGGCAAGATGGACACAGCCTATTTTGTCTTCATAACTCTTTGAAACTTATAAATACTTATTGTACAAAACGCTCGACAGTCTTGGTCCTAGTAGATTTGGTCGCCAGCCCGAATAGACAGAACGACCAAAGGCAAGACATTCAAAACGTATACCGCTAGATTCAAGATACTACGTAATATGACAGTGTAGTGACCATGGTATAATAGCTGCACTCAAGTTGTCATCCCGGAGTGAGCTGGTCTCAGAACACAAAGGTAGAGAAAAGTTGGTTGTACGTTTAAATAAGCACTCCGGTGGGAGTGAGCGTAGCCAAAGTTTCCAGATTGTGGAGCAAAAGCTCGTTTCACATCTGCTACGTTCTACTATCAAAATCTTTGTTTCACTTCATTAATCCACCAACTTATAATAACCGGTTCGCAGAAACTGTCCTTTAAAACAAGTTTCGGCCCCTCCGGGCAATCTTGTCCATGACTGGTTGTCCTACACAGTCTGGATTCCACATCACTAAAATCTTCACTGTCATTTGCCCCTCTTGATAATGACCCAACTCCCATCTAAACAACTCGTCTCGTAATAGGTGCACCAGAATAACCACCTACCCGGAACGTCGTTTTCGGGACTTGGTGTGTAATCATCAGAGTACTGTCCCTGTTCTCCTCTCTAAACCTACGAGTGACGACTTCAAGCTCTCTCACCAACGATTTCGAGAGAGGTTGATATTGGAATAAGATTTCCGCATGAGTGAGACTTCTCCTTCCTTCAAGACGAACATGCAAGAACTGGAGAACGACCTTCGAGTCTAAACCCGTCGATGGCGCTTCGATATCGAGGCGTTGGAGATTGGGCAAATGAAGCGGAATGGACTCGGCATCGACATCAGAAAGCATAGCGAAGAACTGATTTCCAATGCTCGATCGATACTGCGTAACACCCAGAGTCTCTGATATTCCCTCGGAAATAGATCTAGGTGCTTTACAAGCGTAGAACATTCGACGTAATTTCAGTTCACGTAGGTTGGCCAGCTTGGTGAGTATTTTCAGAAGTCGCGCTGGGGAAATGGCAGCCTCTTCTAACACCAATGAAGAGCATAAGGGGGAACGTCCAAAAAACTCTGAAAGGCGGTATGGATCGACAACGTCGCTAGATTCTACAGAATCATTGTTGAGGGAATGGTGTCTGTGAGATGAATATATCACCAAAGATTGGAGTTTTGGGACATCGAATAAATCTAGGCCCTTGAAATCTGTCATTGCCTGTACATGCATCCCACGTGATGGCAGTTCGAGGTGCTGTAAATTGGGTAGTTTCAAGCTCTGGAGTGGACCAGGAGGATGACAATCATTCTCATCGGGCCAGTCAAGAATGAGCACTTCCAGATTTGGTACCCGGTTCCACCATGACATGGACGAGGAAAATGTCTCTCTCGATGTAGATTTTATGGTAAGTGATGTTATACCCAAAGCTGAAGGTGACAGGTTAATATTCCCTGGGAAGGTAGGAACAACCAGCTTGCGCAATGCTGGTAACGCGCCTGGAGTGTTGAATCCCAAATCGTCATAGCACCTGGGCGTTTGATACCCATTAACAGTAAGCTCTTCCAGATGCAGTAAAGGTAGAGTGAGGCCCGTCGGCGGACGAAAATAGATATGGAGGCTAGACACACGATCCCAATACGAGCCAAGTGCTTTGCACATAATTTGGAACTCGGATTCAAAGTCGTCAAATCGAATATCGAACTCTGCCAGACGATGAATCCCGAATTTAATGTTGAGCTGCGTAGACTGCGCTCTTTGAATGTACAGAGCGAAAATTTCCTTCCTAGCCACTCGGTTTTCTACGGAAGTTGAGATCCACTCAGTAGGAGCCTGTAAAGAAATCTCTCTCCATAACGCGGGGGTACGAAGCGCAATATGTCTCCAGTTTTGACAGACCTGGGAAATGACGATGCTAGGAGAGTCGGTTTCGACGGCGTCACCACTGGTGTATACTGCATTGTACCGACCAGCTGCTGCAAATTGGAAAACGAGGGAGAGAATTTCGGGAGGTAGTGTTTTGAAGGCTCGTTTTATACATGTGGAATAGTACTTGACCAACCCGTCGACTTGGTTGGCACTTTTTTCGAGTGTATCCAAGAGGAAGTCGTAGGTCTTTAGCAGCTGTTTGGCAGAAGCGAGGTGTGCGCGGAGAGCGGCCACGTCAGCGCTCGTAGCAAGTCCAGCGTTGCATTTTCGTGAAAGAAAAATATCAGGAGAGAATGTTGATATGACAGGGATTGTGTCACTACAGTTCTGGCAAGTAACAAGCTTTGAAATCAGACTTGTACATTTGCTGCATATGATAGCATGGGTTGAGATTGGTAGACCGTGTATTGTTGACATAACTATCGAATTTGAATTGGGAAAGTCTTTGGGATATCAGATGAAAATGGTTCTTCAAAAAGAATGAGGAAAACTCACACGGGAGTTGGGAATGGGTTTCGGAATATGGTGGGTCGGTCACCTTGACTCACTTTTGGCACGGTGTGCCAATGAGAATCCAAGAAATCTCGGTATGGAAGTGGCAGTTTGTTGATCTTAATTCTCTGCCTTGAATATCCAGCGCGTATTACTCTTTGACGGACGGTCAAACTATACCAGAGGACTTTGTGGACTACATCGAATATGGGCCGATAGGTTCAAATTCCGTCGTGGTTTCTTTTACAAGTCATTAAAGGGGCGGATGCAAGCAGTAATTGCGTTAGAAGAGAACCAGAAAGCAGCAAACCCAGGCATGAAGCAGAAACAACTGGGTAGCGAAATAGTTTAGGTGGTCTGGTTAATAAGAGCAAATGATTTTTCGTGTGTAGAGTACAACAGTCCATGGTCTATAAGCCGTAGTCCGAGGAACAAACTTAACTTCCAAAGTACGCTCCCAAAACCCATCGACTGACGTTGAACCCTAGTAAACTGATTACGTAGCCCACGAAAAGTGGAAGCAATGGTGCTAGCAGTAATGATGTCCGTATCAGGAAGGGAAGAGCTGCAAGACCGAGATAGACGCCATAAATGTACTGTGAGAACCTAAGGAATTTGGATATTGAGAATCACTGGAACCCAAAAAAAATGATAAGAGAAAGCAAACGTACGCAGCCAGGTAGATGGTATTGCCGATCCAAAGACACACCCAATTCTCCTTCAAGATAACTGGAACCACGAACAGCTGTGCTAGGTACAGCGTAAGGAATAGCGGGAAGAATGCATTGGTATGGACGTCAAACGCGTAGGCCCATTCGACTTTGGCATCCTGAGGTGCGGAGTGGGTAGGCGGGGAGAGAAGAAGAGAGTTGGACACGTAATAAAGTACCGTCGAGATGAGGATTCCAGAGAGAAGAAAGTCGCGGAGGACCATGAGAATGACGAGTTCCAGGACTTTTGGTAGTGAATAGGAATACACCAGTGACCACGCAATCGCGGTGACGGCGAGACAGGCAGAGATGAGGACGAGAATGGCGGGGTCATCTCGTGCCCAAGTGTTTTTGGTCTGCTTGTGGAAGTAGACGTTGCGGTACCTGGCATAGAATTTCAGCTGACGACATTACAGCAGCTAAATTTTGGCGTACACTCTCTTGGGAGCTAAGCATAGATAGGTTAATTGCCAAGCAGCGAGTTCGAAATCCTGTGGTACAGAGGGTCAGTGATTGCCACAGTAAATCAGAATAGGCAGAGAGACAGCAGGACGTACCATTTGGTTCCATCGGTGCAGGCGGCTGAAAATGAGAGGAATGCGACTTGTTAAGGACTGGTTGCGTTGCTGAGAAGCTATTATAGGATCTTCGACATTGAGTGACGACATTCTGGCATGTCGTAGGAAAAGAGTTCGAGCCACAGTTGGCGGTTGGGAGCAAGGTGCGTGTTGGCTTGTCTCCGTACTCCCACCATGGCGTGTTTTTCCCTATGGGCTCTTCGCTCCCCCAGAATTATGAATTATCCCTTGCTTAACTTGTCCCATTCGAAAACATGACGTTTCTAAGTCCACAAGACTCTAGTGGTGATGATGAAGGCAATTAGGATTATCATCGGCCAAACCTGCAATTCCTTCTCTTCCGGCCTCATCCCAAAATCCCAGGATATTCTCTCCCAAGCTTGTCACGTCAAACCTTAACACCCAAAATCTGGTCGGAAAATATTCGCAGTTCTCCTTGCCTGGACTCTGGCCTGGGGAAGAACGCCTGTTTTCTCAGTCTCACATGCCAGACTTTCTGCAACCACCTCAGTCATCAGCGTTGGAAAACAGTTGCGTTCCTCGATTTTGGTGGGGCTTTGACGTTTCCGCGGCTTCTCGTTGGCATTCCCGAAGACGGTGAGATAAGGAAAATTGGAATTCGTTTACTCTCTTCTCTGAGGACTAATTTAGAGAGCCGGAGTATGGCGAAGATTGGATTGAAGTCCTCCAATAATAAGATCATCAGGCCATTCCCATGGGGAATCGATGTACGTGGTAGCAGCCCCTTTCGCTCCTTGTTCCTTAAATTTTACCAGTTGCATGGAGAATGCTGATGTTAAAAAACTCTAGTAGTTGTAATATCATATTTCGCGTGACGGCTAACGGATGAGGCTAATAACCACACAGACACTTGCACCAATGGTCTTACCAGGCTCGATGGGCCATTTCGTACAATTTTGGTTGATCAAGGTCAATCACTTTAGAGCTCCCCGTCCAGGGAACAGATGTTAAATCCATACTAAAGTGATGGAACGTTTACTGGCACACCTCTCGCCCTCTGTCGAATTCCTTGGCAAGAACAACAATAGGGATTGTTTCAGAGCTGCTGTGGCGCAGTGTGCGCAGAAGCGTATTCAATCTTGTATAAATACAGTTGTAGCTGACCTCGGCTAAGCAATCAATGAACGCGGAAGCAACTGGTGAATATGTTTATATTGACAGAGAGCTACCCCAGAACAATACAAGTTCACCCACCACCCCGCATTTCCTAGTTCGACAATACGTCCCAGAGAGCTATTCTCTTCGTTTGAGCTACCTGCTTAGGGTATCCTGTCATTAACTTTCTCCTTCACTAAGTTTTGACTCGCGGCCAAATCGACTAAACCTCATTCCAACCAACGCTACGGATTAGCGCCAGAACTCCTCACCGTTTGGATCCTACCATCATGGGTGACTCCCGATATTCCCGTCCAAGCCTTCTTCGGCCGTCTATAGAGGATCTTTACTATCATTGCCAACATCCGGACCTCTCACCATCAAGAAATGTAAAACCTCTCCCTGACTGTCTCCCAAATGAACTCTTGATACAAATCGTCGAGCTGGCAGCAGGGTTCAGTACATCAACTATTATTGCACTGAGCATGGTATCAAGCAACTTTCGAGAAATGTATGTACTTCTCCCATATTTCTTCATTTTCAAAGTTGTATCTTCTGACTCTTGGGTAGTGTGGACCCGGTGCTTTTTCAAGACATCCATATTGGCCGGAAACACGAGTCAACTCGAATGCTGAAGACACTTATTTCTCCGGAATGCCCTCCCCGGTTGCTTCACGCAAGAAATTATATTTTGTCTATTCGTTTGACACGCCCCGAAGGCCGCATTGGCAAAGACATTCTTTTGGGCCTTTTTAACTATTGCCCAAACCTCACTTACCTCAGTCCAGGCGTCATTCACCCTAGCACTTGGGCCCTTACTCCGCCTTCACGTCTGAAAACTTTGGCATTTGAAGACCTTCAGGGAATGGATTGGGAGAAGGTTGATTGTATAGTCAGTCCATTGGCCGTGCAAATTACTCGTTTATCCATTCAGAATATCTCTTCCGGAAACCTCCGACAACTCCCCAGATTTCGTAATCTCTCTTACGTTTTTGTCAGTTACAGCGCTCCATTGTGGTACTCCTACGAACAAACTCCCTGGGACGTCCTGGGTCCTAATACACCACAGCTCCAGCTCGTACTCGTCCATCTCAAATTCCTAGTACCGTATAAACTTGCTCCTGGAGAGCGCGGTATTGTTAAAATTTTAGAACATGCGCATACCTTCCGCCCTTTGTTTACACGGCGACTCAATGTGCGCTTGTTGGACCCACGATTTGTAGGGGTGGTATCGGAAAGATTGAGACCTAGGTGGGAAGACCGGAGCGAAAATTTTGTGGTATTCATCCCTCGGGATGCTCAAATGCACAAATGGACCGACTGTGGGTGGAGCCAGGGTGAGAAAGCCGTGAAACTATTAATTGAGGTTTAGTATGGCGCTCTTCCCTCGCCTCCTTTCCGATGAGCTTATGGATGAAATGTAGGATGTGGTGTTACTAGAGACTTGTGAAGGGCCATACTTATTCCTTACGGACGCTTTGTTGGAATTAAGCATTGAATGAGCCAATGCTTAGCAGTAGCTGTCGAGAGATGGGAAGCGGAGTCACCGGGACTACCTTTAATAGCGATTGCACAAACAAACCCCTTTATAAAAACTTCAAAATTCTCTAATCCATCCAAAAGTATGAACAGGTCTTCATTCCTCGCGTCCTTATTTACGCGGCTAATACAAACATTTATGTAGTCTGGGGAACATACAGAGATCAAGGTCCTGGAATGGATTTGCTCACAACCTTCGACTGCCAGCACCGCTCTTTTTCCTAAGGACGGAGAAACTTTACGACGAGTACCATATGCATTTCATTGGGAAAAGCTGTATCGTCAATTATGGGGGTTATTGGTCCCTTGGCCTAGCCCTCTACAATCTTTCAAGCCGTAGCCGCACTCCCAAACATATCTACTGGTACACAGCGACATCCGTTGCATTTGGTGCTTTCATCTCTATTTTGCTCGGTATTTTAGACACAATCATCAGAGATATGCTAGTATCTGAAGCCATGTTCACCAATTTTCAGTGTCTTCAATTGCCTGACCGAATGACGGCATTATCCGGGGTCCAAAATCACCCCAGATTACCGTAAATGAACATAGAAAAGACGACATCATATTTCGAACTTTGGTTCCAGAACATCCTTATTTTTGAGTCGTACGCCTGCCAACATTTTCAAAATGCAATAAAACGTGAACCCCTTTTTGGTACTCTGCACAACAGTAAGATTATTCTACATACCAATTCTCGATTTCAAGCTCATGGATCAGCTGAAGCCCCATGAAGCGCACTCACTCTATCCTCAACAAGCATACAGGTTGTCGTCATGTTTCCATCCTCAACAGAAACACCCTCCAATTGACTCTCCATCTCCCACCATGTTGCTTCAGTTCCTCCACCTCCAGAGATCACCTTTGGCGCAGGTTTATCAAAAGCAACATGCTTCTCGACTTTGGCACTGCACACAGGGCACTTCCCACCAGAGAAAAGAGCATCGCCGAAACATTCCCCGCATGCAGGGTGACTGCATGGTCTAGAGATGCACTTGGATGTGCGGCCGGGATGACGAGCACAGTCGGGTGGAGACTTGGGGTCGACCAATTCGGTGGCAGAGACATAGTCCATCTGGTGGACTGATTGGATGTTATCAAATTTCCCCGTAGGATTAACCGCGGGTAGACCCTCTTCGTAGATAGAATACCAAGGATAGTCGTGCGCCTTGTAAACTACAAAAGAGTTAGGGGCCGTTTACACAACGTGAGTAATTAAACACAGTAACATACGAGCTGGCGTTATAGGCGTTATTGGACACACGGTCCCGGTGATCATCTGAGAGAAATCAAAAGGACTCAGAACGAGATAAAGGTCAATTGGAGCCATATACCTCCCATGCTATAGTTGAGACGGTATGGATAAAAACACGAGAAGGATTCTCATCGTCATATATAATCGGCGAGTCTTGGTCCTTGTAAATGGTTTGAACAATTTTGCCTCCAGCTGCGAGACCCATTCTACCACCAGGCACACCATCGCTGAAGCCGTCTAAGCCTGCCTTTATTACCTGTAATTAGAATAAAAGAGGAGGTGCTAACCACCACGCAGCCGCAAAACTAGATGAAGTGTACTTTCTTTCTCAATATTGTAATCTGAAATGAATCAGCATAAGGTCGGAAAAATGCGGCGTCATACCTTGTACCATCCGCTGATCCTCGAGCTGCTTTCCGCCATAGATCAACCTCTGGGACCAAGCAGGGATACCTATCTGATTTTGAATCTGACCTTTGACTTCGTAGATTGTATCGATGCTATGAACATGCAAGGTCCATGTCTTGCCGTCGAGCCCTTTGTAGAATATTTGCATGATAGGTGGAAGAACATCGCGACAGAACACATTGAGCGCAGGAGCTAGAGTGCAATAACGAATAATGCTGCCTAAGGTATTAATAATTGGAAGAACGGAGCTAAGTATGAATGATCAATGAATCGAATTATTCGACAACAAAGTCCGGTGGGAAACGAACTTGAATTTCACCTCGATGATTTTGCCGGGGTCGATGTTGAGATCCTTCGGACATTTCCCTAAAGGCAACAAAAGACCTTCGTAGAAACAACACATGACACCGAATAGAGATGGAAACACATCAATTTGAATTCCTCCGCCCGAGCAATTGGATAGCTGCTCTTCGACTGTGAATCCATGTCCAAGTTTCATGCTAACAAACTGTGAAACACTGCGGTGAGCGTGACCGTATAAATAGTCGCCCATGGCGCAAGGACTTACCTGCCGAACCACACCGGGTTCTGTGGCAAATCCATCAAGCCACTGTTGCTTGTGACCTACAATATAATCCTGCACTCCAATCTGAGGACTTTCATCTTGCTTATTACCAGAAATCACATTAATTCCTTGTATCGTGCTTGGTCACGTTATGCAGCAGCTCGGAAATCAACCGAACATACCTCCTGCAGAAATTTTGATTGCAGCTGCGCTGTCGGGCGCAGAGATGCTGATCCACATTGCTTCACGCTGGAAGAGAGGCTATTAGCGGTAAGTGATCCACGTAATAAGAGACATTGAAGTAAAATGGCGACCATGATATATCCACCTCGTTGCGCAATGTATTCGGGAAGAGTATCCGAGTAGTAGCTTGTTTTAGCCAAAGGAAAGGATCCTAAACCCTTGTATGTGTACATTAGATAGCATCGAAAAGGCAGATCAATGTTTTTCGCACCGGAGGGTGAGCACAACGCGTCCCATCGTCAGGCACACGAAGTGTTCTGTGAAACCGAAACCTAGCGGGTCCAACGTCGATTGAGGCATCGTACCATGTAACCTCCGAACGATCGGTTCCATAGGGTCCCTTCTGCATTCTTGAATTGAGCTGTGACCTGCTTGAGTTTTTCGGGATTGGCGCGAGGCCATGATGGCGGCGATATCCTTTGCACCACACTACCAGTGGCTCGTTGCTAAAGGAAAAAGAAACTATCACTAAGTTTAAGAAAAGAGTCCTGTTCATCCGATTTCTTGAGATGGAGAACTTACACGTTGATTTTCAATCCTCCCGATAAAGCCGGATCGTAATTTGACGGTTCATTGGTGACAATAGGAGCAATAGGACTCCCCAACTCCACAGAGAACTTCTCTAAACCGACATCCATTAGCAAATCAAACAATCCCATTGCTGCCTGAACGCGCCCGGTTGAAAGTTCGACTCCACAGCAGGCCAAATTAGTGGAGCTAGCTCTTGGAAAGGTTTGTCCAGCGGCAAATCGAGGGTGAATGACGAGCGGAGGGTGCCACGAGGAGAAATACGTTCGAGATTGATTACAGTCGAGACGAGGGCTTCCATCCTCTGAGGACGCTCGTGATGGAGAGGAGCAAGCTGCCAAACTGTAGTAGCCCATCAGAGGCACGTTGACTTTGGGAGTGTAACGAAAAGTAAATTAGTTTTCAAAGTCCAGAAGAAGGAATATCTTGATGTCTATCTTCAGAGTCTATCATAGCAAACATCAGACATAAAAGTGCTTCCAATGATTTAAAATTTTCATATTTTGGCATCATTGCATCAGGCAATCTGTGCGACATTTGCCCTTCGCCCTTCAATTCATTGATGATCTAGCGACAAACTTTAGTGTTGAGTGTATGAGGTACCGTGTAAACCATATATTGATATATACAGCCCTTGGGAAGCAAAAATCAAGGCCATAAAATCAACTACAACAGGAAACCGGCTGGCACTCGCGCTCTGCTGGTGGCAGCAATACTATGAATGTTCCAGGTCCAGGCTCCAAAACCGTGGAAGCTACATCGCTCACATCCATTGTAGAGCTTCACCCAGATGTACATGCTTGATTGAAGCATCTTGAAGCAAGAGGAACAAGTAAATCGGGAGAGACGGAGTTGCAGTCTTCAGGATTCGACACAGAGGCAATAAAAATACAAGACGCGTGGGTGCCTGAAGCACCATTATCTTCGCCTCTACACGAGAGAGCGGTGAGATGAGTACCACTTCCGGTTTGTGAGAGACTTGACCACGGTGAGTTAGAAGGATACGGAATCCAGATAGTCAACCAGGTCTTTCAACCTGTATAGAGTTTCTCTCACACTTCCTGTCGCAAGGAGTACACATGGCAGCGAGCTCGTCAGCCACTTTTATAATCAAGCCTTGGCCTGCTCTTAGCTGAGGGCCGGGTACCAGCCATTCGAACCCTTGAAGGTAAAAATAACGACGGCTTTCCATTCGTTAGCCATGATGAATTCCGGAGGCACTTGGACGATCCGAACATCATTGACTCCACACCCACAGAATGTACCACATATGTATGATCTAGATGAGACAGATACTCCCTTGGGAGCGAAGGAGAAATAGGTTGGTTGCCAAACAAGTCCTAGAAGATAGAGAGTCAGCAGTTGAAGCAGTATATCAAAAGGCCAGAGGACGTGCAATTCGGTTCCAACGGTGCAGGAGTCTGAAAATGAGAGGAATGCAACCTGTTAGAGACTGGTCGCGTTACTGAGTGAGTGGCGACATTCTGGCGTGCCGTAGAAAAAGTGTTTGGGCCACGATTGGCGGTTGAGAGCAAAGCGCGTGTTGCCTTGCCTCCATACTCCCATCATTCCCATTACAATATTCGCCATCTCAAAATTATGAATTTCTTTCGTTCAACTTGTCATGTTCCAAAGCATGACCTTTTCTGGCGCTCAAGAGAATTTTTGATCTCGTGAGAGCGAATATCCATCTTTTAAAATGACCTTGTATTCTGTTGACCTCGTTTTGAGGCTTGTCGCCATGGCTGGCGGCGTTTAGTAGCTTCCTTAGAATGTTCTCTCTGATTCAAGATCTCCCTCTTGTCTATTCTTCGATTGGCATGGACGGGCTGGAATTGAGTGGACCTCAACTGACCTCTCCCACTTTCCGCCTGTCACTACTAGTGAGGATATGTGTATGATGGACACCTTTGGCGAGATAGCGCGCATTGGGTATGATCTCATCAATTTCTACCTTGAAAATTCTTGAGCCGAGAGGCTAAACCAATGTCGCTCTCTTTGTTCACCCAGCATCTCACGTCAGTCTTCCGCGGCTTACCCTCCTCACTGACAATAGCCAGCACGGGTCACACGCCTTTGTTCTCACTCGGATCAAATCTACGGTTCTGAATGAAATATAGCGGGGCTCTATGGGGACAAGGCTTTCTATACCTTCAGCGGCTGCCGAACTGGAAATTTTGCACTGGTCAATAGTTTGACTCCCTTTGGCTTTTTTTGATTTCGTTTCCTTGATTTGCATCTCTCCTTCTGGATTCGAATATTTGAATGGGCTTCTCGATGCTGAAAATAGCTATTCGAAGCACACTGTCGATTATAGTCGAGGTTTCTTCTGATAAATGGTGCAGACCGCCCAACCACTCAAGTTCAACGATATCTACTGCTGATAGAGAGTTCAATTATTCTCAAAATATTAGCCGGTTACTTTGATAACGGAATGGCGAAAGAGCCGCGATACCAACCTTGATATTGATCTTCATTGTCATTGGTCCTTCCATACAATCGCCACGATACTTAAGCAATGCCAAGAGATAAATGCTGAGCATCTTCCTGGCTCCCTGCCACCACTTGCGAAAGGGTCTAAAGATATGTCAAAACTCGAACCCAACAGAGCGTCCTTTCCCGACCCTCCACAAAGTTCAGAACACGGTCCGTCAGTTCCTGCGAAAAAAACACTCTTGGTCAGGTTGATTCATACCTCGAATTTAGACGACAACAACCATGATTCTGTTTCTATGCCGCCAAATATGAAAGTTTCAAAAACAAAAAGATGGCATATTCTTTGCGCTGGTCTCCACGCCACATTGGCCCTCCTCCATCTCATTTTAGTTGTCATTATGATTCACCAAGCTGAAAGGAGAGTGAGGATTGATGTGAACAGAACTACTATCTGGACAACCACGACGCAAATTCTACTGCAAACCTTCGCCATAGTAAGTAAGATTTTCTCCACCTGTTCTTATGAGAAATAAGTGTGTCTATTTAGGTTTATCTCGCTGTCGTCCTCTTAGTCTCTCAGAAGATTTTCCTCGCCCGGCTTCTTCTAACTAATCAAACATTGACGGCCTCCCACGATGAGCTTGCATCTTGGCTCGGACTCGGCAGTGCCTTAAATACACTCTACAAGCAACGCTCCACTCGCTCCCGCTTCATTCCACTCTTTCTTATCACCTTGTATCTCGCCGCTTCTGCAACAGTCAAGGTCACCACGGCGGCATTGTTCTTCTACCAGCCGATTACAATCACTCGATTTCAAGACGGCGCTCTCCTATCGATGTATCCAGATATAAATTATACTTCATTTATTCAGATGGACACAATCGATACTCCCCCTCGGTTGCAAAGTATTCTCAATCAGTTTCTCCTCGTTCAGGACGACCCACACATCCGAAATGCAAGCTTCATTTCGGCACCTCTTGCCTTGGTCGGAATCGAGGGCAACACAGTCTATGATATTGTCCCAGAAGTCAGCAATGCAACTAGTGTCATGGAGGTTAACACGTATACTGTCGATGTAACATGTAATACCTTTCAGGAAAACGTCAATTGGAAGAGTACTGACGGAGGAACATGGCCGATCAACTTTAGTAAGTCTCGATCTAAAAACACTGTTGGCCATCTCATCATTTGGGAGAAAGATGTGGCTCCTTTTGCCCTGAGTCCAAATGCGTTTTCCCCGAATGCATCATCTCTGTGGGACCAATCTCAACTTGGAGCAAAGTTCGACATGGTAAATGCCGTAGTGGAGATTCCCTTCGTTTCCTTAGTACCGCTACTGGATTCCAGCGGGCAGATGCAATCTCCTCGTTCTATCCGGTACCTAGGAATATGGGATAGACAAGAAAACAGCACTCTCGAACAGCTGAAAATTGCCGCCCCTCGATGATCCTGGAGGTTTGTGTCATTATCCCTGCTTTGCTGTCACTTGGTATTCATTCTATAGTCGTCCTTGGTCCTCCAACGATGGCAAAAATTATCATCCATTGCGACTCTCTACAGATGAGCGTGTACAACGATACGTCTCGGGCGAGTGTCAACCAAACGCACTTTCAATCCGGTTTTTGCAGATCGACTGTTCGTCAAGGAAAGGAGATGGCCAATGTCCGAACTCGAGGCCTTGTGAATCCGAGAGTCCGCAAAACAACTTCTTCTTGGGATGATGCTGATCGGAAAGATATCAAGCCGTTGTGATTATTCTTCATTGAACTAGCTATTATGGAATACTTAAACAGTTATCATTCAGGGTTAGCGGATCACTTCCCGCTTTTGGTCAGGGTCAACTCGACCCAAGCTCTTCATTGGAGTTACTTCCCATGTGCTATACAACAGAATCAAACGTTACCGATAAACCCATTATCATTAACCATCAGGTGACTTACATGGAGGAGTAAAGATTCTTCGATTCACTTGAAATTTCTCACTGCTAAGTTAATTTTCAGGTTTATTCTCCAGAAATTAAGAATCTTCCCGCCCGCAAAATTTGAAAACTCGAGCTTGTCCTCTTATCCTTGGCCGACGACAATGATCCACAACCTTGAGAACGCGATAGAAGATTACATAGCTGGTTTTCTCTTCGTTCGTGAGCCATCTGCGTACAACGGAAATAATTGTTTTGTTAGCTCATTGGCGAGTCTTAGAAAACTCCGTTGAAAGACTTCAGCCCTCTGCGTTGGCAGCCAATCAAGTCCAGTCCCAAGTACCGTACGAGGTTACAGTATTAGAATTACAAGTACGTTGTTCTAGTATTTCTGTGCCAACTTTAATCTCCCATTTGTCTTGTAGCTCAGCCCAGTTCCGGTATGTTGAAGCCCTACTGTCGAAGGTCGATCTTTGAAATGACATTTCACCAGGTATATGTGGGGTTCTCTGCTTCGCTCATCATGCTTGCCATCGCACTCTGGATTGTCTTCACCACACCAACAATACATCACTCGGCATTAGACAGCCTTGGACTACTACAACTTTTCTGGCTGGCAGGATATGCTGGGCTGGAACCTGAATTGCGCCCAACTGAACATAAGTTACGCAGAGCTGGCCAGGAAATTCGTGTTACATTGGAGGAGGGAGGATTAGGGCGTTTGAAGTTTCGAACAGGCTTCGGTAGTCAAGACAGTGACTAGTGAATTTCAATGACATAACACGTATTATAGGTGCTCTCTGAGAAACAGACTTACAAAATAAGATACTGATGTTATGAGATATTTTTCACTCGAAATACTTACGTTCATGCAGGCTTCATCGGTAGCTTCGATACCCTTAAAGGGCTCAAAATCTGGGGGCTATTCGACCGTGGAGGGCTGTTATTACGTTCCAGTGGCAAGAGCTGCCTCGGGTGGATGAGGGATCAAGATCTCAGAGATGCTTGATTATGGAGAGGGATCAACGCTCTAGTGGAATTCTTAGGAGAACACACGAAGATGAGCTTGATGGTCGGCCGGCTTAGACTGCTTGCTTCAAATAAAAAAAATCAAAATATTTAAACACGGTACAAGAAGGATAAAAATGGTGATACCTCATCAATTCGAACGCTAAACCTCGGAGATAATCCACCTTAACCCTTGTTCCCCAAGAATTCCAGAGGCACTTTGCTGACCCCAACGTCATTGACCTACGCACACATAGATACGTCCCACATTCATCGGCTTGCACGCTCTCTTGGGAGCTAAGCAGTGAGTTAGATATCCTCGAAAGATAAGGGGTCGATGATTGTCACAGGAACTCAGAAGAGACAGAGTGAGCATGACATGCCATTTGGTGCAGGCGTCTGAAAATGAAGGAAACACAACTTGTTACATAAAGCCTGGTTGCGTTGCCGAGAAGTTGGCATGGGATCTTCGACATTGAGCGACGACTTTCTGGCATGTCGTAAGAACAAAGTGTTCATACCACTGGTGGTGGGAGCAAACTATGTGTTGGCTTGTCTTCGTACTCCCACCAGCATTGCACGTCGTTCCCTACGTTTTCTGCTGTCACGGATTTATGAATTCCGTTTACTTGTGCTCATTTGAATGCATGACTTTTCCAAGTTCCCAAGACCAGAGTGGAAGGAAACGACGGCCACAAAGGATAATCATCGTGCAACAGCAAATTTCCTTCTCTTCCAACCTCCATCCCAGAATTCGTGAAACCTCTCTCACAGGCATGCTACCCTGACTATCACTAGACACTTTGTCATGGTATCAGCTAGCACCCATATTCACGGCCCCTTCGCAACTCTCCCACCAGAAATCTGGTCGGAAATCTTTGCTGTTCTCCTCGCTTGGGACTCTGGCACAGGGAAGCACACGAGTTCTCTCAGTCTCACCTGCAGGGCTTTCTACAACCATCTCAAGTATCAGCGTCGGAAAACAGTTGCGCTCCTAGACTTCGATAGAATTCTGAGGTTCACGCGACTTCTCGTCAGCACGCCTGAGGACAGTGAGATCAGGAAAATAGAGAATCTGTTCATCCTCTTTTCGGAGGATTGGTCTGGAGAGTTGGAGTATGGTGAAGCTTGGATTGAGGGAATTGATCCTTCAAAGGAAAGCCCTGAGTCAGAAGGTGAGGTTCCGTTGTCGCTGTTTCACTTGCTCATATCCGTGGCTGATATGAATTTTCACGTAGACTGGGAAACATCCTCTCTCACATCCGAGGAACATACTGAGATCCAAGATGATGTGGAATGGATTTCTGCCCAACCACCAACTGCCCACACGTCTCTCGTTCCTAAGGACGAAGAGAAGACTTCCAACGAGCACCAGATGCGCTTCATAGGAAACAACTGTATCGTCAACGAGAGTTACTGGTTCCTTGAACTAGTCCACTACATCCTCGCAAGCTGCAGCCGCACTCTCAAACATCTCCACTGGCACACCGCAACATCAAACACATTGGGTGCTGGGATTTCTCTCTCCTCTCACATCCCCCTCCCTCACCTGGAAATCCTCGTAACAAGTCGGAGCTCATCATCAACAGTCTTCGACAGTTTTTTTAGGCGGACTGAGAACGAATTAGCGGACCATCTGCTTTGGATCGACGGTTTCATCCATGTTATCAATCAACAACCTGGGGATTATGAACGAGTTGTACAGCTTGACCTTCCGGCTCTTCGAATTCTGCATATCGCTCTCCCAGCTGGCCCTCGACCACAGGTATATACCAAACTACCGACAAAACGTCTGTATTATTTGACGGAAGGGTGGTTTGATAGGTTTCATGAAGCTGTTCTTGAGGGTTGTCCGTCTCTCGAATTGTTTGGGTTAACGGCTCTTGACGGCGTCAAGAATGTGGTGGACTGGTGTCAACGAGCGGACCTTGACCGTCAGCGGCTAACGGGAATGTATGAAAAACTAATTCAGCCACGGGTGGAGGAATCTTTGGAGAGAGGTAACGACGAGGAGGATGAGCAGCCAACACCTCGTGAGGTTTTCGAACTTTGGCAGAGATTTTTAAGTGGAGAAGAGTTGGGTACGTGTTTTGTATTCCTTCTCTCCGTAACGCTGAAATTAACCCCTATCACAGATTCGTTTCCCATCCTCCCTGAGAGCCATCCAGAATTCTTTCCGCCATAACAATCTCACTTTGCTGAAGTTTGAGGACTGTGAAACATATGTTTGACGTCTGCTGTATTACGAATATAATACAATGGTTCGACAACTTCTCATTCTGTTTAGCCTCAATCCCGAATAGCTTCCTAAAGGCTCATCCCATCAGCAAACATATCTACCGAGGCCATCTCTCTCTAGCAAGTCCCTGTTCTGAGCCTTGGATTCCTAGCAACTAGGACATGCTCTTCATTCTCGCCGTGCTGTCGAGGTCACATTGAACTGATTAAGCTTGTGTTGGGCTGAAGAGATTATTTTTTCCGCTTAATAGCTTCAGCAGTGGGGGAAAGAAGAAAACGATACGGCCATCAATCCAAATTCTACATTGGTCTTCCAAAACGCGAGTAGTCTTCTCCAGCTGCCTTTCTATGATGCTGCCAGATATCATACAGTTCAAAGGCACACCTCTCATCAGTCCCCACAACTCAAAACAATAAAGTCCGTCCAGGTAGTGAATGTTCATGAGCGTGAATACGTTGTAAGACATTTATTGTAACTACTACGGAGTACTTAATGAGCACTAGATTTATGATTCCTGATAACACGCCGTCCATTCAGTTCCATGCTTAAAGGAGCTGACATCAAGTTCTGTAAATTGCCGACCTAAAACTGAAATGCATCCGGCGGAGCGGAGCGAGATGCGAAGGGAAGGAAGAAGCCAAAACAGTAACTCCTCGTGTGGTCCGACCACCCAACCATCCTCCCTCAAATACATGGGATAGAGGGCGGTTAGTGCTGTGGGGAATTGAAGCCTTTGTAAAAATGGAAATGTGGGTTCGACATCTGGAACCAATGAAAACTCGTGATTTCTAAGAGTCAAATTGACTTACGATCGTGGACATTATCAGTAGTGAAGACGGTGGCAACATCCCAGAGACGGAGGGTCTTGTCTTCAGATCCTGAGACAATCCGCTGCCCATCAGGGGAGAATGCAACGGAGTTGACGCCAGAAGAATGTCCACGGAGAGGTTCGCCAATGACTGCACCAGTTTTAGCATTCCAAAGTCGGAGAGTTTTGTCATCAGATCCTGAGACTATGCGCTGACCATCAGGTGAGAATGCGACAGAGTTGACAGGCAAAGCATGACCGCAGAGAGGCTCGCCAATGACTGCACCAGTCTTAGCATCCCATAGCCGGAGAGTTTTGTCAAAAGATCCTGAGACTATGCGCAGACCATCAGGCGAGAATGCGACTGACCGGACAACAGAAGAATGGCCGCAGAGAGGCTCGCCAATGGCTGCGCGAGTCGTGGCATCCCAGAGACGGAGAGTGGTATCGTCGGATCCTGAGACTACGTGCTGACCATCGGGTGAAAATGCGACGGAGTTGACAGGCAAAGAATGACCGTGGAGAGGCTCGCCGATGACTGTGCCAGTCGTAGCATCCCAGAGACGGAGAGTGGTATCTTCAGATCCGGAGACGATAGATTGGCCATCAGGTGAGAATTCGACAGACCATACGGGGCCAGAATGACCGCAGAGAGGCTCTCCAATAGCTACGCCAGTCATAGCATCCCAGAGACGGAGAGTTTTGTCGCTTGATCCCGAGACAATGCGTTGGCCATCAGGTGAGAACGCGACTGAGAAGACGCTGTCGGAATGGCCACTAAGAGGCCCGCCAATGACTGCGAAAGTCGTAGCATCCCAGAGATGGAGAGTACGATCCTGAGATCCTGAGACTATGCGCCGACCATCGGGTGAAATTACGACAGAGATGACAGGCGAAGAATGGCCACAGAGAGGCTCTCCAATGACTGCAACAGTCTTGCTATCCCAGACACGGAGAGTGTTGTCACCAGATCCTGAGACAATCCGCTCACCATCAGGTGAGAACGCGACCAACAGGACAACATTAGAATGGCCACGGAGAGGCTCGCCAATGACAGCGCCAGTCGTAGCATCCCAGAAATGGAGAGTATAGTCTCTTGATCCTGAGACTATGCGCTGACCATCAGGTGAGAATGCAACCGAGCAGACAGCCCTAGAATGGCCGCGGAGAGGCTCGCCGATAATTGAACCCGTTGTATGATCCCAAAGACGAAGAGTTTTGTCATCAGATCCTGAGACTATGCGCCGACCATCAGGCGAGAACATGACGGACCTGACAACTGAAGAATGGCCACAGAGAGGCTCTCCAATGACAACGCCAGTCTTGGTATCCCAAAGTCGGAGAGTATTGTCGCCGGATCCTGAGACGATGCGTTGACCATCAGGCGAGAATGCGACCGAGCAGACAGCTTTAGAATGGCCGCGGAGAGGCTCGCCAATGACTGTACCAGTCTTAGCATCCCAAAGTCGGAGAGTTTTGTCAACAGACCCTGAGACTATGTGCTGGCCATCAGGTGAGAATGCGGCCGACCATACGGAGCCAGAATGACCGCGGAGAGGCTCGCCAATGGGCGCGCCAGTCTTAGCATCCCAAAGACGGGCAGTTTTGTCATCAGATCCTGAGACGATGCGTTGACCATCAGGCGAGAATGCGACCGAGCAGACAGCTTTAGAATGGCCGCGGAGAGGCTCGCCAATGACTGTACCAGTCTTAGCATCCCAAAGTCGGAGAGTTTTGTCAACAGACCCTGAGACTATGTGCTGGCCATCAGGTGAGAATGCGGCCGACCATACGGAGCCAGAATGACCGCGGAGAGGCTCGCCAATGGGCGCGCCAGTCTTAGCATCCCAAAGACGGGCAGTTTTGTCATCAGATCCTGAGACGATGCGTTGACCATCAGGTGAGAATGCGGCAGAGTTGACAGGCGAAGAATGACCGCGGAGAGGCTCTCCAATGATTGCGCCAGTTGTAGCATCCCAGAGACGGAGAGCGGTGTCGTCAGATCCTGAGACGATATACTGGCCATCAGGCGAGAATGCAGCTGATCGGACAGGCGAAGAATGGCCGCGCATGGTATTTAAGGACTGGGGCCAATGCTTGAGCCGCCCTTGAATAATTTGAAGCCTATTCTTCATCAAAGGTATTCCCTTTTGCGCTACTGGTGATAACTATGGGCTGAATGGTATTCCCGACAAATAGATTTGTGGGTAAGATTGGAAGACAGGCTGCGCAAATGTCCAAACAAATGATCTGCAGTCTTGAATCATACTTTTTATTGGCACATCCTGATTCATATACAACTATGTAAGTCGAACTTGATACTCTCTTAATGGAAATATACTGACCGAAATCGAACGTGTTACAGATCCCAATACCTCTATCGTAGGTCCGGGGGTATTGTCAATGCTCATAACTTCCAACCAGTGGAAGAATTTATTGCTAAAAAATGAGCGAATATCAGGTAAAAAGACGTTGTCATCCAGTTGAAGTCCAGATGATTCCAAGTGGGCACCAAACCATCTGCACGAGTAACCTACCCATTCTGGGACATTATCTTTCAAGCCTGGCACGTCGCAATTCATTTGGTATGAGTTTTCCATCCCACCCATATTGAAATGCAGCTCTCTACTATTGAGAATAGTAAAGCACCATCCGCACATCCACTGATGAGACTCCCGCTGATTACATCGATACTTTTCAGGGCAAGCGTTGCTTGTGAGAAAATCTTCGAACGATTTGTGGAGGAAAGATACGGCTGGTTGCGCTCTCAAAATAGGCCGGAGTCGACGACAGAATACATCATCGACCGTCGATTCCTCTACCTGGCACAGGCGAGAAAGCGCAGATAGAGACAAAGAGGATTTCGCGGTAACGATTGCTCCAGAAAGTCTTTTGAACAAATCAATATCGCTGGCTTCAGAAATGGATGATTCCAGAAGGTCTGTGTAAAGTGCGTCAAGGCCACCCAAAGAATTGTGCTCTTGAATGGCTCGTTTCAGGAACCTCCGATCGTCTCGAATTTTTTCGGTTACAGTTCGAGCCCAGATGAACAGCCCAGCCGCCTTAGATACGAGTGACCCAAGTTCCTCAGGCGCAGGCCAAGGGCGGGGAATTTCGCGGTACATCGGTTGAAACTGGTTCATGAAAAATGAACGGATATCCATCGAGGTCTGGTCGGTAGCATTTTCTCCAACTTCGAGCGTAGAAATATGGGAAGGTTGGTCATTGAGTAGGCTTTGAATGTCATTTTCCTGTCGACTAGTGATGAAGAGATGGCAGTTGGAAGGTAAACGAGTCCAACAATCCAAAGATGTTATGAATTCTTCTCGTAGTCTGCGATTAGGATTTCGCCCTCCAAATTCATCAAGAGCATCCACGATGAAGATCAGGGGCTGTGTCTCTTTATAGCCTTGTCGGATAGGGTCCGCGATGAGCTTGTCGACCAACTCTTCAATAGGAAGACTCTCGACGTCTGGAAATTGATTTTGGAACATGGAGGCTAGAGCCAGAGCAATCGAGCGATGCTTTTTCATCAGCCCGGCAGCAATCTGACACCAAAACGCCCGAGCAGAATGGCTGGCTCCTTCTTGGCGACGGCAGAAGAATACAGCTCCTAATGTTCCCGAGATTTTTCGAGCTAATTTTTCTTCGAGACTCTTTGATATAGTTGACTTTCCAGTTCCGGGATGACCATAAAGCAAGAAGATGGAAGCTTGAGTGGCCATTTGCACCCAATGATCAATCTTTTCGAAAATGTCCAGCCGAGTATTAAGAAGGCACGGCGATAATTGCTGACTATCGGATTGGAAACGAACGATACTGGTGATGTGTTGCTGTAGAGGCGCTATGCGTGCTTCTAAAAGGTCGTTGCATATCTTGGATAGACGATTGAACTGCCCAAGGATAAACTTCAGCATGCGTAGGCAAATATTATCATGTTTACACTCACCGTAAATCGATCATGAAAGTTCTTCAACCGTCGCTCATTTTCCTCAAGTTTGCCTGCCATCTTCTTCCGGCCCAACCCTTTAGAAATCTTGGCACGCACGCCCCTTTTGTTTTGGTGTTCCTTCAGTACTCTCTCAATATCCTTGAGTATTCTACCGAAGGATAAGCTTAATACCAATATATGTGGGTGAATCGAACCGTTCATAATCCTCCAAGTCTTTCTTCAGTCCGTCCGCCGCCGAATGGTCAAGCATTGCAAGGTTCTTGGTGATATCAATAAGGTTGTCCTTCTCATTCACGACTCGGTCAAGGATCTCGGCGCAGCGTTCATCGTTTTCGATTACTTTCTAATTTCTGTGAGAAAGGTATGGACTAGGGGAAGTGGAAGAGAAAGTGGACTTACCTCGCGTATTTCAAGAATGTGAACGAGAATCCCTGCGGCACCTTTGATATAAGGAACACTTCCAAGTAACTCTCCAACCTCCTTCGTGAGTTTGAGAGCGTCATTTAGGGCAGTGGATGCATTGTCTCCAACCGAATTCGAATTAGCGGCCCTAGAGGTTACAGGCATGGTGAGCGTTGTAACAGAGCAGAAGGAGCAACGGATACACGTGCCTCTTGCGAGCTGATTGGACTTTGACAAGGGTGGTGTCAAGCGCCCAAAATAGAGCGAGGAAGAGTGAAGCAGCTGCAACCGGACACGGCAAACACCGTTTTGCGAATGGACGAACCTCATCGTGTAAAACGTTGAAACGTTTACCAGAACCAAAATTAATATTTAAGAGATTAGTCTACGAGGTTGGTACGCTTCAATGCTCGCGTCATCGTGGAAGTCACCATTTCACTAAAGCGGAAGAGGAGTAAGCAGGAACCGGTCTCAACCCAAAAATACAGAAGAAAATATCTCGTTGTACTGAGCTAAGGTGATAGCCTGGAAAACGAGATTTGAGACATTGGCTCGTGTAGGGTACGTAGGCACTACAGAATTCTGGGCCATACTCGGACAGAATATTTCAACGGCTGAGCGCGATTGACTGCGAGGAGCTATATCCCGGAGCCTTTGAGTACCAGTATGATGGCAAGAGTGAAGGAGAACCATCACGATATGACGACCGTGCCAAGTTGGAGGAACGAGTAAATTGGACTAGACGGGACTACAGTCCTCAAGATTTAACGCAAATACAATCAGCAAACAAGACAAACTAGGTGCCTGAAGAGCTAATATTCTCGCCTCTGCGCGAGAAAATGGCGAAACGAATCCCCAAATCCAGTTTATGAAGTGCCTCACCAACTTGATTTGAAAGTATAAAAATATTGATATTCAGCGAAACATTCCAGCCTTCATGGATGTTCTCTCGAGCTTATCGCAGGGATTACGCAAGGCAGCGAGCTTGTCAGGCATTTTTGAAATCATGCCTTAACCTCTTTCTTGTTTTGAGGGCCGAGTACTAGCTTTTCGATCACTTGGAGTCGTAAGAAAGAACGACTCCTTGCCATTCGCTGGCAGCACTAATCCTTCTTGAGCGGTGATGGATCTCTTGACACTAAGACAAGCCGCCCCATTCCGCCTCATGTTTTATGGGTCCAACACCCTGAATGCTGAGCGTCTGTAAGGTTTAGAAATTCATACACTAGTTACCACCGTTAAAATATCGTTATCTAATACCCACATTTCTAGTGCGGTAATAATGAGTTCCAAGCGACTCAAACCTCGCCAAAGGCGTTCATCACCTGCCGTATCAACATCCGCGTCTCTTCAGTGGCATCAACAGTAATTCTCAACGCTCCCTCAAACTCAAGCTCCTTTCCTCCAAACATCACCACTACCCTATTCTCTTCCGCGAACTTCTTATACACCTTATCCCCACGCACGCCCTCTGGTTCAACACCCTCCTAAGAGAAATCCGAATGACAGCAAAGTTGTCATCGTTCGCGTCGTTGATAGGTCCGACACCCAAGGAGGTGAGAGATGGTCACTAGAGGACCTTGATTGGCTTATCATGGTCTGCAACCAGTGGTGGAGATTTTTGGTGCAACAACGAGAGGCCTTCTAGTGTGAAAGCAGCAAGTGCAAGGTAGGCAGCAGGTGCGGAGATGTCGTATGGTGCCTTTATGTTTGTGAGCATTTGGATGGGTGAGGGCTGAGTAATTGCTATTCCAATACTACAAAGGATGACTGAGCATGAAGAACTAAAAAGATGAGGGAGGTGGGGAAACATACTGGATAGCTGCAAGTCCAAAAACTTTTGGATAGTGTTTGTATTACGCAGATATTGGAATACTCGAGGACAAGCGAACGTGCGCTTGCTTCCTGACCGGCAAAGTCAATGGAGGCTTCGTCACCGATTACGATGCCTTTGAAGGGCTCAGGACCTGGAAACTCCTTGATTGTGGAGAGAGGAATCGTCGCTCTAGTCAATTCCCAGCGAATATACGAAGATGAGCTTGAGGGTCAGGCTGGCTTTTATGGTTTTTTTTTTTTTTCACCTAAAAGGATCCATTTAAACAGAGGTACACGCGAGTAGAAAAACAGCGATACCACATCAATCTGAGTGTTAAATCTCTCCTCCAATCGACCTTCACCCTTCTCCCATCGAATTCTAGGGGCACTGCGACGACCCCCAAGGTCATTGACCTGCTCACGCACGGCATACATCCCGTATGTAGCAGCTAGAAGTGACGAACAATCCCTTGGAAGTTAAGGTGCGACAAATCAGTTGCCACATGTCGAGTTTGAAATCCTGTGGGACAAACTGTTACGAATTCCGCCAGGAAATCAGAGAGCAGGTCGTGCCACTTGGTACCATCGGTGCAGGCATCTGAAAACGAGAAAAATGCAACTTTTTAAGGGCTGGTGGTTTTCGACGACATTCTGGTATGTCGCAGAAAAAAGTGTTTGGGGTACAGTTGGCGGTTGGGAGCAAGGTGCACTTTAGTCTGACTCCATACTTCCACCACGGTGGCACCAGTTTTCCCCTCTACACTATACGCCGCTTCTCTGAATTATGAATTCCCTTCCTTGAACGTGTTATGTTCCGAAAATATGACCTGTCTAAGTCTACGGTGCACGTGCAGAGGCAATGAGGATAGATACTCATCGTTAAACAGCACATTTCTCTCTCTTCCAGCCTCCGTCTCGGAATTCTGGAAATTGTTTTATTTGGACCCAGCAGGCACCTCTCTGCAACCCTCCCACCAAAAACCTTGTCAGAATTCGTTGAAGTTCTCCTTCCTCTGAGCGTGGCACAGCTCGGAACGCTTGTTCTCTTCGTCTCACATGCCACGAATTCCTTCTAGCAAACCAGGAGAGGACAACTAGGATGATGCCGATGAAGAAATGTAGGGTACCAAAGAGGATAAATCTGTTGAAAGTCAAATCCCTCACGAGGTCTTTGAACCTGGGCAGAGATGTTTAGGTGAGGAACGAGCCATCACTGTTACTCACTCGTGCCATTCAGCGGCAAGACACTCAATTCCCGAAGCCCACCAGACGGCCTGGCTCAAGTTCAGCTCAAAATGCGGGCGCATATCCTCTGCGTTACCCGACATTTACATGTCTTGCTCGCACAGACTTGACTGTAAACGCAAGCGCTTTTGTGGTGGTTGGAAACACGAGTGTTGCTAGGTAGTCCACTATAATTGGGAAAATCTGCCACTGAATTTATTTTCTCTCTTTGTGGGTCAAGACGAAGGACATAAGTCGGGGAGGGATTCTCTGCTTTTTCTCAACTTTACACAGCCGGCGACCATAGTTGTTTGATAAATGAGAGGAAAGGTGAATGGATGAATGTGAACGAGAACCAAAATCAGCCTTACAGACTCAATCGTCCTGCGCCCACAAAGTATTATGTCTTGTGGGGAATTCCCATGTCACACTTTAGGTTCATTCCCATGTTGCAGGAATACAGATAGTAAATGATTGACAGAAACAGCAGAGATTCTTCGTTTACGCCCTCATGTTCGCTCCTTTTGTTTTCGGTTTTACCTTCTTGCCACACTTCATCTCTGCGAGAACTGAATACCTGGACGCTGACAACAGCACGGCCTGGAGCTGGACTGGCTTCAGCTGGTACAATGATTCCACGGCCTACAATGGTTCATCTACAGGCTGCGACTTTCGTTGCGCTGGGGCAGTTACATTTCAAGGTACACTAATCACTGCTCAAGAGCTTTTGAGCGAAATGCTCATGTGGTGAATGGCTCGCTTACTAGGATCATCCATTGAGATATTTGGGGTCAACTACGGCACTATTGACGATTCTGGAGGCACAGTGTGCACTATTGATTTCAGCTGGTCCTCGAATACAAAACGATATCAGGCAGAACCCGAAGGAATCGCTGCCTATTACAATATCTCTTTCATGAGTGCACATGGGTTCAACTCGAACGAGAAGTCGAATGTAAGTTTCAAGGTAACAGATGCGTTTGGTGTTTGCCGCCTCTCTCTCGACTACGCGGTCGTAACGGCTCCAGACGCGACGATTTCAAGCACAAGGTGCGTTCGATTCCCCTTTTTTTTTTTACGTCCACCTGGTGATTAAGGTATACACAATTTATAGCAGTGCCCAGACAAGTTCAACCTCAAGTTTAGCACCAAATTCGACCACTTTGATAGCAAGCTCAGCAAGGCGAGATATTTCTTTCATTTTACACCCTGATGCTTCTATTCATCCTTATGTTTTCTAGTAGCACTGAAAAGGCCGTATCATCTATATCCAAGACTCCAATGTTTGTACCCATTGTTCTTTTCCGCTTAATGCATGTCTCTCAGCTTGGTTCGCGCAGTGGCCCTATCGTTGGCGGAGTAATCGGAGGCATAACTCTTGTTTTTCTACTTATTGCCTTGGTAATATGGATGATGCGTAGAAGACGCAAGGATATCGAGGACCATGAGGTACAAAACTCCGTTCCAGGTACGTGCTTATATTTCGTCACATCCCTATCACAATGAATATAGTCCAAATAGCAGTTGAGACTGGACCTTTATTCGATGGAATAGAATCACTCCCTTCCAACAGTCTAGCTATTTCGGCACGGGAGAAACAAATTTTCGATGATGAATCCAATGGTATTCCTCGCAGTTATGCATATCCTTCTCCGCCTCATTGTGATATCATATCCAGCTCCGCAAGGACCCTTCTCATCCACCCACGAATCTAATACCGCCACTTCATCCCTGCCAGGTAAGTATGCGCCATTATCCAAGATGTATCGTTACATTCAATGGTCTTCTTAGGATCGAAAGCTGGGGAAGCGACATCACCCACTCTTGGTACGGAACTTCACCCGACTGTACAAGCGCGATTGGAACAGCTTGAAGCCGAGATTCATGAAGTAAGAACACAAGGTGCTTTGCCGCCACCATCTTGATGGCTAGAATAAGCACTTGTTCATGGACATTCGCTTATATGTTGTGTTGTAGTGCTGAGGATCGGAATTATGAGCTCACTCTCCCTCTCCAGTACGGACTGGTGCTGAACATGGAGAATTACTTTGGAACCTGCAGGGCATTGAGGCCTGTGAGGATGGTTGGTCAACTTTCTCTGTGTCAAGAATGAAATATGGGAGGACACATTGACAATGAGCCTTTCCATTCGTCGGCGGTACTAATCATAATTGGGCGATGATGGAGTTCTAGATAATAGGACAAGCGAAAACGTTTTGTTTTCAACCAAGCGTTCTGCATATCGAACGATCGTGAATTTCAGAAACATAGGTGATACCTATAATTAATGTCTAATGAGAACATTGAGGGTGATAAACATGGGGTTTCACTGGTCCTAGAATTTTGTAAGGGACTTTCCTCTACGGTTCTATTAACCTTTCCATCTCCCTAGCAGCACTAACAGTGATTCTCAACGATTTTTCACATAGAAGTTCCTTTCCTTTAAACGCTACACCATTCTCTTCGGCCACCATCTTGTGCATCTTTTCTGCACGGCACTGTCTTGTTCATCACCACCCTCAGAGAGAACCCAAACTACAACGAAGTTGGCGCCCTTCGCACGGATGATAGGTCCAATACCAAAGGATGTGAGAGATGACGATTGGGGGTGCTTGATCATCGCCTCACGTCCTGCGACCAAGGTTTGAGATGTTAGGTATATAAAGGAGAGACGTTCTGGAGTGAGAGAAGCGAGTGCAAAGCGACACAGCGGGCAGAGATGTTGTACGGTGCCTTGGTATTTGCCATGATTTGAACAAGTGGCGATTGAGCAATTTCGACCACGCTTTCCAAGGATGAATGAGCATGGTAGTACAACGTAGACGAGAAAAGGTGGGGCATACCGAGCGGCTGGAAGTCCAAAAATTTAGGATAATCTTTGCATTACGCCCAGATTAGAATATTTGAGGACAAGCGACATGGGCATGCTTCCTGGCCCAGAAAGTCAATACGGGCTTCGTTGGCGACGGCAATGCATTTGGAGGGCTCAAAATTGAGGAAGCCTTGAACCGCAGAGAGGTATTGACATTCCAGTGAGATTTCTGGGGGACCAGGAAAAGATGAGTTTGATGGTCGGGTCGGCTTCGATGGCTTTCTTCACCTGAAAGGACATATGTAAAAACTACACAAGCGAGTTGAAAAATGGCGATACCTTATTAATCCGGGCGCTGGACCTCCCTCAGTTTCTCCTTTACCCTTGTCCTCAATTAATTTTAGAGGCACTCTGGCGGCATACATTGTGACTGACACTCCCTTGGGAGCTCAGCAGAGATAGGTTAATTGCCAAAGAGCGAGTTTGAAATTCTGGAGGATAGAGAGTCGGCAGTTGTCCCAGTAAAGCAGAAGGACGGAGCGCTTGCCATTTGGTTCTATTGATGCAGGCATCTGAAAATGAGAGGGATGTTGACTTGTTAAGGACTGGCTGCATTGCTGTGAACCAAGCATAGGATCTTCAACGTTGATTGGCGACATTTTGTTCTGTCGTAGAAAACCTGTTTGAGCCACGGTTGGTGATTGAGAGCAAGGTGCATGGTCGCTTGTCTCTGTACTCCCATCATTCCCGATGCACAATACCCCGTTTCTCAGAATTCATGAATGCCTTCCGTCCAAATTGTCCTGGTTCGAATGCATAATCTTCCTCTGGACACAAGAGCGTCTATGTAGTGAGGAAGTCAATCAGAATAATCGCCGTTCAACAGAGCATTTGTTCTTCTCTTCCTGCCACATCTATGAATTCCGGGGGTCTTCCTCCCACCAGAACCAGCACTGGACATTTTGTATAGGTCTCAACTGGCATCCACATCCACGCCCTCTTTTCCAACTCTCCCACCTGAAATCTTGTTGGGAATCTTTGTCGTTGGCCTCGCTTGGGAATCTGGCACGGGGAAGAACACCTGTGTTCTCAGTCTCACCTGCCGAGCTTTCTGCAGCCAGCTCAAGTATCAGCGTTGGAAAAAACAGTTGCGCGCCTGGGCTCCGACAGAATTCTGAAGTTCATGCGAGTTCTCGTCAGCACGCCTGAGGACAGCGAGATCAGGAAAATAGAGAACCTGCTTATTCTATTTTCGGAGGCTTGGTCTGCAGAGTTGGAGTTTGGCAATGCTTGGATTGAGGAATTGATCCTTCAAAGGAGAGTTCTGAGTCAGAAGGTGAGGCTCCGTTGTCGCTGTTCACTTTGCTCATATCCGTGACTGATATGAATTTTCATATAGATTGGGAAACATCTTCTCTCACGCCTGAAGAGTATTCAGACATCAAAGAAGACTTGGAATGAATGTTGCCCAACCGCAAGCCACCCTTACGTCTCTTGTTCCTAAGGACGAAGAGAAACCCTCCAACGAGCACCAGATACGCTTCATAGGAAACAGCTGTATCTTCAATGAGAGTTATTGGTTCCTTGACCTAGTCCACTACATCCTCCATGCTGCAGCCGCACTCTCAAACATCACCACTGGCACACTGCAACATCAAACGTATTGGGTGCTGGGATTTCTCTTTCCTCTCACATCCCCCTCCCCAACCTGGAAATCCTCGTAACGAGCCGGAGCTCATCATCAAAAGTCTTCAACAGCTTTTTTAGGTAGACTGGCATACCGGAACCACTTGGGTGCGGACATTTCTCTCCCCTCTCACGCTCCCCTCCATATCCTGGAAATTCTTGTGACAAGTCGGGGCTCATCATCCATTCATTCCCCAGCTATTGGAAGTGGATTGAGAACGATGTATCAGATCATGTGCTCTTTGTCGACAGTTCTATCAATATTGTGAAAAAGTAACGTAGATATCATCAAATACTTGTCCGGCTTATTGCCGTTTGCAAAATTGTTGGCAGATGGTAACCTCAAAACTTTATGTTTTGGGCACTTTTCAAATGTTATGTCGGATGAAACCACGCTATTTTAGATGCATTTTGAGTATAAGTTGACTATAGTTAGTGTACTCCTTCACAGGCGGCAAGCTGCCTAAGGTGAGAAATTCAAGACATGCGAATTTCACTATAAACTGGGTATCGTCGGACTCGCCTCATTTCTAGGATCCCAACGGTACCACATTCATGAGCTGCAGCGGAGTATTCGTCGAGATGTGTAGGGATCATGCCCCAAAAGCTGAAATTTCAAAATCGGAATTTTCGGAATCTCTCACTGTGAGTTGATAGCCAAAAATTATGCGATTCTGGGTATATAGCTCTTGTCTTAGATTTCGACGTAGAGAGGGTGCTATGGATTTCGCGCGCAAACATCTTGTTTGGCGAATTCGTGCTCCGCCAACATTTTTGCAAACGGCAATAATCTTTCGTCTCTCTAAATCTGCTAAATGTTGGATTTGCAAGTGGAGCAAGCTCACACTAGGAGTTTCGGGAGCTATTGCACAATGGCTCATTGTTGCGCATTCCCGCATTGTTTTGAACTTTCGTATATATATCGTACCGTAGGTAGTACATTCTCTATTCGATTGCCTCGGTCCCTTGCGATAAGCCGGAGACAAGCGATTTCATAAGCGCGCCAGCGGCTAAAACAACACTAAATAAGTCTTCTAGCTGGTCCTCGACTCCGAGTGCAAATGCCAAACTACTTCAAGACCTTTTGTTTTATTTGAAAGGGATGTGGTTCAATATGTTTCATGGAGCTGCTTTTGAAGGGTGTCTGTAGCTCGAAATGGTAGCTCGAAATGGTTGATTGAAGGGCTCTTGACGGCGTTATGAATGCGGTGGACAGGTGTCGGCCAGGAGAGCTTGACCATCAGCGACTCCGTGGAATGCATGAAACTTGATTCACTCAAGGTTGGAGCCATCTTCGGGAAGGACGACAATGCGGATGAGCGGCCAGCCACTTGAG
The DNA here is from genome assembly GCA_021399455.1 of Flagelloscypha sp. PMI_526. NCBI lineage: Eukaryota > Fungi > Basidiomycota > Agaricomycetes > Agaricales > Niaceae > Flagelloscypha > Flagelloscypha sp. PMI_526. Next base: position 952,793 of record JAJTUO010000018.1, read on the forward strand.
AGGTTTTTGAACTTTGGCAGAGATTGTTGAAAGGAGATGAGTTGGGTACTGTCGTAGGTTGACCTCGAGGCGCTTGCGCCACCACGACTTGATGGCGGTACATCCTCCCGCGCACCCTTCGCCCTACCGACTTTGTATATACCTTATGAACTCTTTCCTTTATGTTGATCACACCCGATTCTCTCATGGCTCCCATTTCTTTACCTCCTATATATTCTCTTACTTAGTATATAAAGTCCCAGTAGATACTAGAAATATATTCATTGGAACTACTCTACCGCTTGAGACCTCCAACAGATACGTCCCTTCCATTATTTCTTTTCACAAACCTGAAATTAGCTTTTGCAAGAGCTTCATTTCCCGTCCCCCCTGAAAGCTATCCGGAACTCTTCCCGTCATAACAATATAAATTCTGAACTCTGAGTACTGTGAAATCAGTTTTTGACGTTTACTCTATTACGAATATGACAAACGGTTGAAAAACTTCTCATTCTGTGTAGTCTTACTCCCGAATAAATTTACAACGGCTCCTCCCCACCAGCTAACATGCTTGAGGCGGCCATTTCGCTCCCTAGGAAGTCTCTCTGTTCTGAGCTTGGGGTCGTCGTGAGCAGTCGATGTTCTTCATTCACGCCATTTGAACCGCTATTGGAGCCGCATATGTAGCGAACTAGTCGAGATTATGCTGTGCCGGAAGAGTTTGTTTCCATTTATCAGTAGCTGCCACTGTGGAGGAAGAAGATAGGAATACGAATGTTGATTAGCCATCCATTTGAAGGTCTTCACTGGTCCCTCTGGATGCGAGCAGTCTGCTCGCGCTGTTTTGCTAAGATGGCACACCATATCAGACAATTGAAAGGACTGACATCTTACTTAACAGTCCTAAAACTTGAGGCTGTACAGTACGGCTCCGCAGGCAGTGAGTGTTGAAATAAGCATTTATAATCTGCTTAACACAGTTTGTATAACTTGATCTTGTGGACAATGCTGGATATTTGCTTGTAATATCATGCGGGATTATTGCCTATTTTGAATCCGTTCGAAGAAGAATGGCAATGCCATCCTGTTACCATTTTTATCCAACAGTCCGCGTAAATCAATAACTTGTAATATATTCGTGTAAATTTTGCCACGAAGAAGTTAAAGAACACGAGATTTGTCATTCATGACAACACTCGGTCCAATCTGTCCCATGCTTAAAGGATTCAATGTCAAGTTCCACAAATTGTCGACCCAAAATTTTAATGCATCCAGGGGAGCGAACTAAAGAGCGAAGAGAAAGCGGAAGACAAAACAGTAACTGTTCATCTCGTCCAACCACCCAACCATCTTCCTTCAAATACATAAGATACTCGGCGGCTTGTGCAGTGGTGAATTGGAGCCTTTGTAGAAACGGAAATGTGGGTTCGACATCTGGAAGCAATGAAAACTTGTGAATTGGATGAGCCCAAATACACTTACGATCACAGATATTTTCAGCAGTGGCAACATCCCAAAGACGGAGAGTGTTGTCATAAGATCCTGAGACGATGTGCTGACCATCAGGTGAGAATGCGACAGAGTAGACAGGTGAAGAATGGCCACGAAGAGGTCCACCAATAACTGCACCAGTCTGAGCATCCCAAAGACGGAGAGTGTTGTCGTTGGATCCTGAGACTATGTGCTGGCCGTCGGGCGAGAACGCGACAGACTGAACCCAGCTAGAATGTCCGTGGAGGGGCTTTCCGATGACCTTACCAGTCCTGGCGTCCCAAAGACGGAGAGTCTTGTCAGCAGATCCTGAGACGATCCGCTCACCATCTGGTGAGAATGCGACCATTGTGACGGGGTTAAAATGGCCGCAGAGAGGCTCACGAATGACTGTACCAGCCGTAGCATCCCAAAGACGGAGAGTTTGGTCGGAAGATCCTGAGACTATGCGCTGACCATCGGGCGAGAATGCGACAGAGTAAACAGGCGAAGAATGGCCACGAAGAGGTCCGCCAATAGCTCCGCCAGTCGTAGCATCCCAGAGACGGAGAGTGTGGTCATCAGATCCTGACACGATGTGCTGACCATCAGGTGAAAACGCGGCAGACCAGACAACTGATGAATGACCATAGAGAGGCTCGCCAATGACTTCGCCAGCCTTAGCATCCCAAAGACGGAGAGTGTTGTCTCTTGATCCTGAGACTATGCGCTGACCATCTGGTGAGAATGCGACCGAAAAGACGGTATCAGAATGCCCTCGGAGAGGTTCACCGATTACTGCACCAGTTGCAGCATCCCAGAGACGGAGATTACTATCGTCGGATCCTGAGATTATGCGCTGGCCATCGGGCGAGAATGCGACGGAGCAGACAGGCGAAGAATGACTGTGGATCGGCTCGCCAACGACTGGGCCAGTCGTAGCATCCCACAAACGGAGAGTATTATCGCCGGATCCTGAGACTATACGCTGACCATCACACGAGAACGCGACCATTGTGACAGTATTGGAATGGCCACGGAGAGGCTCGCCAATGACTGCGCCACTCATAGCATCCCAAAGACGGAGAGTATTGTCTCTTGATCCTGAGACTATGCTCTGACCATCTGGTGAGAATGCGACCGAAAAGACGGTATCAGAATGCCCTCGGAGAGGTTTACCGATTAATGCACCAGTTGTAGCATCCCAGAGATGAAGGGTGTTGTCATTAGATCCTGAAACTATGCGCTGGCCATCAGGTGAGAACATGACTGACCTGACAATGTCAGAATGGCCCAGGAGAGGCTTGCCAATGACTGCACCAGTCCTGGTGTCCCAGAGAAGGAGGGTTTTGTCCTCGGATCCTGAGACGATGCGCTGACCATCGGGTGAGAATGCGACGGAGTGGACAGGCGAAGAATGACCTCGGAGCGGCTCGCCAATAAGTGTACTAGTCGTAGCATCCCAGAGACAGACAGTTTTGTCACCTGATCCTGAGACGATGTGCTGACCATCAGGTGAGAATGCGACAGAATATACAACGGATGAATGACCGCGGAGAGGCTCGCCAATGACTGCGCCAGTTGTGGCATCCCAGAGAAGGAGGGTTTTGTCCTTGGATCCTGAGACGATCTGCCGACCATCAGGTGAAAAGGCAACAGACTTGACAGATGAAGAATGACTCCGGAGAGGCTCGCCGATGCCTGCGCCAGTCGTAGCATCCCAGAGACGGAGAGTGTGATCGTCGGATCCTGAGACGATAAGCTGCCCGTCAGGCGAGAATGTGATACACCAGATAGGCGAGGAATGACCATGCATGGTATTTAAGGACTGAGGCCAATTCTTGAGTCCGCCTTGCATAATTTGTAACCTATTCTTGGTCAATTTTCTTCCATTTTGTGCTATCGGTGATAACTCTGGGCTCAAGGGTATTCCGGACAAATAGATTTGCGAGTAAGAGCGAAAGACAGGCTGTGCAAATGTCCAAACGAATGATTTGTAGTCTTGAATCATGCTTTTTATCAATTCATTCTGATTTGTATCCAAATAGATCAGTCGAGCATGCTAACGTCCCAAGCGAAAAATACTGACCGAAATCGAACGTGAAATAGATGCCAATACCTCTATCGTAGCTCCTGGAGAGTTGTCGATGCTCATAACCTCCAACCAGTGGAAGAATTTATTATCAAAAAACGAGCGAAGATGAGTTACAAAGATGTTGTCATCGAGTTGAAGTCCCGAGGATTCCAGGTGGGCGCCGAACCATCTACAAGAGTAACGCACCCATTCTTGGACCCTTTCTTTCAACCCTGGCACTTCGCAATTCATTTGGTGAGAGTTCTTCAGCCGTCCCATGTTAAAATGGAGTTGTCTGCTAGTGAGAATAGCGAGGCACCGCTGGGACATCCACTGGTGCGACTCCTGATGATTACATCTAAATTGCTCGGGACAAGCATCGCTTGCCAGGAAATCTTCAAACGACTTGTGGAGGAATGACATGGTAGGCTGCATGCTTAAAATAGGCCTGAGTCGATGACAGAATACATCGATCACGGTCGATTCTTCGACCTGACAAAGGTGAGAAAGTGCAGGAAGAGACAAAGGGACTTTCGCTGTAATGATCGCTCCGGAAAGCCGTTTAAACAACTCAATGTCGCTGGCTTCAAAAAGAAGTGATTCCAGAATATCAGTGTAAAGAGCGACGAGGCCACCTAGAGAATTGTGCTCTTGAATAGCTCTCTTCAGAAATCTCCGATCATCTCGAATTTTCTCAGTGACAGTTCTGGCCCAAATGAACAGGCCGGCCGCCTTCGTAACGAGCAAGCGAAGTTCAGAAGCTTCTGGCCAAGGACGAGGAATATCCAAGTGCATTGGCTTAAACTGGTCCTCGAAAAACGAGTGAATATCCCTCGATGACTGGTCGGTCGCATGCTCCCCAACTTCGAGGGTAGAAAGATGAGGTCTGTCATTGAGTAGACTTTGGATATCGGTTTCCTGTCGGCTAGTGAGAAAGAGCTGACAATTGGAAGGTAAACGAGTCCAATAGTGCAGAGATTTGATGAACTCTTCTCGCAGTCTGCGATCAGGATTTCGACCTCCAAATTCGTCAAGAGCGTCCACGATAACGACCAATGGCTGTACCTCTTTGTAGCCTTGTCGGATGGGGTTTGCAATGAGTTTGTCAAATAAATCTTCGATAGGAAGACTCTCGACATCAGGAAGTTTATGTTGGAATGTCGAGGCTAGAGCACGAGCAATCGAGCGGTGTTTTGTCATCAGCCCAGCCGCAATCTGACACCAGAACGCCCGAGCAGAATGGCTGGCTCCTTCTTGACGGCGGCAGAAGAATACAGCTCCCAATGTTCCGAAGGTTCCTTGGGCTAATTTTTCTTCAAGGCTCTTGGATATAGTCGATTTTCCAGTCCCCGGATGACCATAAAGCAAGAAGATGGAAGCTTGAGTAGCCATCTGCACCCAACGAGCGATCTTATCGAAAATGTCCAGCCGAGTATTAAGAAGGCACGGTGACAACCGCTGGCTATCAGATTGGAAACGAACAATACCCGTAATGTGTTGTTGTAGAGGTGGGATCCGTTGTTCTAAAATGTTGGTGCTTATTTGGACTAGACGATTGAACTGCTCACGCATGAATATCAGTAGGTGGAGGCGGACATTATCAAGTTGGCACTAACTGTAAACCTGTCATGAAAGTTCTTCAACCGCCTCTCATGCTCCTCAAGTTTGCCTGCCATTTTCTTCCTGCTCAACCCTTTAGAAATCTTGGCGCGGACGCCTGTTTTGTTTAGATGTTCCTCAAGTACTCTCTCAATATACTTGAGTATCCTGTTGAAAGATAAGCTTAATATCAAAATGGATAGGTGGATCGTACCGTTCATAATCTTCCAAGTCCTTCTTCAGTCCTTCCGCCGCCGAATGGTCAAGCATCGCAAGGTTCTTTGTGATGTCAATCAGATTGTCCTTCTCTTTTTCGACTCGGTCAAGGATCTCAGCGCAGCGTTCATCATTTTCAATCACTTTCTAATTTATGTGAGAAAAAGTATAGACTGACGAAAGTGAGTTTACCTCGCGGATTTCGAGAATGTGAACGAGGATTCCTGCAGCACCTTTGATATATGGCACGCTTCCAAGTAGCTCTCCAACCTCCTTCGTGATTTTGAGAGCATCATTGAGGGCAGTTGACGCGGTGTCTCCGACCGATGTAGAATTAGGAGCCCGAGACGCACTGGGCATGGTGGATGTATCACCAGAGCAGGAGGCAAGGGATACACGTGCCGCTAACCGGTGGCTTGGATCTTGACAAGGGCGATAATAACTTATCAAAAATAGAGCGGCAAAGGGTGAGACGGCTTTGGGACATTGCGAGAATGGTGCTGCGACTGTACAAAGCTTGTCGCGTATGAAGTTGGTTGTTAGCAAGAGCGCACCGCCAACCAAGTTTTGGTTTCTCAGGAATGAGCGTTCCATCAGAATAAAGCAGCCTATGGGACGAGTAGATTAAGAGACTACATGCACGACAATTGCCGTTAGGACTGGATGGTTAAGGGTATCCATCTGTCATCCCGGATGAGCTGGAGGGTAGGCCTGGTTCGGCTGTGACGCAATGGTGACAGGCGAAGACACTGGTGGCAAACGTCACTGCAGTATCGAAGATGGTGCTTTGAAAGCACTTGGCCCGCACCAGTCGCTCACTTGGCTTGTAGGTAATTTACCTTAATTTCGCAATAGGGGTTGCCGTGGCAACACCGCAGAAATCGCCGGGGGCGTGTCGAGGACCAGCCAAGTCCGTGACAGGTGCGTGCCGAGTGCGTTCAAAGCACTATCTTAGATAGTGCACCGACGATTGCCACCAGTGAGAGTGGACGCCCACTCTCACGAATTCTCGATGATACTTTCAGCCGTTCTTCGAGTCTCAGGGAGCCCAGAATTGGTTTCCAAATAGTATTCTGCTCCCCTTCAGTAACTATGGTCTTAACTGGTCGCGCCTTCAGCCCCCTCCTCAATCCCCCCGAAATTTGTGTTGATCTCCTTGCCTCCGACCATCGCATAAGACAGAACGCTCGTTCTCTTAGTCTGACTTGTCATTAGTTATTCGAACAGGTCAGACACAAATGATGGAAGAAAGTTGCGCTCCTCGACTTCGACAGAATTTTGACGTTTACTACGCGACTTCTTCTCAGCAGACCTGAGGACAGCGAGATCAGAAAATCTGAGAACCTCTTTATTTTCTTCACGGAGGATTGGTCCGGAGAATTTGAAAATGGTGAAGACTGGATGGAGGAAATTCATCCCTCAGAGGAGAGTTCAGAGTTAGACGTGAAGACCTGATTAGAACACCATAAATCATGCTCAAATGCATATTTTTGTATTATCTTCATTTCCAGTCTTCGCGGAAGGTCAATGAGAACTCTTTCACCATGTCCAGGAGGAGCGATCAAATGGACAGGACTGTCGAAATATTTGTAGAAGTCTAATAGTACAGATGAAGAATGTCAGGAAAATGATAAAATACACCTAAGTGAATACAAGCCTTTTATCTGCGAGATATACTCTGAACACTTGGAATAAACCCTTTCAAAGTCCTCAGCTCCGTCTCCTGATCCACTTCCAATCCAACCACATTTGAACATCTCACTGCAAAATGCTTCACAAACTTGTCTGGTGCACCATGTACTGCCAACGTCGCTAAGTCTCCCAAAGTGGGATTCATTTTGTAAATGTCCACAGTGTACTTGAACGTTTCATCGTATTCCTTTTTCATCCGCTCTGCAACGTGGGGATCGGTGTGTGTGAATGTGATTCGGAGGTCTCGAATGGTAGGCGGTAGACGATGGATATGAACGTCTTCAAAAGTATGAGAGTACGGGGTGTTGTGATAGTTCACTGTTAGGGATGAGAGGGAAGGTAGAGCTTCCTGGTTCTCCACCAGGAATTCAAGAAGAGTTTGCATAGTGTCGACGATTTCTTCCTCCTCCGGATCCGCAATAGTAAATGTAATGCTTCTAGTAGAAGAGTATGATGGAATGTCCTGTGTGATTTCGAAAACATGTTGAGGAGAGAGGATGTAGAGGTCTTCACAAGTTCGACGATGTATGGTAAAACTCTGAGAAGAAGACATCAATTTCGCGGCATCCCATAGGCCAAGCCGGTCCTCAACTGAAGGGTTGGAAGAGACGAATGCGGAGATAATGATATCGAACAGCTCGCTTGAAAGACGAGGGATGAATAGGGATAAGGCCTCCACCGATGAGGTCGTCTTCTCGGAACGACAAAGCCTGGAGAAAAGGACTTTGAGGGATGGCATTGTGGTTGATAGTAGGAGCCTGGACGATCCAGGGGAAGATACCGCTCGCTTTTTAAAAGCGGGAAGGGACCAGGGTCTCCTATTCTGACCAAGTTTCAGGTTATCGTTCCTGGTTTGAGAGAGTCAAAGGGAAAAGAAGATGGGCCTAACTAAGAAATAATGAATCATTTACTATAGTTGACATGAACAAGAAAACAGGCGTGCTTACGACATTGGTACTGTATACATTGATAAGCGACAGTTGTCGTGGGGGTCACCATTTCACTACTGTGGACAGGTAGTAAAAAGGAACCGGAGATAACTCAGAAATAAAAAGGAGAGTATCTCGGAATGCTAAGCTAAGGCGGTGGTCGCGAAAAGAGGTCCGAGACAATCGCTTGTTTGAGAGCAACTTGAACACCGTTATACCTATTGGGCCATCCTTGACCGAAATGTCTCAAAGATTACGCGCTCTTGACGAGGATGAGTCACATCCAAGAAAATTTGAGTGCCATTGAAAGAACGGTGAAGGAGAGCCATCACGTTTTGACACAGGTGGCATTTGGGGGCAGGTATTTTTATTACCCAGACCCCTTGGGTAGACTCTGGGCAAATGATGGCCCATTTTAATTGGCGTGCTTTCAAAGCGTGGGGTTTGTAAATAGAAATGAAATAGACCAGCCTGAGTCCGACCCAACCCCACGCTGCAGCCACGATTCTTAATATATACCTTCAACCTGTTTCGTATGTCAATATCCACGAAAACAAATGCCTTCTCGTTCTATTACTCTTTGTACTTGTTCTCAATGTCTTCTTGAAGACCCGGATGGATGTTTTGTGCCACCAAAGAAGAAGCGAGCTCATGAAAAGAGGGACTACTTTGCTCGACTCAATGAAGCTCGTCAATCTCGACCAAATATGAGCCGAACAGAATCACCTGGAGTGCAGTCCACTCCTCCACCATCGTCTCAGCCTCAGCTTCTGCATCGTCCAGTCCCCGATTTCAATGCTGGTGCGTCTTATTGTTTTACTTGGAGGGAAATTTAACTGAGGACATTTTCAATTAGTTCTGGTTGTCGTTGGCACACTTTGCCAATATCTTGTTGCCTGGACAGCTCTCCGAGGCCGCCTTGGCCGTAACACAACCAATACACTACTGCGAGGCCTTGGTTTTATTCTCAATTTTATGTTGAAGTCTATTTTTTTGGCCCTTGCTACAGCTGGTATCGATCTTCCTGTGCCTCTAGTTCACGTTCCCAAGGATATTCGGACAGTGTATGTACGAATTGGGATCGAACCTACCCTTGTTCGAACTCCTTGTTGTCCTCGCTGCTTCCTTCTCAATCCTACTGGCACTCGTAACACTCGCCTATGCACCTGGAAGAGGTCTCGTCTTTCCCGTACTACTTGTGGAGCACTGCTGTTGAAGATGAGGAGGAAGCGAGGACAGCTTGTTCAAGTACCCACAACATATTATACATATCAACCTTTTGAGCCATGGATTCGATGGATGCTGTCGAGGACAGCATTTGAGAACGAGTTGGTTGCAACTTGGGAACGACAACGACAGCGGCAGACTATTCCACAAGAAATGCACGATGTTCACGATAGTCCATTCTGGCGTAGTCTTTCCACATATATTACGACTCCATATGACTTGGTTTTCGCAGTTTTTATCGATTGGTTCAACCCTTTCACAAATAAGATTGCAGGTAACGATTTTTCACTGACGATGTAAACTATTCACTACTTACAGATTTTTAGGACATGTCGCCTCAGCTGGAGTGATTGTACTCTATTGTCTTAACCTTCGCTGGCAAGTTCGACTTCGTATCGATAACCTCTTCCATGCTGGCATGATGCCAGCTCCAAATACTCCGGATGTGTATACAATATCACACATTCTTCAGTTCGTCGACAACATGCTTCCTTTTGGAGTGAACGGTCGTATCATTCCTACTCCTCTTCATCCACAAGGCACTCTTGTGCGAGCTCGCGTAATCCCTCTCATTGCTGACCTTCAAGCAGTCCGTAAGGCCGCAGGGTACACAGCTCCCACCTCGACACCTTACTGCACCAACTGCAAAGGGCTCTACTCAGAGATTAACAGTCTTGAGTGGCGTAATTTCCGCAATGGTTCTGAGGTTCGGCAGCAGTCACAGGCTTGGAAGAACGCAGAGACAATAACAAAGAAAGAGGAACTTGCGAAGAGATATGGTGTTCGTTGGACACCATTCTATGATATGCCATGGTGGGACCCCGTACGCCATGTAACCCTTGGCTGGCTCCATTGTTGGCAAGAGGGCGTCCTTCAGTTTCACTTACGGATATTGTGGGGCTTTGGGCGAACGAAGAGAGCAGTTGAACGAATGACAGAAAGGACAGGAGATGAAGATTTTGGTGATGTTGATGTGCAAGAATCAGCAAATGAATTGGCTGACCTTCAGCGAGAACAGGCTGAGTTTGATGCATCACAGGTTTCCGATGCCACACCACCTCCAACGTCGGAATCAGAAAGGGACAAGCCAGGAATGGCTCACGCCTCTCGTAGTACTGAACCCTTGTATTTCACAGTCGATGAAGACGACTGGGACTGGGTGGAAAATCAAGGCGGAGACAGCAAAACGGCTAGCGATCCATTTCCTGATGCCTTTGATTTCTCAGAGGATGACCGCACCGAATTTCATACAGATCTTAGGGATATACTTCTTCCCTCGTTTTTATCTCGTCCTCCCACCAATCTCGGTGATCCTGGCCATGGAAAGCTTAAAGGCGACGAATTTCTTACCTCGTTCAATCATATCTTTCCCCTCTCAGTTCCAAAGCTTTGGTGGCAAAAGGGTAATACCTTTTGGGACGCTCTTCTAGATAATTTTTACCACCTCATCGGATCAAGCAATATCATTGCGTCATTCTCAACATCGCCCACAAAAGCCCAGCAATACAATGTTGAATACCTTGCATACTTGCAGGGTGTTCAAACTCTCTTTCCCCTATGGAACCTCGTTCCTAATCATCACTTTGCCCTGCATTACGGTGATTTAATGACATTTTGGGGCCCAATTCCAGGATTAAGCGATGCGAAAGGTGAAGAAGTAAATGGTATTCTTCAGCGTTTTCCGACAAGTCGTCGGTTAGGTACGTTCATTTACTATGTCTTTTTTCTTCATTCTCTTACATCATTATAGCAGACATGCCATATACAATGATGAAGTCCTTCCTTCGTCGTGCACGTCTTGAGGCAAAGATTTACGATGCCGAGTTTACAGATTCGGCATTAAACGATTTTGCGTCTCTCTTAGACCCCCGGTCTCCTCCAAATTCACCATCTGTTCCCTCCCGCACTGTACCTCCAATCGAGGAAGCTCGTTTCTTTCAAATTGGTACAGTTCTTCCAGGAAGTCATTATGCTGCCGTCCTCCAGTACCTCCAATCTTTAGGCCAGAATTGGTCGTCATTCTACAACTTTCCCCAACCCCATGGAATGCCTGTACTTGCTCACGCTGGGCGGAACTGCAAACATCTGACCATACGAAAACGATCATACAGCACTCTTACAACTCATGAAGCAGACAGTCACATACAGTTCACTCATCCAACCACTGGTACGAGGGATACCGGTTACATTGAAGCTATCTGGGAGCTGGGACTTGGTGGGGTTATCCAGCCCTTTATTCTCGTACGTCGGCACAAAGCCCTCCATCCATCTGAAGAAGCGCTGGGGCCATATCTTACCTATCCTAACTTTCGCTGTCGCTTGGTCAGCACCACTCACTCTGATGAGCTTATTGTACTCGAACCTCCTCATATCATTACTCATCTCACTGTTTTGAAGTTGGATGTCGGAGTTTTTGGGCTAAAGAGAAAATCAATGGTTGTTTGCTGGGCATTAGACCGTGGGAGGGAAGAATAATGTATGAATGGTGTTTTTGTTAAGTTTACTTAGGTATACTATTCTTTTTTTGTGGGCTGAGAGAATCACATAATATTTTAAACAAGTGTGATGGATATGCTGAGCGACAGCTGAGAAGTTTGTTTACGGGCTGTCCTGGATTCAAGCGACTTTGCTTCAGGCAGAAGATACCTGAGTATCTCTCGCATCCTACAACTGTCAGTGAACATGAGCATTTCTTGCATGGTGCTTTGTCTTCACCACTACCTTCACACCATTTCCACCAAGTTTATTCATCATACAGTAGTTCAAACCATGGAATACAAATACATGATTTGGAGAGGCCAAGTGCCTAAGTAGGTACAAATCATCGTAACGTTGTCTTTAGGAAGCTGAATCTGGCGGTGGGACGTGCACGCCCTCAGGACCATCCTGATTGTCCTCGGGGCTCTCTGTATTATCTTCGTCCCTCCCATACCCGTTTTTAGCAGCATTCTCTGCCTCCTCGGCTGTCGGAATGATGTAGCAAGCACGAACTTTCCAACCAAACTCTTCCTCAAAATCTCCATCGCTCAAGCTCTTCCAATAGGACCACTCAATAGGATTAGGTGATGTGTCTTCTGGAAGGGGAAAAGCGATGGGAGTGTCCTTGAAATGAATACGAAATGCCGCAGACTTGCTGTTGAAATACGTAGGGTCATAGAAGTCAAGTGTGGCTGCAATCGGAAGTCGTGGTATCTGGGCGTCACCATGGTCAGGATCTGGCACACGGGCAGCAAGTTTTTGGATTGAGATCTCGCTTCCGCCATCCCGATAATCTTTGAGGATTTCTTCGTCCATTGCTCCAATGAAAAATTTCCAGTCCGGGTTCCTCGCCTGCTTGGTTTTCACATAATATCGCTTGATTTTCTTGTACCCTGGTGGTTTGACAAGCAAAACTGCTTGATCATCAGAATGACACTCGTTCTCTTCAACAATGGGAAGAACACGAGCGGGGAAGCCAGATCCACGCATATGTTCAAGACGAAGATTCCGAACCTAGTTAAATTGAATGCTCTCTTCAAATGAAAATGAAGACGAAAGAACTCACATTTTCTCGACGAGTGTAAACCTGTTTCATGTCCCCCAGATACTGATTCCGCCCAGTTTGGCCTTGAGGACCATGATCCAACTTGTACTGGGTGAAAAGACGGCCCCAAACAAAGCTTCGGAAGTATCCCGAAACGACTGCTTGATCTAAAAGATTGGTTTTAACAATCCCGAGCGCTTGAAATCCATTGGCAGTAGCGACAAGCTGAAACGCGTGAACAAAGACGAATTCCATTGTCTACAGATGAATCAGGTGAGAAAATATTTGAAACATCCCAATGTTTGAAAGAGCGCACCTGGTGGTAAACGCCTTCCTTGGACTGTCCAAACCAGTCAAATCTAAAGTTCGGAAGTCCAACCTTGTGAAGGCAAATGTATATCCTCGTTAAATGACTTTCCGGAATTTTCAACAAATCCTTCGCTGTTTGGCCATTCATGGTGCTGGCCTTCAGCCTCATGTTTCGAATGCTCCGGCGAATCTCCGAGGCCGAATGCTTCCCATGCCGCAAAAGATGCTGAACTTCGTCTTCACTAAACTCCTCCCCATTGAGGCTGAAAAAGAGATCGATATCGTCTTGCTCGGCCACAGGGGGCGGTTGGTTGGCATCAAAGGCACCGGTCAGGATTCGAATCATACTGTTAACTGCAAGCTGAAAGGAGGCTAAGAGATTGCGAGGACTCAAATCAGCATTTACTGACCTGAAGTCGAACGTCATCGTCGGGAACTTCTGATCGGGGGATGTGGTCACTGCGCTTGTCCTTGGGGATAGGTCCTCGCTTTGCTTTGGGGGAGCTGGCTGACATTGTGGGATAGGAAAGGCAGGGGATCAATGGACGATATGAGCGTAAGGGTTTAAAAACAGAAAACAACGATGAACACTCCTATTGAAGGCTTGCAAAGGAAATAGTGTACCGGGGATGTGGACTCTTATATTTGAAGTAATCGATAAGCCCAAAACCTTTAATTACCGAGCTCAGTGCCCGAGCCTCTCTGAGGCCAGCCATCATTTACCCAGAACCTGCCCAAGGGATCTGGGTAACGCAATTACCGCCGGTTGAATGCCACCTGTGTGATGACCGTGCCAAGCGGAAGGAACGAGTAAAATCGGGCAAGAAGGGGTTACAGTCTTCTTGACTCGACAAGAATAGGTTGGACACATAAGAAGAGCGGGTGCCTGATGGATTGTTATACCCATTATCTCTCTCTGCGTGAGAAATGGTGAATATCCCGCTCCCAGTGAGAGCCATGAGTGAACAGGGAAAAGAAGCCTGATACACGGCGGTCTTTGAAGCCTTATGAAACTTCTCTCAACTTATCGCAGCGAATATGAGCAGGGCGCCCGTCAGTCGCTTGGAATTTCAAGGAGCATGTGAGAAGGAAGTATGAAGGAGCGGGCGGAGACGCGGAAGCAATCCCTGGCACCAAAATTGCATCAGGTGCCATCAAAGTGTCTTTCTTCACGACTTCCATGATGCCTTTCCCTCCTTCCTCCTTTGAGGTCAAGGTTCTAGCTTTTCGAAGCCTTGGAGTCGTAGAAAGAACGATGGCTTTCCATTCGCTAGCAGCACTAGTCCTTTTTGGACGATGATGGACTTCTAGATAGTAGGACAAGCCACACCTTTCCATTTCCTGGGCCAAGCAGTCTGTATATTGACCGTTCGTACGCTTCAGATATTCATACATTAATTTTAACCAATGAAATCATTGTCTAATTTCTAACATTTGAGTGTGATAAACGTCGAGTTTCCACTGGACTCAAACCTCACCCAAGACTTTCCTCAACTGCCGTATCAACATCTGCGTCTCCTCAGTAGCACCAACAGTAATTCTCAACGCTCCTTCACATCCAGGTTCCTTCCCTCTAAACCTAACCACTACCCCATTCTCCTCCGCCAACTTCTTATACGCCTTCTCTGCGCGTACACTGTCCGGTTCACCGCCCTCTTTGGAGAGAATCCGAACGACAACAAAGTTGGCATCGTTCGCGCCGATGATAGGTCCGACACCTAAGGAAGTAAGAGGAGGTGCTTGGAGGTGCTTGATGAGCGTTTCACGTTCTGCGACTAGGGTTTGAGATTTTTGGTGCATCAGGGAGAGACCTTCTGGTGTGAGAGCTGCGAGTGCGAGGGATGCAGCGGGTGCTGAGATGTTGTATGGTGCCTTTGTATTTGTTAGGATTTGGATCAGTGGGGGCTGAGCGATTGCTATCCCGACGCTGGAGAGAACAAATTAGCGGAGAAGCGGAGATGTAGAATATGAAGAAGCGTACCGAATCGCTGCAAGTCCGAAACTTTTGGATAATGTTTGCATTACGCAGATATTGGAATACTCATGGACAAGCGAACATGCGCTTGCTTCTTGACCTGCAAAGTCAATGTAGGCTTCGTCGACAACTACGATGCCTTTGAAGGGCTCAAAGTCTAAGAGCTCTTTGATTGTGGAGAGAGGTATTAACGTTCCAGTAGGATTTCCGGGGGAACACATGAAGATGAGCTTAATGGTCGGGTCGGCTTCAATGGCTTTCTTCACCTAAAAAAACAAGCTATTGAGAACATGCACCTGCCATTTGAGAAATTGTCATACCTCGTTTATCCGAACGCTGAACCTCCCTTTCGTTCCACCTTCACCGTTGTCCCCAGTTAATTCCAGCGGCACTTTGACGACCCCAACGTCGTTGACCTGCGCGCACACAGCGTACATCCCATACGTAGGAGGCGTGGTAATAATCTTCTCCCTTCCAGGAGCAACACATACTCGCATCAACAAATCAATAACCTCATCAGAACCAACGCCTAGAAAAACATGCTTGATACTCGGCAATCCTCGTAAGTCGACAATCCGTTGCTTGATATTATCATACGATGGATCCGGATACCGATGCAAATCCAACTCAGCACCAGATTGGAGTTCAGGTGATTGGAGGAGCGTGTTTCTTGGGATGGAATGTCCGAGAGCATTTTCATTCGCGTCGAGGAGAATTCCTTCAGAGTAATCGTCCCGTGCACATCGGTAAGGATGGAGTGCGAGGATGTTGGGTCTGATTACGTCTAAGATTGAAAAGTGGGAAGGATTTGCGGGAGGGATGGAAGAGAGGCCGAGGATGGACATGGCAGAGTTGAGTCAAGAATTCTTGTCGAATCAGGATCGACGCGTGACGTCGTTACCAAAGGGCTGCTTCTTTTTCCTTGACCATCATGCATGAATTCTGCGAATGCGAAATTTCTCTGGGCTCGCACTGCTCAGGACAAGCGTCGTCTATTCACATTATCAATGATTCCTTTCACCTGTCTAGGTTTCACTCTGCTTGGCACACTCGTTCTCGTTCAACAGCAGCCTGTATCTTGACATCATGTTCCCACGCATTTAACTCATCGCAGGAACGCCAAGCGGACGGCCTCGCGCATGCGCACTTGTTATATGCGTCTCCAAGTGCGGCTAAGTGCGAGTCAGGCTCTGGCTTAACTGCGAACGGGCATCGCTGCTAAGTTAAGCCCTTTGTAGTTGAAGCACTTTCTCACAAGTCAAACTGAGTTGAGTGCCTTCACTCGTTTGTGTAACTATTTTTTTTATGAAAGTCTTGCATATGTTGACTACGGGATTCCAGCCAAACACTGCTCCGCACATGGCGTCCCTCCATTAAAGTGCGGACATCCTCGACAATCCATTGGTTGTGTGTTTTTCAGAAGGTTGTTTGATATGAATTGAAATGAGCCTGAAAACTGCACGGCCATCCTGCTCATTGAGCCCGAGTTCATAGCGCTGCGGAGATAAAAACAAAGGTTTGCTTGGACTGGGGACAGTTCAAGTATAAAGAGTTTCATATTACGGTCTTCCCTTCTATCTCGTCCCCTCATCCAAATGGCCTTCTTCAAAGAATCTCATAATGCTCCGAAGTGGCTCAACAAGGCTCTGGGATTTCGAAAGACGTATAATTTTGTCCTATGTCAGTTCCTCCCCATGCATGCATGCCTACCAATGAGTCTGAAGGCTGCCAGGGTTTACTTTATGTGGTGCTCTCCTCGGATTCAGCCTGGCTCGTTTGATGTATCTCAACGAAAAACGGCGAGAGAAAGGTATTGCGCCTGGGGAACACTACTGGTATCGAGGTGGACATTACAAAGGCTGGTTGCCTTCCTTCTCTTCCTTCTAAATCTCTATCTCATACCAATGGTCAGTTGGTTTTACTATGCACCTCGCATGCATTCTTCCCGCCGGAATCCTCGTTCCACTTCAGTTTATTCCCCAAATTCGATATGTACGTGTCCACAGCCCAGTCTTATGTCACTGTCTCTCAAAATCCCCTTTTTTTCCTTCTCTAGAAAGCAATTCTTTTCCATCGCATCAACGGCTATGTCAACATCACTCTCATCTTCGCCAGTACCGCTGGTGCCCTCATGATCTTCCGTCATGCTTTCGGAGGGTCAATGACCATCCAAGTCATGACCGTCTTCACCTCTTTCGCAACTCTCACAGCTATCGTGTTAGCTTACGTGAACATTAAGAGACTTCAGATCGACCAGCACAGGAAATGGATGATCCGAGCTATGGTTTGGATGAGTTTTATTATTACGGGGAGAATTTTCATGATTATTCTCGCGAAGATTGCTACAGCAGTTGGAGGATACGGGACTGTACGTCTCCTTCTCTTCTTTTTCTTCCCTCATCATCCCCCTTCTCATACCCTACTCTCAGATCTGGCAATGCAGTGAAGTCGAATGGGTGTACACTCAAAGAACAGGCCACAAGTCAACAGGAGCAGCAGACTATGCGGCCGCATACCCATCATGTATCGGGAATCCACCGGAAACGCTCGTAGCTGTGGAAGCAGCAATTTATCATACTGCTGTAGGATCTGGAGCTGCTCTTAGGGAAAGCTTTCCGGCCGGGTTGATCCTCGCGTGGGTTCTTCATGTGTTTGGGACTGAATGTTACGTGAGTGGTTTATTTCCTATCTTCTTTCCATTCATCAACGGAGCTCAATACCATGTTGGTAGCTTGCATTGACGAAGAACGAAACTGAAAGACTTCGTCAAGTTTCCTATAAACGGCAGCTTGAGATGGGATTCAAACATCCTGGGAGTGCTGGGTTGACTTCAGACCGATTGGGTGATTCAGATTGGGTGCCTCCTACTTTGGAAAAGGGACAATTGGAAGCGAAGAGAAGCAATCAGAGTGAGGAGGAAGTCCAGGATGATACCCATTAAGTTGGGGATACTAGTACTCACGACATGCCACGAATTTGATACGTTTATGCAAAGTGTCTTTTAGGAATTAGATGATCCTGCATTGTTCCACTAAAATATTGAATACTTTACCTCACATCCCTATCGAAAATCTACCCAGACACTTGGAATCCAAAGACTGCTCGTGGAATCGTATTGGGGAAATTGGTCTTTCATGTGGGACAAAAGCCACGATCACGAAGGGGAGCATCCAATCATCTTCGAACTCTGAAGGCTGAGACTGAATATGTCCTTGCCTAGCCTCTTCTCTCCGGACGTCACGGAGAGAAGACCTGATGACGTAAGGAAGTCTCTTCTTACTCCGTGAATCCATGGGCGAAATTTTGTGAAATCCTATTTTCCCCCAGTTCTTGTATTTTTTCATTCTTGCTCTCCACTATTTGAACCTGGAATCATCTTTTCTTTTCGAACGCCCTTGAGCCCAAGGTTGTTGCTTGCTTACATCGCTTTTTCGGAATTCCCCACTTTCGGATCTTGTCTTGCCACGTTCTCAGCCTTCAAGTCAAATTCTCACCTAATAGAATGCATAATAGACATCTCGCCCCCCGTGATTGGTTACGTCTGGCCCGCAGTTCATGGTGGACTGCAACTGACTATCATCTGGATCCGAACGGGCTCTCTTGTCCGTCACTTTCATCTCTACACCGTCGAAGTATTGTCTTAATTTCAAACTTAAAAGACACATCCAAGTAAGCTTTACACCTCTCGAATAACAGGGTACCAATTGTTTTCTCTCTCTAGAAGCATTCAAATTCCCTGAGTGCTGTTATGGAACGTGCATAGTTGTACTTTCATAAGACCAGTTTTGGTATTCTTGAAAGTCTAGTCTCACATGAATTGACTGGCACTGCCAATACGACATTCATATTCTGCTGCACTAAGCCGACTCGAAGCACAACTGCAGTAGAAAATGTGGCTTGGCCTCACATAGGGGGGCGAAGCTCTTTGTATAAGAGTTTCGTGCTCTTGTCGCTCAATAACACAATACCTCAACCACCGATGGCTTTCTTTAAAGAATCTCGCAATGCTCCTCAATGGGTTAACAAAGCTCTCGGATTTCGAAAGACCTATAACTTTGTCCTATGTAAGTTGTTCCCCCGCGTCTCAGCCTTCTAATTCTGACTCTCCATAGGGTTTCTGACTTGCGGTGCCCTCTTGGGATTTACCCTCGCTCGTCTTACGTATTTAAATGGGAAACAGCGTGAGGAGGGTCTTGCTCCTGGAGAAGGGTACTGGTATCAAGGTGGACGCTACAAGAGTATGTTAACAGCTTGTTTTCCGCGGATCTCTTCTCACGCATATTATGAAGTTGGTATCATCATGCATCTCGCATGCGTTCTTCCAGTCGGAATCCTCGTTCCGCTGCAATTCGTTCCGCAAATCCGCTATGTACGGCCCCGCACAACATTCCTTATATTTAATAACTGACTCTGTTTTCCTTAAGAAAGCCCTTATCTTTCACCGTATTAACGGATATGTCAATATCGCTCTTATCTTCGTCGGTATGGCAGGCGCACTGATGGGAGCTCGCCATGCTTTCGGCGGATCCATGACCACTCAAGTAATTGTCGTGATTACTTCCTTCGCCACTCTCGCGGCCATAGTCATGGCATATATAAATATCAAGAGGCTTCAAATTGACCAGCACCGGAAGTGGATGATTCGTGCCATAGTTTGGATGAGTTTTATTGTTACGACTAGGATTTTCATGATTATTATTGCGCTGATCGCTTCAGCAGTTGGAGGGTATGGCAACGTGAGAGTCCTCTGTTCTTTTATCATTCGTCCAAGCCTCACTCTGTCTTTGATTCAGGTCTGGCAGTGTGGGGAAGTTGAATCGGTATACACTCACGGCGTCCCCCACGGTCACCACCATGGCAACGACAAGCCAACAACTGAAGCTGACTTTGCGTCAGCATTTCCTGAGTGCATTGGCGCCCCACCATCCACATTGGTCGCCGTTATCGCATCATTTCCTACTAGCGCTGCTAGTGCTGGGGCAGCACTTCGAGAAGGCTTTCCAGGTGGAATGATCCTCGCCTGGGTAGTTCATGTTTTCGGGTCTGAATGTTATGTAAGTCTGGCGTTTCCTGCTACTTCTTCAGTTTGAGGAGGAGTTGACGAGTGCATGGTAGCTGGCTTTGACGAAAAACGAGACTGAACGACTGCGTCAAATCTCTTACGAACGTCAGCTTGAGAAAGGATTCAAGCATCCTGGGAGCGCTGGATTGACTTCAGACAGATTGGGCGACTCTCACTGGGTGGCTCCTACTTTGGAGCATGGCAAGGCGAAGAGAACCAGTCAAAATGAGGAAGAAGTGCTGGATACCACCCGTTGAGCCAGGAAATGATCTAACGAAAATACGTGGCGACTCAACTACAAGTCTGGGTGCCAAGACTTAGGATGATGTAATTATGTCGCATCTGCTTTCTTTATCATTGCCGAAACCCATGAAATGCCACGTTCCCCAGATTCTTGTCTTTTAATAAAACCCCTTACTGTTTGAGCTAAAAAGCAGAGGCAACCTCAGAACTTCCTTGATTTCAAGCTTGCTCGCCCGCTTGCGGGAATAACCTAACTTAGGATCTTGTCTGACCATGTTATCACCTTTCAGATCAATTCTAACATAAATATGTATCATAAACATCTCACACTATGTGATTGGTTTGGTGCCACCGCAGTTCAAGGTTAGACTGCGACTGACTCTCATCTAAATCCGAGCGGCCTCACACCTCCGCAAAGCTTAAGTCTTCATTGTTCAAACTCCTCTCCGATTAAAATTTCCAGAAATAATTTAGGTGAGTTTACACCACTCGACGGACCATGTTACTGGACCGAAGCGATTCAAATTGCCCAAATGCGACTCTGTATCTCCTGGGGATTACCCTTCATGAAGCCAGTTTTGGCGGGCTGGAAGTCATTTTCATCTGAATTGACTGGCACTGCCAATCGAAAAACGGTCGTGCTCCATGAGCCCCGACTCGGAGCACAACTGCGGTTAGAAATGTGGCCTCACTCAGGGGCCAAGCTCTTCGTATAAGAGTTTCGACTTCTGTCACTCAATATTCATTTCATTAACCACGAATGGCTTTCTTCAAAGAATCCCACAATGCTCCTCAATGGATCAACAAAGCTCTCGGATTTCGAAAGACCTACAGCTTCGTCCTATGTGAGCTGCTGTCCTCGTCTCATCCCTTCAACTCTAACTCTGTGACAGGGTTTCTGACATGCGGAGCCCTCCTTGGCTTTACTCTCGCTCGTCTAATGTATCTTGACGAGAAAACCCGCGACGAAGGGCTTTCTCCTGGAGAACAGTACTGGTATCGAGCGGGACGATACAAAAGTACGTTAGTAAGGTCTCTGGTTGAACTCTTTTTCTTATGTACCCGTTATACAGTTGGTATCACCATGCATCTCGCATGTGTTCTTCCTGCTGGAATCCTCGTTCCGCTCCAGTTCATTCCGCAAATCCGCTACGTACGCCACCGCATCCTACTCCTCGGATCCTGTTTCAATGACTGACCATTTTTTTCCTCTAGAAAGCAATTCTCTTCCATCGCATTAATGGATACCTCAACATCACTCTGATCACAGTTGGTATAGCCAGTGCACTGATGATCGCCCGCCGTTCCTTTGGGGGAACCATGACCACCCAAGTCATGGTAGTCATCACCTCTTTCGCCAGTCTCGGTGCTATCGTGATGGCATATGTGAATATCAAGAGACTGCAGATTGACCAGCATAGAAAGTGGATGATCCGTGCCATGGTTTGGATGAGTTTTATTATTACGATGAGGATTTTCATGATTATTATTGCGATAATTGCCTCAAATGTTGGAGGGTATGGAAACGTGAGACCTCTCCTTTTACGATTTACTTCACCGCAGTCTCACTGTTCTTGGCTTCAGGTCTGGCAGTGTGGTGAAGTTGAGTGGGTCTATACCCAGAGTGTCGGCCACGAGTCAACAGGTGCAGCAGACTTCGCGTTAGCATATCCTTCGTGCATCGGTGCCTCACCAGAAACACTGGTCGCAGTTGAAGCTTCATTTCCTGACAGTGCTGTTGGCGCAGGGGCAGCCCTTCGGGAAAGTTTCTCAGCTGCATTGGTCCTCGCATGGGTCCTTCATGTTTTTGGTACTGAATGCTACGTAAGTTTGGTGTTTATTTTCGTTCATTTCATCGACCCAGAGCTGAAGAGTGATGCTAGCTGGCTTTGACCAAAAACGAAACTGAGCGACTTCGTCAGATTTCTTACAAACGTCAACTTGAGAAAGGATTCAAGCATCCTGGGAGCGCTGGATTGACTTCCGACAGATTGGGTGATTCGGACTGGGTGGCCCCTAATTTAGAGCAGGGAAAGGCGAGGAGCACCAGTCAAAACGAGGATGAGGTGCTTGACGACACCCAGTGAGCTTGGAAGTGATTTCCCGACAATATGTTACTACTATTCTTATGTTTTCGACTCAATCTGGTATGACAAGCCCCCGTATTGTAATATTTTAGGCAATGAGACCGACATGCGTTATTCTCCTACTTGAATGAAGTGTGATGCGCATATCCTCAAGGTACCTTTCCCATATGTAAGCTTGCCGTGGGCAGTGCCAATCCTTATCAGCTGCAAGTCCCGCTAGGGACGTATGACCTGTTGAATTGCATGTCTCAAGAACTATTGTTGCAGGATCCCCACCTGCGCCAGAGGCAAGTGTAAAGATGGTCCTTACTCTCTCGTTGACAGACTGCTTCCGTGCTTGCGCTTCTTGCTCCCTACCTCCATTTACCTTGGATATCCTAAAGCTTTTATAGACACTCTTCGCCTGTTCTGTCCGTTCTCAGTGTTGTGGATTATCATCGACTCACAGCAAGTAGGTGCTTTCAAAATTTTCAAACTTATAAAGAGCTCGAGTTTCTATTATTGGGCCGCTAAATTGGAAGATGCCTTCGGACACTCTAGACCGTTTTCCCTGCTGCCAAATGGTCTTCCGCCTACCTCCTCTATCCCCTTTCGCCAGCATGTTCTCCTCTTGCTGCTACTGGAATTCCTTCTTTGAAAAGTTTTGCCGATTCGGTTCCAGGAGGTTTGGAACCCTTGAAAAATTCTTGAAGGACGACGAGAAACTGTATCTGATCGAACTGCTGTTGTAATCCGCTGGAATCGCAGCCATGCCAGACGGCAATTAACTCTCACCGGTATGCGAATGACCATGCTGGTCTGCTAAGTTAAGTGCTCGATTGTTCCAGCGTCCTTTTGGTTGTTTATTTCGGTGAAAATTAAGGCCAGTTTGAACTCCTCATATTACCCTGTGAAAGTCATGCAAGATTTCTGGCCTCGGCTGTTCTGGGATACTCTTCATATTACCCTGTGAAAGTCATGCAAGATTTCTGGCCTCGGCTGTTCTGGGATACTCTTCATATCAGCATCTCTCGTATTCATCACTTTTCTGTTTCAGAAGGCTTGTTTATATCAATTAACTGACACCGCAAATCCGCTTGGCGTTGTACTCCTCCAGGCTGAACTCGCAATAGTGTGGCTCCCATAGGCGGCATTTCTCAGGTGGGTAACTGATACCGAGCCATAATGAGCACCCATCCCAGAATTACAACCTGTAGAGGGGCTGGGCTTTATCTATGCAAGTATTGACCCCCGTCGGTCTTCCTCCCTTCCTTCACCTCCGATGGCTTACTTCAAGGAATCTCCCAATTCTCCGCAATGGGTTAACAAGACTCTTGGATTTAGAAAGATGCATAGTTTCGTTTTATGTGGGGTGTCTGACCACGTCTTCTCTCTATAAAGCTGACTCTCTCTGTAGGGTTCCTGATATGCGGTGCTCTCCTTGGTTTTAGCCTTGCACGTCTGAAATATCTCAACGAGTCCCACCGGGCGGAAGGTCTTGCTCCTGGGGAGCAGTATTGATTTCAAAATGGGCGTTACAAATGTACCTTTGTCATATGTCTTCCTTATACCATTGAACGCTAAACTATTTCACAGTTGGTATAACCATTCATCTCGCGTGCATACTCCCTGCGGGAATCCTTGTCCCGCTCCAATTTATACCTAAAATCCGTTATGTACGTATGATTCCAGATCTCAGTTTCATTGTCTTGAATGAATGGACTTTTTTCCTGTAGAAAGCAATTCTCTTCCATCGCATCAACGGGTACATCGACGTCGGACTCATCTTCGTCGCTACAGCCGGCGCACTAATGATCTCCCGCCACTCGTTTGGAGGGTTTATGCCCATCCAAGCGATAGTCATGTCCACTTCCTTCGCGACTCTATTCGCTCTAACTTTGGCGTGCGTCAATATAAGAAGACTTCAAATTGATCAACATCGGAAGTGGATGATACGCGCCATGGTTTGGATGAGTTTTATTATTACTGCGAGAGTTTTTATGGTTATTATTGCCGAGATTATTACGAGGGATGGGGGATATGGGAATGTAAGAATTTGATTTTTTTTTTCCAATCTCATTTTGCCAAGTCTCACCTTTTTTTCGGGTGGACTTCAGGTCTGGGAATGTGGTGAGGTGGAATGGGTTTACACTCGGGGTTCTGGCCACAATGCAGATGGAAAAGCTGACTTCGCGTCAGTATATCCTTCATGCATTGGCCAACCACCGGAGACTTTGGTGGCAGTCAAAGCTGCATTTCGTCATAGTGCCGTTGAATCTGGTGCAGCGCTTAGAGAGGGATTTCCTGCTGGAATGATTCTGGCTTGGTTCATTCATGTTCTCGGGACTGAGTGTTATGTAGGTTTAGTTCTCTTTCTATCATCTGTTGGTTAGGAGGCTCACTAATGAATGACAGCTGAAGTTGACGAAGAATGAATCCAAACGACTTCGTCAAGTCTCTTACGAACGACAAATCAAGAGGGGACTCAAACACCGTAGGAGTATTGGGCCGATTTCGGATCAGCTTGGAGAGTCAGAATTGACACTCCCTGGTCTGAAGAGTGGACTGGTAAAGAGGACCAATTTAGGACAGGAAGAGGTACTTGACGACACTCATTAAACAAGAAGTGATGTCAGACCATTATGCGACCGTTTTTATTCTTTCAAGCTGATATAAGACAAGTGGGCCTCTATTTTTTGTAATTATAAGCAATGGAGTGAAGTTTAATCCTGGATGGGTAACTGGTATCAGGCCATTGGAATTGGACCGACGCGGTGATTGCGTGCCCATCCCCGAATTACCACCACTGGACGGGTTGGGCTTTATTTATACTTCTGTCGTTCATGCTTTCTTCTTTCACCTATCATGGCTTACTTCCAAGATTCTCAAAATGCTCCTCAATGGGTTAACAGGTCTCTGGGGTTTCGAAAGATGTATAGCTTCGTTTTATGTGGGCTTCTGGCCATGTCTCATCCCATTAACTCTGACTCTCCGTAGGGCTCCTGACATGCGGCATTTTACTTGGCTTTAGCATTTCTCGTCTGAAGCATCTAGACGAATCACGACGCGAGAAAGGCCTCTCTCCTGGGGAACAGTATTGGTTGCAAACTGGTCGTTACAGAAGTTCATTCGTTCTTTGCCTTCCTTTGACCATTTAACAATAAGCCTTTTCAAAGTTGGTATTACCATGCATCTCGCGTGTATCCTCCTTGCAGGAATCCTTGTCCCGCTCCAATTCATTCCCCAAATCCGTTACGTACGTCAGTACACCCTCCTTTCTTATCTCATGAATCAACTTTTTTCTTTTAGAAAGCAATTCTCTTCCATCGCGTCAACGGATACATTGTCATTATACTCATCTTTGTTGCCACAGCCGGAGCACTAATAATCTCCCGCCGCTCGTTTGGAGGATCCATGGCTATACAAGCGATAGTAGTCTGCACTTCTTTCGCGACTCTTGCAGCTTTAACATTGGCATACGTTAGTATAAGAAGACTTCAGATTGATCAGCATCGAAAATGGATGATACGCGCTATGGTTTGGATGAGTTTTATCATTACTGCGAGACCTTTTGTCATTCTTATTGCAATGGCTGTTACAGCAGATGGAGGATATGGGAACGTGAGAGTTTTCAATTTTTGGAATTTCATTTCCCCTTAGTCTAACCTTTTTTTTTTTTGGATGGGGTTCAGGTCTGGCAATGCGGTGAAGTTGAATGGGTTTATACACGAGGTTCAGGGCGCAAGGATACTGGAGAGGCAGACTTCTTATCAGCCTATCCCTCATGCGTTGGTGCACCTCCAGAAACATTGGTAGCAGTTAAGGCTGCATTTCGTCAAAGCCGTGTAGGATCTGGTGCTGCGCTTAGAGAAGGGTTTCCGGCTGGAATGATTGTGGCTTGGTTTATCCATGTTTTTGGGACTGAATGTTATGTACGTTTACTTTTCTTTCTATCCGCTTGCGGGTCAGGGAGTTGACTAGTGAATGGCAGCTGAAGTTGACGAAAGATGAGACAAAACGGCTTCGTCAGTTCTCTCTCCAACGGCAACTCAAGCGAGGGTTCAAGAGTTCTGGGAGTGCTAAACCGTCGTCGGATCGGGGTGGAGTTTCGGACTCGGTACCCCACAGTTTGAAGAGTGGTCAGGTAAAGAGAACCAATCGAGGTCAGGACAAAGTACTTGACGACACGCGTTGAATAAGGAATGGCTTCAGCGCAACATGCAAGGACTTATTATTTTTACTTTGGATTGAATTTAGACAAATAGCCTCCTTGCTGGACAACTGTAAGCATCAGTCTAGCCACCATTTTCTCTTACTGGAAAGGAGTTTGATACATGAATTTTCGCGTGGAATACGTAGGCTGACGCGGTCGGTGAAAGTTCTATGATAGGCAAACTCCAAGTCTGTGTGGTAAATCCTAGGACTTAGCTGGGCAATTGAAAGGACATGAGATGAACTGCATCACACGTGTGACATGTGACTCTCCTACATCCATGTCTGCAGTATCTCCTCTCCTTCTCATTCGGCGCTCTCAAGAATTCTTCAAAGCGGCTTCTCCGCCTCGTATTACGTGCTCTTGAACGTAATCCAATGCCGGCATTCCGCCTCACCCCACAGTGGCCCGCGCGCGCGTTGCTTTCGGTGCTGACCTCCGGCGAAAAAAGTAATTTCCTGTCCATCGCGAAGCCTCTTCGTATCGTATCCAAAAGTTTGCGCGGAAGATAGCCGACACTTATGTGGACGTGTATGGTGAGTGGAGGTATATAAAGGGCAAGGAAAACCACTCACATCCAAAACAGAAACACAATGTCTAACATCCAAGTCAAAGCTCGTTATCAACGCCTGGGTAGCTCTGGGTTGCGCGTCTCGGTTCCCATTGTAAGTGATATTTGGTGGAATTCATGCCCAAGTCTAACAGTCTTTGTCTGTACAGTTTGGTACCATGGGTCTGGGAAGCAAATTGTGGCAGGTATGTGAATTCGAACGGCTTCCTTTCTTTCTAACTTACGTGAAAATTTTAGCCATGGGTCATTGAAGGAGAAGAAGCACTCGGACTACTCAAGGCAGCCTGGGACCGTGGAATCAATACCTTTGACACTGCGAACTGTGAGATACCTCTCCGACATTTACAGGTTTCTTTGGAACTAACTGACGAATTCAGCGTATTCAAATGGAGTCAGCGAGCAGCTCTTGGGTCAATTCATCAAGAAGGTATGCACAACAGTCGAATCCTCCCTGTAGTGACTTCAATTTGCTGCAGTACAACATTCCAAGAAACAAGATCCTCATCCTCACGAAATGCCTTCACCTCACTCTCCCTGAAGATGTTAGCGCCATCGCCCTCATGCGCCCCCAGTTGAACAACGAACGTGACAATATCAACCAAGCCGGACTCTCTCGTGCTGCTATCTTCAACCAAGTCGATGCTTCGTTGAAACGTTTGGACACCGACTATATTGATCTTCTTCAAATCCATCGCTTCGACCCGAATACGCCTGTTGAAGAGACAATGAAAGCCCTTCATGACTTAGTCACCATGGGGAAAGTTAGGTATATTGGAGCATCTTCTATGAGAACTTGGCAATTTGGTGGGTCTTCTCCCTCCTCCCTGCTGTAATTCAGAGGTGATAATTATTATTCTTAGCGTTGATGAACGAAGCAGCTGAGAAACATGGTTGGACCAAGTTTACAAGCATGCAAGACGAGTACTCTCTCCTCTACCGTGAAGAGGAACGCGAAATGATTCCATACTGGTACGTTTTTACTAGTATCTCTTGGAAAGCTAATGCTAATTGAGCTATTAGCAAGTTTAATGGCATTGGTATCATTCCCTGGGCTCCCCTTTGCTTTGGTTAGACTGTCCCTCATCATGTTTCTTTCTCACATCTCATCCTACCTATGCCAGGCTCGCTTGGTCGTCCTTTGACTACTGAGAGTGCTACCGTACGGGAGAAGATTATGAAAGGCACCCCCTTGGAACGCAAAGTGACAGAAGCCTCCGCTATAATAATCAACCGCGTCGAAGAACTTGCCAAGAAGAAAAACTGGTCGATGGCTCAAGTTGCCATCGCCTGGGTCGGCACGAAGATTGATAGTCCTATTGTCGGACTGAGCAGTGTTGAAAGGATTGAAGAGAGCATTTTGGATCCGGCTAAATTTGTTCTTACTGATGGGGAAGTCAAGTATTTGGAGGACGCGTAAGCTAATCCCTTCACTGTCCTGCTCTCAGAATTCTTACGTGAACTCTGCAGGTATCAGCCACTTCCTGTCCGTGGACATCCTTGAAGTGGTAACTACCCATAATACATGGACGTTGTATTAGTCGCAAATTGTTACGATTCTGCGTCTCCTTCCCTGTACCGTGGATGTTGATTGAAATGGAAGATTTTTCCCCCTTCCCCATGAAAAATATAGGACAGTTGGTCAGAGCTATTCAGAGCCTCCATTGGGGAGTTCTCAGCTACTGGCTTGCGTTTTGCCTTCCTGTTCCTCCTGCTTGAGCACGTCCGAACTTTTTACGAGACACATCTAGACTTCTTTTGGGATACTCATTGCATCTCAATTGTTTTGATTGTGTTCTCATGCTTTCCTCGATTGGATTCATTAGCAACCTGGGTCCTTTAGGCGGAGATGCCGCTGGGCCAACTGCGCTGAGTTTGAAGGGTTCAAACCTTCATTCTACTATCCTAGCAGAGTCGAGTTGCACACTCGTACAGTGTCATTGGCCGTATATTGGCCGGGGAGGTGAAAAAGCTACGCTTTCCAACTGCTGGCTTCATGCTTCCGTGCACGCGAAACGTGACCAAGAACAAAGTCTTTTTCTCGCAACGTAGACGCCCTCGTCGATTCTGACTAACAGCCTTCTTGCAAAAAGTGAATAACCAATTAGGAAGAGGAGGTGGGACAATGTTGACCTAGACTCTGACCAACATGCTCAAAAGCTGCAGGGCAATGACAGCTGAAAAGGCGGCTGGGAAGGTGGAAATGGTGACATACGCCTTAATTGGATAAAGTTCTTCATTTTGTGCTACATTGAAATAGTCCCCTCGTGGAATTATCTGCGGATGCAACGGCTATCTTTTGTTTTGGGCTATCTTCGTCATGCGCCACCTGATTCACCCGCACAATGGTGTTTAGCCATATCTGAATGAGCTTAAACTCGGTGTAAAACATTCCACAGTAGCGAGTAACCCCATGATCCCACCTCCATTCAAAAAGGGGAGGATTAGTGGCCATAACACTGGACTCTCCTAAATTTTCATAACCGTAACCATCCAGGCTTTTGTAAGCAGTGATAATGGTGCTGTGCCAGGCACGGAATGTTGGGCGAGTTTCGACGGATCGTTGAGAAGGATTTGACAGACTTACGCGATTGCAACAGTTATCAACCATCTATTGGACAGCAATCCTCGCTCGATCAAACTTTTGTGATGCTTCACTTAAACGTATCATTCCTGATTCCAAACCCCTGCGGTTCGGATGAAGCGGGGCGCTGGACCGAGGTAAGGACTTTTGTGGGCTGCGCCCTGTTACAGGGTCCAGTTATGCATCCATGAGGCTATAACCCACTACCCCTCTCCTCTTAACAAGTTGATATGAAACCGATGCGCGAGAAGCGTATTGGCATTAACTATAAAATGCCACAGGTTCGATGGATGTCGCTCATTCCCACCTTCTCACACAGGTAGCAGTGCTACAGTCTGTCCTTGCGTCCCTTTCCTTGAACGTTGAACGGTCATTTTCATTTTCTTCTCCTTTCGTTCTGTAAGATGTCTCTTGGACCTGCTCTTCTTCGTTTTGCGGCGCGAGGCTTGAATGATTCGTAAGGGATTTCCGCGTTGCTCACTGGTAGCTGAGGACATAACTTTTGGTAGGCCTCGAGATGTCGGGCTCTTGGCACCTTCAGCCACAGATTGTGCAGCCGAGTTCGTTTTTTTTAAAAATCTTTTTCCAGGGCTGACCGTTCTACAGCGACCAAACGATTCCTGTTGCAATCACCGATGGTCCACCTTCGGACGCTTCTCAGGGATCGCCACCTCCCGGTAACGGCGGAGCTATAAACGTTGGCGGCTTATTTAACATTGGATCCTACGAAAGCGGCTTCGGAAAGAGGTGTAACGGAGCAACTCCAACAACAGTCAGTCCTTCTGGGTAAGGTGATTCAAAGGCTTGAATCGGAAAGAATTTGACCCTGTCTTTAGACCCGAAATCACGGCGCTCGTAGTCGCGCAGAATAATGGTTCGGATGCTGAACCTGATCCCGAGAATCCCCCTCCTCCTTCGGGTGGAGGAGCCGCTGATTTCGATCCCAATGATTACTTGAATTATTTTCCCCCACGGTTTGTTTTTCATACCACTATCGTATTCGATGACTGACCTCACGGTTTTAGCAATGTTGCGGGGCAAGGAAGTCATATTCTGGATCTCCTTGCAAGGGCCCTTCCATCGAGGTACGTTGAAGGTTCATTCATACCCTTCGTGATTCACCTTTCCATTCAAGGGATGACATTTCCAGTGGAAAATACCAGAAGCTGAATAGGGACTTGAATCCGTAAGTGCTCTCACCTTCCAAATCACAAAGCACCCAATTGACCCAATCTAGGGCATTCGCAAAGGAGCTTGATTAATATCATTTTCGCCTCGAGTAGCCGTATCGTCATTCATTTGTATTATTACTATTGGGCTAACAGGGAAACTTATGTGGGACATAATAGTAAGACTGAGTGTCTGATGTTTTGCACCCAGCCAACACTGTACATACTTAATGGGAATTGACCCTTTCTTGAAATTTTGGCCAGCAAAAAGGGAGGTTGTTTTGAATCCCCCCCTCTCTCTCGAGCGCGCACAAACTGTCACGATCTTAGCCAGTTAGGGCAAAAGTACATGGTTAGCACTTAGTATAGCTCGCTACAATGGTCAGCCATGCACACTATCCTACAACTTGAACTCGCGAATTTCCAAGGTAACAAATGTTGTTGGTCTCCTGAGCCAGCTCTGAGAGAGATAAGGTAGACACATGAAATCAGACGGCCGCCTCAAAACGACGTCCCATCTCCGGAAGATTGTGGTGTAAGCAGACTGGAACACGAATGATGGCCTGATACTCACATGATAGTCGAGATCTGAGTGCTGTACTTTGACCACATTGATGTCTACGTGGCCTGGCATTGTTCCACTTCGAGTGGTGATAACCTAGGTAAGCACTAGTAAACAGAGTATTTCAGGGGGAAGAAAGGAGAGACACGTACTGGTTCAGTCATACGCAGCGTGGAAGTGACCCGGTACTCATATGGCGAAGGCTTTCCCTGCCATTCAAAATCTGTGAGGTACATTGAATATCCGTCAATAAAACATTCTACCAACAAAAGAAAGAAATAATGAGCTGACCGCGAGGAAAGAATTGGAAAACACTTGAGAACCATGAGTTTTGTAAGAGTTTAGGATATATACGGAATGACAAAATCATGTCAACGCACATTTCGGCGAAAGGACGTAAACTCCAACCCAAATAACTTCGAGAAGGCATTGAGAAGGGAATACTCAAGCTTCGGAGAGCTACCTTACATGTATCTCGTGATTGGAAGAACTGTACTAGGCGATCAGGATAAATGAAATGGAAATATCTAGTGACGAACAAAAATGACTGTGATCATCGCACAGATCCTGGTTCACCAGGATGTTAGCATCGTTCAATAGTCATCCGAAATCACACCGCTCACGCCGTTAGGACTCCAGTCTCTACAACAGTGTTCGTAAAGTGCTTTGAGGACATGCAAATATCGGACGAACCCAGAACCCACAAAATGAGCTTATCAATGACCGCTGTTGTCCTAAGCTTCATTTTAGACCCCTTTAACTAAAATATGATATTTTGAAGGAATACTTTTGTTGGGCACGCTTTCTTGACTTGATCAGGGCAAGGCAAAGACCGACGGTCATGATAATATCATTGGTCATGCGAACGATGAGCAACGCAGTGAAAAGCCATTCTTTTTCGTCCATGTACTCCGGTAGAGAGGTAGCATGGTATCCAGTGATTGTAAATCCGAAACAACCAACAAGAAAAACGAGAGTGAGGAAGCAGCAAAGGAGAGCTAGAGACAACAAGCCGCTAGAACCAACATAGTCAAAGTAGAGGCGGGAAGAAAACAATGAGTCCTTACACTAGTCTATATACCCGCCAAGCAAAGAAGACCTGAACTGCCGTCCTGTTACCTCCAGTTTGACCTCACATAATTGGGGGAATAACGTACTAAGTGCGGAGCAAACTCCGCCCAGAACAATAGTTAAAATCAACGACTTCGGCGGTTGCAGTAATGTGATAGGGTTTCCAAAGAACGTCACTGTAGCTATGTACAATGAATGTAGGAGACCAACTGTCTGAGAAACTTCTGAAATCCAAACGACCAAGACCTAAATAACTCAGCACGAGAGGATAGGTTCGCAGGAAATTTGGCGTACAGACCATCTCAGGAACTTATGGTCATCAGGAAACCGGACGAAATAGTTGTAGGTTTGGGTGGTTGTTACACCGAATAAAAAGACGTTCATGAAGATCCCAACTTCCATAGCACCTAGTCATAACTTAATCAGTCGTGTTATTCGTTGTGATAAAAGGTCTCAAACCGATGGTGCTATCCATTGCAGGCAGCTTGGTCAAGGAAGACATTGCTGGATCTCAATTCGAAAAGCGGTCTCAGAATGAAATAGCGGCTGTTGCTCTTAAAAGGACCTTTTTCTTGAGTGCGGCGATGCAAATCAGGCTGTGGGACTGACAGTAAATCGTCAACGCTTGAAACAAAGCTCGGACGTACCATGAGGTTTGCTTAATTCTGGAGCTTGAAGTATTTTGGTGGAGACTGTCAAGTCACAACCGACAATGGAAGGCTGCAGTCAAATCAAGGTAATAGAATTGCACCAATTTTGTATTGAAGACCCTAGACGAAGGGCTGGGCGTTCACACGGGTTCAAGCAAGCTCAGCCACCATGGCTGGGAGCTGTCGAAACCCAGGAGTGTGCGGCACTTTTGGCTCCCCGATGAGCGAGGTATGGCGAAGCTTCAATTAAAGAAGTTTGTTATATATCGAGGCCAGTTGAATCGAGCAAAGCGGTTACCGAGTAATTTGAGGTGCGTCTTATGACTAGAAGGAATAGTGGCGGTGAACAAGCAAGCTCCAAGACTGAGAAGCATCACTGACACGATCCTTATCCAATTCTTCGCAAATTCATCTCCACTTACAATTGGTAAAGAACCCTATTTTAAATTACCAGTGTATATTCGGGAGCCTCTCAAAATTTTTGACCAGTAGGGATTGTGTAGCCTGGACTTGTAGTATTGCAATGGTGGTCGTAGCGTGGAAGCCTGTCAACATGCTTTGAGAAAGTGGTCCATGAGGAGTGTGATATGGCATTCCCGGAATTCTCGCGGCAATCGCATAAATATGCAGTTCCACAAAAAGAGTCCCGACTCCCAGGGTATTCTAGCTAGCTATCTTTCCTGGCAACCACATTTGGAATAAATCGGGGGCATTCGGGCCTTTCGGCCTTGTTTCTTCGTTTTCATAATGTCGAAATGGATATGTTTCAGATAATAGACTCAAGAAAGCTCATGTATGGTACAATGCACATTACAAAGCAACGAAAGTGGGGTCTCTCTATGAATTCAAGTTTCCCACCATTTCACCTCCTAATGTTCCAGCCGAGTGCATCAACAAAGGCTAGCTTTGGACTCCCAATCTCAGATACTTAGCGGAAGAACTTCAGAACTTCTCTCTGGGAACACGCCCCATCTACCAAATAAGTGTTAACCAAGCGAGTTGGCGCTGCCTTTCAAGGAGCTCACCTCGTAATCGAGAGAACTGTGTTGGACCTTGACCACGTTAATGTCCACAACTCCTGGCAACCCTCGGCTTCGAGACGGTATCATCTGACGAAGATGGTGAGTACAATGCTTGTATTTTTGTCCAAGAAGAACTGAACTTACCGACTCATCCATGTTCATAGTTGACGCAACTCCTGATCCCATGTTCAAGCGGAGTCCTTCTCTACCATTCAAAATCTGAACAAATAAAAGGATAAATTGTATGAGCAAAATGTCAAGGGTCTAATGAGCGTGCTTATTCACCGCAAGGAAAGAATTTGAGAACACTAATGAGAATACAATCATATTTCGAGGTTTCAGTGGAAGACGGGTTTTTGACGTACGTTTTGGGGAGATAAGGTAGACCCCGATCCAAATAACTGAAATAAATGAGCTAAAAGGTTGGCCGTAAAGGATACAAAGATAATATCACATGTATTGCGTGACGCAAAGAACTTTTGAGATGTCAAACAAGCAGATAGAAAGAAAATTCAAGGAGGACGAACGAAAATTACAACAACCATCGCACAAATGCTAATAGAGTAGGCATGTGAGCGTGAAAGTGGGTGAGACTGGCCACTGCTGGAGAGACGTACGCTGTGAGAAGGCCACTCTCTATTATGGAAACTTCAATGTTACAAGTAAACGATAAGAGGAGAACGCACCCAATGTCCAGAGAAGAAGTTTGTCAATGACAGCCGTAGTTCTAAAGCAAGAACAATAAGTGGGATTGCAGAGCCGCACTCATATGACAATTTAGCGTACTTCCTTTGAGCCTTCTGCCGAGATTTGAATAAGGCAAAACAGAGGCCGGTAGTCATGATAATATCATTGACCATCCGTACAACTAGTAAAGCAGTGAGGAGCCAGTCATTTTGGCGAATATACACGGGCATTGAAGGTGCATGATATCCGGTGATTGTAAACCCAAAACAGGCAGCGAGGAAGAGTAAAGTGAGGACACAGCAGAAAAGCGAAAGATACAAGCTTCCACTAGATTTTAGATAGTGTGAGCAACACTTAGACCAAATTTGAATATGGTGAACGAACACTAGCCGATAAACGCGCCAGGCGAAAAAGCTCTGAACTGTGGCAATAATAGGTTTTTCTTCTGTATGACTGAGGAGAGAACTTACCAATGGCCGTCAGGACTCCTCCTAAAGACACAGCTACAATCAACGTCTTTGGAGGCTGGAGCAGTGTAATTGGATTGCCAAAGAAGGTGACCGTAGCTTGATACAGAGCGTGAAGAATTGAAGCTGAGTGGGCAATTTCAATCAACCAGACAGATAACACCTACAAAAACGAAGGAAGTTAATGTCAACGTAAAGTGGGTAGAGAATGTAACTTACAGTCCATTTGAGGATCTTGTGGTCCTCAGGAAAACGAGAAAAGTAGTAGTACACCTGTGTTGATATAACACCCAATAAAAGGACATTGAAAATGGCTCCAATTTCCATAGCACCTGGCTTCATGTTACCTCCTTAGTCTCGCCGTAGGGAATCCACGAACCGATGGTGCTATCCATTGGGGGCAGTTTTACCTGGGATGCCATGTCAATATTCTTGTAGAGGGGAAAGGAATCCTAGCGATGCAAGGTGCCCCAGGTCCCTATAAAGGTGTCCGATAAGAATGGACTGAGCAGTTTGTGTCAGTGTCCCCGTTCTCCATGTCCGGGGAGGGTAGCAAAAGGCTCGTGCAATTCTTGGAATATCTTCTCATGTCAGTATAGTTCGAATGTGGAGACGAGACTGAAACAGGCAAGACATCGGCGCCATAATTTGACAGCTCCATAGGATGGTTATCCTGCTTCGTCGTGAGGTTGCACTCATTATCGTACATATAGCAAACACGTTGAATTCAAGTGCTTTGGGAGAGATTAACAAGCTGAAAAGCACAATATGCGATAAAATAAGGGGCAAAGGCTTCACATAAGAATGATAGTCCAATCCCGGATCTCTCGCCAGCTCTTTCGTCCTATCCAGAAAATGACCGAACCGAATACACAAGCTGGAGCAACGGCCTGGCAGATCTATTAGCGAGTATGTTAGACTGAATATGTCTCACCGAGGGCTTTAACCAGCCTTCGCTCTGTCCAACGGTGGGGGGGAATGGGGTCGAAATTAGCTCGCATTGGATTGCTGACCAGTCGGAATGGTTGAAGCACCCTTGGGCTCCTAGGGTGCTGTGAGGTCTCCGAGTGGAGCCATATACGGTTATCTTTAACATGCTTAAATCCAACCGATAGAAATAAAAACTGTCCTTCACCGACAGCGATCTTCAGGGTATCTTGGGCATTGTCAGCAATTTCTTGATGCGACATTGAACCCGCTGCTATTGCCTATTTACGTCTGATCCTCTTGGACTGAGTGTACAACCAAAGGGAAATGATCATAAAGAACCCATGATGGAGCGGGAATTGTACCAGGAAAAAGATGGGCTAGCGTGGAGAAGTGGAAGTATGTGATGATAGTGGTTCGAAGGCAACCTGGCCCTTGACGCCCTTGACCTATCA
Organism: Flagelloscypha sp. PMI_526; assembly: GCA_021399455.1. Lineage (NCBI taxonomy): Eukaryota > Fungi > Basidiomycota > Agaricomycetes > Agaricales > Niaceae > Flagelloscypha > Flagelloscypha sp. PMI_526. Next base: position 989,532 of record JAJTUO010000018.1, read on the forward strand.
TCTTTTCCTAATCGCACATTATCTCGATGGCACCGATATATTAAATGCTTTCGATCCTCCTACGACCTTCAGTTGGGTTTCATATCATAAAATTGCATGTTCCAAGTGTAGACATGCGTCTTGGGTGTCATTAGGCGCGATGGCAGATAAACGCATAAACGCCCGCCGAAATTGACGTTCCCTCTCCTATTGCAGTTTCCGTAGAAAAATTGAATGTTCAATCGAATTATAGGAGGAAAAAGTAATAGCACCCCGCGATACGGAAACCTTTCCCATTTTTCGATGTTTGAACTTCCTCTCATTAGGGGACTAGCGGATAAGGTCCGTAGAAATTCAAACACAAGACTCGGTCCCGCTTTTCGACAGAATAGTTTGAGACAATTTTTGAGGAAGATCCTTCGAACGAGTCGGAGGAGTCTGTTGCATGGAGTTATTTGTATCTATGGGGCTGGTAGGGACCCCGACAGGGAAGGAGGAGTTGGCGGAGGACCCTGGGGCCACTTTAACTTAAACTCTTAATGACTCCCTGAAATTTAATCTGGCTTCATAAGCACTCAGTGAATCGCACGCTATGTGTATATAAAGGAGAAGTATGGATGAGCGACGCGGAAGCAGATATTTCGGCGCCTTTATGGAGATTTTAACAATATAAGAGTGGGACCTCCGCAATCAGATATAAAACTCTTTTGATATCACGTTAAAGATGAGATGGAACTGCCTTTGCCTTTTGGTCAGGCGCATGGCAAGTCCGAGGCTGCAATTTTTCTATTATATTGTATTCATCGCCCACGCGAATGCCTCACCTCAGGGTCCATCGGACTTAAATTACATACCTCCAGGAACCACAGTATCTTACGCTCCGGCCAGTGTGCTCCGGAGGACGAGGCAGACCGACAGGTAGCCTTTGTGGTCGCTTAGTCATCAACTCCTCGCCTGCTATCCGCGACCACCACCCCGTCCCGTCCCCTCCACACCAGCTTGCCAGCGCGGGAAAGGCAAAAGTGCTGCATATTATTTCATGAATTCTGGAGCACGGTGATGGTAAACCATTTGGTGCAGCCTCTCAGAAGCCGTCTCTCATATTTAGTAAAGAATTCCTCCCTCTGTCTGAACCCGGCCACTGGTTTTGAGACCCTGTTCCGCAACGCCCCCACCACCCGTGTGAGGAACTAAATCTCCATGTATGCTTGCGAGGTATTCTTTTCCTTGTTTCATTTTGTCGGCTCACTTGCCGGTTCTCAAATTATACCAGCGTTTCGCAAATATGTCTGCCGATAATCTATCAACATCTTACAGTGCTACAGAGAGCTCCCTTCAGAGTCCTTATAGACCTCGTTCTCCACATGACTAGATGGCCAAGCGTGGTTCCTCGGATTACGAGTTCTGTAACTATATTGTTGTCTGCTACCCCAATGTCCTATTATTATTATTGGGATTACCCAAAAAGGGATCTATGGCCGTTTTATCAACTCACGCCTCACGTTCAACCCTAGAGTATGCCCGCATGTGTTCTGGTATCTCTCATCGCAGTACGCATCCCATGATTTCGTGTTTTTTTTCTACTTTCCTGCTCAAGCAACAGCCTACAGAGCCAGCTATGGCGGAGGTGGTACATCCTGAAACCATTATTCTTGGATGGACGCACCTACGAATGGGGTATTTGAATATGTGTTTCTCCTCGGAAAGAGTGTGGCTCAAGCTCACGCTGCAAGTTCGGACGAGTCCAAGCAGTAAGTGGCGCTTCCAAGGCAGGGATTATAAATGTATTCACTTCGGCCATGCTCTTTATTTTGGTTCGTCTCAATTTGTGCATGGACGCGTCGTCGATTTGACGAAGCGTAGACTAGGTCTATTGTAAATACATTAGTCGCATGAAATAACTGACATGGTTGCTATCATCCTGCTTCCATGACATTCCTCCGGGCAGTCACCTTGACTCTTCCGCTTGCATTCGCTGCAGCCACTCCTCAATATCTTGATGACACAAATCTAACTGCGTGGAACTTCGACAACACACAAGGGTTTGCGTGGAGTCAGCAGGCGTTGGATCAAGCGTACGGGAGATCATATACCTTTTCTGATGGCGCGCAAAGTCCCAGTGGTGCGACAATTCCCTCATTCGGAACCTTAAGATTTCGTGGTACGCGACTGCTTTTGACACTAAATTGAAACTCAAACAGTCAATGAGCACTAGGTTCATCCATAGTGATCTATGGAGTCATTCCCGAAAACATCACAGGAACAGCTAGTGTCAAGTTTGACCTTGAATATCCGATGCAGTTGCCCAGGGACTGTAATCCAGACGTGAAAGTAACCAATGACTCCACCCCAAATACCAACTATCTTTTGTTCCAATGCGATGGATTCAATCCAACCGTGGAAACAACCATTGATTTTCAAGCTCTTGGCTGGGCAGCTCTGGACTATGCTATTGCTGATATTGCTTTGACGACTAGCAGTAGCACGAAGTAAGCCCTATGAGTGCTCAATATGCTAACATAGGGCTAAACTATCTCATCTAAGCAGCTCATCTGCAACTTCATCCTCGAGCACCTCAACGCACGTATTCCACGATACTTAAGCGATTCTAAAGGATTTAACTATTCCATAGAGTTAATTCCACATCAACGCGACCAATGTGGGTGTGAACCATAATAGAACTATCAAATGAAGACTCTGACATTTGTCCAGAGGGGCCATCATTGGTGGAGCTGTTGGTGGATTTTTCGTTCTTGTGATTGTCATAGGAGCTTTCTTGCTTTTGAGTCGTCGAAGGGTAATGAAAGAGAACCCGATTCACGAACCGAGGCAGCAGATTTCAGGTAAGCCAGTTTTTATCCCTTTGAAGATATTACCATTCTTTTACATACTATATGTCACAGCATTTCCACTCGAGAAAACACGCTCAAATGGTAGGTTTTGCACCTGAACCTGTGAAGTAGTAGCTGTACTTATCTCACCACCAGATCCTCCCGGACATTCACCTTCATTACCACATGTAAAATCTCACCCAAACGCTGAGGGACACATACAAGCAGGCCATGGTATGATGCGAATCTTTCAAATTAGCTACTAGGACGACTGACAATGCTATCCTCAAATTAATTTAGCCTCAACAAGCACTGCTAATTCCAATTCCGAGCGGTTGATGCATGAAATATTGGTGCGGCTTGAAGCAGGTGTACGAGAACTTCATATTCGCGAAGAGGAAGCCCTTCCCGCGTATTCAGGTACCGGTGGCACACCTGCTTTACGACACAAAGGTTGAACGAATCCAATGTATACTATTATAACAGTCCGAAAATCTCTACCTGCCGTTTATATCCCTTCAATGTCTTCAACCCAAGATATCAGAGGGCCTCAAACACACAAACCGAGGATCCAGGACAGCGCCGACAATCGGTTACCTATATTGATGTGCGGGAACCTAAACTTTGAACACGAGCCGTGAGCTTCCCTATGGCACAACGAAAACAATGCTCAACAGCGACATTAGCGTAAACACTCGCAGCCACAGCTATTCCGATGCTGGACTATCAGACACCCAAGAAGTTTAAATGATGCTTCGCTCGGCTTCAGGGAGTAATGCGGCTTTGAGGACGTTGCTCAGAGGGGAGAATACACTTTTGACAGCAATGCAATTGAAGCGATGGATTAGCATTTCCAGTTCATCCGCGTTGTCGAGACAGGCAGAAAAAAAAATGTGTATGTTTACATTTTACGTGTGAAATTTTATGAGAGCTCATATATTGTTCAGTTCTGATTCAGTTAGTCTGATGTGACCCATTTTTGTACAGCCATATAGAAGCATTTGCATCTGTATCCAATTTGGCTGATTCCATTTTGGCAGGCTGGCTGTTTTGGGCCAACACCTGCCCGAGCCATTGTGGTTCTAGCCATGCCAATTAATGGCATCGATACCGCCAGAGCCCTTGACATATACCTTCATGGCGCTCCTCGTCTTAGCGATTTTGATTTCGCTGCTTGCATCCGCTCGTGCCCTCACCCAATATATTGATGACACAAACTTGACTGCATGGACCTTCGACTCGGATGACTGGGGTCACGAGACTGATTGGGTTACTCGTCAGGCAGACAACGCCTACAACGGCACATATCGCGTAGGCTTTCAGCCAAGTGGACACTTGACCGTGAACGGTTTGTGCCTTCTCGTCCAGTTATTGATTTGGAGCGAACATTGAAGACTCTCAAGCAACATCCGTCAAGATTTACGGAGTCACTGCGTTCGGCAATTCTACAACTTGTAATTTTCAATTCGGTGCACTTCATGATCCAGTTACCGTTGGTGTACCAGGAAACCCTAAGCCTGAAAATCCCGGATTCAATTATCTCCTCTTTCAGGCAGATGGACTCGATCCGACCCTGACCACGACTATTCGTTTTTATGCAATTTCCTGGATGGCAATCGACTACGCTATCATTGATTATGACTTATCAACAGTCAATGGTGGAAGGTATGTTTCAAGATATCATGGCAACAGAACCTGAACTCTAATTTGCAACCTAAGTGTATCCCCAACTTCGTCGTCACAATCCTCGAACTCACCCTTAAGGTCATCAAGTCCTTCCACAGCTGTCATTATTGGTGGAACAGTCGGTGGAGCCATTGCGCTTGGACTCGTGGCACTAGTCCTTTGGCTTGTCAGACGCCGTAATGTGATGCACAATAACCAAGCACAACAGGCGAAGCAGGGAATTTCTGGTAAGAAACGCTAATACATTAGGGGTGGTTACATTTTGACTTATAACACGTCATAGCGTTTCCACTCAAGAACCAAAAGTTTGACGGTTAGTTCTTCCTTCCTAATTGAAGCGGGCACTGTGTTCAAGCCACGAGCCAGATGTTGAATCGCCTTCGACTTCATCACCCTCAACATACTCAATTCAGCATCAACAAGAGGCTGATGGTAGCACTAGTACGTGGCGCTTGTCCTGACCATCTTCGAGGGGCATGCTGATATTTGTTGCCCTCAGATGATGCGCCTCCACTGCCAAATTCTGAAGCGACCCAATCGGGACAGAGTCCTAACCTTTCAGTTCATGAACGGCTGGCACGGCTGGAGGAGGAAATAAGGGAGATTCGCAGTCGGGGTGTCTTGCCACCACCGCAATATTAAAAGATACGATATTGGCCTCCATTTCACGCACCATTGTCTTGCATGCTAGCCTATAATGACGTTTTCAAGGAGCATTTTTCCATGGTAGTTGAGCACTCCCCAAGTGGTGGAATCGCCATCATTATCAACGATGTTCTCCACAATTTGAAGACTGAATCCAACTGGGATCACAAGGAGCAGCCCAAAAGGGTCACTGCAGCCAGGGAGTTCAATGGCGACCATGAAACAACGTGCTTTTTGGTCAACGAGAAGTTATGAGACAATTCAATTTTTTTGGACGCGTTTTCCCAGCCAAATTGGGCTACTCACTGACGGCTCCCTGGGATAGTCCAAAATACAGCGGTCTCTGAGATTCATCTACATCAGCAGAAGACTTGAAAATTTTGACTCAATGCACCCAATTTATTCAGCCGTTCCACGATAAGCGAACCAAGTACAATCAGTGTATGGTTACCGGTTAGGGGACTGTGTAGTTCGGGGCTATCCTATTACTTACAGTCCAACATTCGACGAGATTCCCTTCCATGGAATTGAGCCTATCATGTTTAAAAAGATGGCCTTGAGCTGATCTCCGCGAGATAATGAATAGGTTAATATCGCAGAGGACTTCATAGGTAGTCACATAGGGATTATGAATCTGTTAATGCCACTTGGTTCACCAACATTGCATATAATCCAGGCACTGAGAGTTTGGTTCTGAGACCGTTACATGCTTTGGTATGGAGGCGGTAAAGCACCATGATTCCGTATTTCACTTATCTCCGCCTCAAGCTGTGCCAACCTCTCGTCAACAGGATTATGAGCCATATTTACGGTTGTGGCCTGTTCAACATTTTTTGAGGAGGCAATTACATCTGTGAACGCCCGATATCAGAAATTTCCAGAAAGAATACGGTAACCAGAAAGCTTTATACCATCAGTCTCTCGCGGCGCCTGCACCAAGTTAATCGAGGGCGATAAAACCGGAGATGACTCAACATCTGGTTCGAGTGGTGAACAATGTACGGGATCTATAATATATAATCAACCATACCCGTAATTCTTTGGCTCTCGAATGGAAACACTGTCTTGTGTTACAACCATACATGCACAACAAGTAAGAATCGCTTACTTGAGACGGCCCCCTTCAACTCCTGAGTCTGAGTCTGACTCGCCGCAATCGCTCTGCGACGCCTCTGAAACCATAAGGAAATGATCACTAGAACCAGAGCAATAGCACTGAGACTGCCCACAACCACCCCAAAAATTAATACCTTGGGATTTTTACTAGGGGTAGCAGTTTCGCTGCTGCCAGCGGTAGGTGTCGTGGATGGGGATGACGGGTCGTTAGAAGGCGAGACTGCATCCTCGGAAATGCTAAGGATGGCATTTGATGAGAAGATAAACAGACACTAACAACCACACATACGTGTAAACCACACGGTCGACGTTCAATAAGTTATCACGATTCGATGTGGGCTGCCCAGAAGAAATAGTCATAAGATGTTCCTGATCTGAGAGACCTTCTTTTGAAAAGCCCAACATGCTGTAGATATACTCTTCATTCGTCCCTCCTTCTCCCGAAGACCAAGTGAATGACCCAGCAGTCTGTCCATCAATTGTAAAGTTGCAATTCGTATCGGGCCCCCCTCTCCGGTCTGATACTGCCAGGAAAACAAATACACTAGTGCCTGGTGAGAGGTCAGGGAAAGCTGAGCAAGAGGAGACTGGTTAATGCGCACCAACGAATGGAACTCGAACTTGGGCCACGGTATTGGACCCACCTCCGGAGGAGAGCAATGCATTCCTATAGGTTCCCGAGAAAGAGAGGCTGGCATCTGGAGGTACGCTACACTTGGAGCAGGTCGAGTTGTCCCAAACCTCCGGTGGCGTGAAGGTCAGGCTGTAAAAATTGACTACATCACCCATCGTATCGTCGATGCTAATGTTGCGGGCTGCATATCCGGATGACAGAAGCGCACAAAAGAAAGAAATGGAGAACCAGCTGAGAAAAAAAATCGGTGAATGAGTGGACGAATGAGTTGGTGGGGACATCGTTCACCAGAGAAGGGAGACATCTCGCAATTTTCCCGTTATGTATGGATAGCATTGAGAAGTTTGACGCTGTCTTGTGCATGGCAACCCGACTATAGCACTGCGCCAGCTGTTGAATCATGCTAGTGTTTTTCCAAACTTGAGTGTTCGGACACTCAACTTTGCGCGGTCCGTGGTGGTCTGTTACGCCCGAATTGAGGCTGTTCCCAGGGGGAACATAATAACATGGTGGCCGTAATCTATATAGGGCCAGGACATTCAGGTAATTTACCCTCTGAACTTGTATTTGCACTGCAAAGGAAAACTTAGTGTTATAAGTGGGATAGACCGTAACACTTAGAATGGGGATATTGGTACGCTGGTAGTTTTACCTGGCAATTGACTAGGTTGTTTCTTGAACGAGAATCTCCTTTGAATAGACACCACATCTGCTGGCCGGATTGTATGATTGAGCTACTTCTAGCTATCAGCCAGGCGTTCTCCGTAACTTCCTACTTTCAGCTTACAGACCGGCTTTTACCCGGAGTATTTCAATTGGGAGAAGCCATCTAGTTGAGCAGTACATCTCAATTCGCATCCACTGATGCAGCGTAGATTATTGAAATCCCTCTCAAAAGGCGTACAACCCGTATCTGTCCCATCTATTCAACTCCATTGTCCGCACAACTTTCTACCCAAGAATCGCTCATTTGTATCATTAGCCGAAGTACAGCTGGCGCTGGGTTATGAATAATTCTTGTCTTGGCTGGCGCCACTACCTCACCATCAAGGCTATTCTGATACTGAGCCTTCGGAAACTCTGGGATGATCGGACCTGGTCCATATGCGCAAAGATAGCCGTAGAAACTGATTCTCATTGTAGGGCCAGGACTGCTTTTAAGGCAAAAATCTGGTTGGTTAGCTAGGTAGGCCCAGTATAAGATGATCAACTCAACATGGAGTAGTGTGAAAAAGCCAGTGTATACTTTTCCTTGTGGGCCAATATTTTTCTGAATTTAGGCTCAAACTGCCCGTGGATCATCACAATGACCGAGGCAACTGCCATACACAAGACTGCATCTTCGTTTTGGATGTTTCTCTTTCTGCATCCATGGTCTTCTGGGCTGCGGTTATCTTGATTGGACTTTTCGCATTAACTGGGGCTATCCCTCAATACCTTGATGATACAAATTCGATTGCATGGTATTTCAACCACACAGCGCCGTTTGTGTGGGAACAGCGTTTTTTCGACCAAGCGTACAATGAATCGTATACTGTTGCGAATGGATCTCGCCTCGCACCTGACATACATTACGTAGACCTGCACTTTCGCGGTAAGTCGCCTCTATTGCTTCAGGCTTTAAAATTATATATCATCACAGGCTCGTCCATTGAAGTTTATGGTGTCATTCCTGAAGATATGACCGAACCTGGTAGCATCACGGTTTCTTGGGGAACTGTTGGCGTAGCAGTCGAGCATGAGCGATCTTGTGGTCAACCTTTCAACCGGCTTCTTTTCAAACACGACGGGTTCAATTCAGCGGAAGAGACCGTCCTTAGTTTTTCGACTGAAAATTGGATAGCTCTGGACTATGCCATTGTTGACACGAATTCCACGACAAATGGTAGCTCAAGGTAATATGCATTAGCCTTAGAATGTCATGGAGGACCATTCTAAATATCAATTTTTATGCAGCCCATCCTAGACTCGGCCGGAGTGCCTATACCCCTCAAAGTAAGCATTTTCCCGAAAATTCATGTAATGAGATAAGTTTTATGGACTCAATAGCACTCCATCGCAGTCAAACCTACTCGTGTCAGTTTGAGCAATAACCCAACGCTTACGATCGAAACTGACTTTCATCCAGTGGCCCAATCGTCGGCATAGCAGTCGGAGTCACTGTTTTCCTTGCGGCCATTGCCATAACCTGCATCTGTGTAAGGCGTCACAGAGCAGAGAAGATAGTTAGTGCTCGGGAATTCAAGCCCGTACCTTCCGGTAAAAGAACGCCATGAGACGCCCAAGTGCCCAATGATACCCACCAAAGGAATGGTAAATTAATCTCCCAACACTTCATCACAAGTTCGTGCAATGGGTCCTCAACTATGATCAAAAAGTCTTGAAGAAGAGAGCAAAGTGGACGAAATGTTATTTTTGTCACCAAATGTGACTCAGAAGGAACAAAAACTTGGAGCTGATCACTTTTTGCATCTTAACCACCATCATGTCCGCCAACCTCACCAAGCTCGAAGAGCATCTTGCAACTCGTTCATACGTTGAAGGGTAAGCATCTATCTCTCCTATATAAATACTAGTAAAGGATGATTTTCCTGCTATGGTCCGTGTTTCCAAGAAGCGACTCGACATCGCTGCTCTTTGTGCGGACAACCATTTTCACCTAGCTTCCTGATTTTTTTCCCTCTCCTTCTGTCATTCACAGTTCTTCTGGGTTCTTTGATCACTCATTCTTCTCAATAGTTACGAGCCATCTCAGGCCGATGTCCAGGTCTTCGTAGCCATTGGTTCGGTTCCCGATGCAACCAAAAACCCGCACGTCGCTCGCTGGTACACACATATCAAATCATACGCTTCCGAGCATGGGTCGCTTCCAGGCTCCAGCAAGGCAGGAGAGGCTTTCATCGGTGGTGACTCTGCCCCTACTGCTGCTGCCGAAGATGAGGATGACGAAGTCGATCTTTTCGGTAGTGACGAAGAAGAAGATGCTGAGGCTGAACGCATCAAGGCTGAGCGTGTAGCTGCTTATAACGCGAAGAAGGCCAACAAACCCAAGACCATAGCTAAAGTATATTTCCTCTATTTTAACCTCTTCTGCTCGGTTGTGCCCAATTTTGCTCGATTTAGTCTGTTGTTATTCTTGAAGTAAAGCCATGGGATGATGAAACTGATATGAAAGCTCTTGAAGACAGCGTTCGTTCTATCGAACAGGAAGGCCTCGTCTGGGGAGCCAGTAAATTGGTCGCAGTTGGCTTCGGCATCAAGAAACTGCAAATTACCCTAGTTATTGGTTTGTCATCGTTACTTCATTTTACCACATGCTTACCTACGTCTATTACAGAGGATGAGCTTGTGTCGCTTGATGACCTTCAGGAGAAGATTGCTGAATTTGAAGATTATGTTCAAAGCACCGATGTCGCTTCTATGCAGAGTATGTCTTTGTTTGGTCTCTTCTCCCGGTTCTCATTCTACCACCTTAGAGCTCTAAGGTCATTTCTTTCGTGTTGTACTTGTAACGCCTTATCATTCCAATATGAAGCATTCTTGTATCTTACATCCACGTGCATTCTTCTTGTGAGCGTGTGGTCGCATATACCATGGTGCATATGCTCTGTTTCGGAGCTCTGGGTATTGATATTTGGTGACTAGATTCTTCCAAGGGGCGTCTTAAATCCACAACTCTCAACTAACTGGTTGATCATATTAAAGGGACTTTCTCCTGATGTACCGAATTTCTTATTCTAGGACACGATTTTCGTGGTGAGTTAATTGAATTAGCAGGTGGCTCGCGGACGCAGGTCATTGGAGTATCGTCCCAGTCCCACCAAACTGCTGCCCGCATTGCCGCTGCTGACGGAGTGACTGCTGGTTCACTTGGCCACCCCAGACTTTCATTCCTGCCTTTCGGAAAATAAGTTCCTCCCCTTTGATTTAGTGGTTTACGACATTCAAGTTCTCTTTGAAGTCACCTCATCGGCCTTGAGAAGCGGTCCTTGAGCTGACAACACCCCACAGTTATTCCGCTCAACATCAAGAAAACAGGTGGTATGTTTTATCAACCGAGTTTTTATTATGCTGGTTGTGGATTAAATTGGTGTATTCCGGATCCTGAGATTTATGGAAGTGTCTCAGCAATCTCAGTACAGCAGGAGGAAAAGAAAAGGGGTATGCTTCTCTTCTCCTAATAGGGTTCCCTTACAAGGCTCATATTCTCACTCCGCAGATATTATGCCATAGCAGAAGCATTTGAGCCAACAAAGGCGGTTTGTCTCTTCATTGTGCAGAGCCCAGAGCTAAGGTGTCTGGAGTTGGATAAGCTTGAATGGTGGTTCTGGACCACGAGCGATCAGCCCAGTTCGAAGAGGAAATTTGAGATTATATTTAGTTTAGATGTATTGCACCTGCGTGGTGAAAGAGATTATACGGTGAAACAATATTACTGGCATTTGAAACCAAGAACTGTGTCGAAATAATACTACTTCTGGCGTGCCGACTGTTCCTCTTTCAACATGAATGGAGAAATTGGACATGAATTACGATGGGAGACTGAAAGAGCAAAACGTAATCTAACAACCACAGACAAGAAAATGCATAGGTGAGGTACGAAGGAAGCCGGACATGAACTTGATATATACATGGAGTAAAGTAGTGGTCATTTTTTTACGAAAGGACGGGCCTGGTGAGACGACACAGAGGAACACAAGAAGCAGACATGTATGGTGCATGATAAAAAGCAACACAGTTCAGGTTCAACGTTCTCCTCGTCTCCTCCCACCAGCCCCACCACCTCTCCTTCTCCTTTTCGGCTCCCTCCCACCAAAAGCAACTTCTTCATCTCCATCCCCAGGTCGGTCCCTCTTCTCACCACCGACGCTCAAACCACCACTCGAGCTCATCCTCTCCAGCAAGGAGGGCTGAGGAGGTGGGCGCGGCGGTAATGAATTTGGCAGTGGCATCACTGGGGTTGGTTTTGGCTTTTCATGCATGTGCATTGGAGGTCGCCCGTTGTAAGGGGGAGGTCCATTTTGAAAGCCTCGAGGTGGAGGGCTGCGACTACGCCTACCACCACGCGGAGGAAACGATTGTTGTTGTGGTGGTGGTGTAGGCGTTCGACGACGGAAATCATCGTACCCACTGCCATTTCGACGAGGTGGAGGACTCCGAGAACGCGACCGGGTACGAGAACGAGATCGACGATCGTTCATGTACATGCCATTTCCGTTTCCATTTCCATTTCCTGGCCCAGCACCACTGCCGTTCATATAGCGACCAGGAGGGCCCAAAGGGGGCGGAGTGCGAGAACGGCGTCGGCGAGGCGGCTAAAAAGGTATTGAGCAACGGAAGAACGAGCAATATGAGAAAATACCAACCTCTGGTCCAGTCTGTCCAGGTCGATAGCTATCATACCCACGACTATTGGGTCCACTAATCCCATCTGCTCGCTCCCCACTTCGATCGTCTGGTGGGGCTGCGATCCCCTGAGCTTTTACCGGTCCGAGTGGAATGGCGTTGACACCACCCATATCACGTCTCCCACCACGACGCCCTCCACCGGGTTGCTGAGTTTATCGTCAGGTTTGGCAAGAAAAAAAAAATCTCAAGAAAAAGGACTCACTCTCCTTGCGTCCCACATTGATTCATTCGATGGAGGTAAAGGTCCTCTTTTCCCCCAAGCTCCAGGAACGACTGCAGGAGCATGCGCAACAGGGCTAGTTGAATGAGCAGAGTGATGAATGGGAGCAGAACCTGCTATGCTAGGAGGTGGCGAATATTCCCTCCTGCGATCAGGAGAACGTTCCCGAGGACCAGAAGGTGCATTCGGAGGAGGCCCTGTACCCTCAAGACTAAGTCTCCTTCGACGATCCCGTTCACGACGAGGCATTGACGGCGTGTTCGAAGCAGGTCGACGTTGTACACGGAATTGTTCACTTTGAGGTGGTAATGGTGCACGTCCTACATGAAGATGAGCGGGATGAATCACTCTTGGGGTTCAAGCCAAGGGGAAAATGACAACGCACTGAGAGCAGGTGGGGAATGGCGAGGTTCCTGAGGAGGAGAGTGCCAATGTTCGTCTTGCGATGGCGAAGGAGATCGTGCAGGCCCAGGTTCTTCGCGGTCCTCGTAGTGTCCTTCTTCATGTAGCTGTGGCGCAGAGACCTGTGAACCCGTACCTCCCCCATCTTCGTCAGTATCCATTCTGTTGGTCGTCTCAGTGACAGCTTCGCTTCCACTGCGAGCAGAAGAAGCATCCTTGTCACCGAACCTAGACTTGCGATCCTTCCGTGGTTCAATAGGGGACGTTGTGGTGGGCTTAGTAACAACCTCTTGTTGGTGCTGAATTTGAATTTGAAGTTGCTGCGCCTTGTCCGCTAATTTTGCTTTTGCTTCAGAAAGGTCGAATCCGGTTGTAGAATCAGTCGAGGGTTTTGGCTCGAGGAGCTCGGTTGGTACGTCGTCTTCATCATCGCGCAGGTCGAGGTCTATGAGGAAGGAAGAGATAACATGAGCAATGACGTAATGGGCTAGACGAGGGAAGGGAAGGAGGGCAAGGGGGGAAAGCGCGCCAAAGAAGAAAGATTCGGGGAGACTCTGCTTCCACATCGTGCACGTAACATAGAAATTGATGTTCATGACACGATGTGAACGAAGCGTGGCTACTTGTAGTACACAAGCATAAGTGCATCCAGATGCTCAGGAGGGGCCCAGATTCTCGCACGGGAGTGGGACAGGAAGGAGTGGAGCGCGAAGAGTAGGGGGTAGGCATGAGGATAAAAACGTACTCATCGAAGGCGAAGTGCCGTTCTGGGCAAGATCCATACGAGGGCTTCGTGCTCTGTGGGTTTGCGGCGACGGTGGTTTATTAGGAATATAAACATCAGCGACTCGTTGTGAAGTTCTTGTCGAGCCGCTACGGGCGAGCGGCGGCGGCGGTGGAGGCCGAAAGCTAGGTGCAACCCAGGAATCCCCATTGTCGCTGGTGTCTCTGTCGATCTCATCCCTACGACGAGAATTATCCCGCCTGGGGCGTCGTGCAGGAGGGCCAGAGTCGGATCCCGGAATGTAAGAATCGACGCTGTCGTAACCACTACGTTTTCGGGGAGGATCCTGTGGATTAGAGTCCTGGATTCGTTGGACGGGATGCGAAGCTAGGAGGGGAAGGGACTGCTTACGCCATGACTGGATGTAGGTCTCGTCCAAGAAGATTCCCCAGTGTTAGGATTATAATAATAAGTCGTCTTGGTGCTGCTAGAAACACGTTCCTGCCAAGGATAAGGCAAAGAAGGACGCATGGAAGTCGCAGATGCTCGTTGAGTTTCACGGAAGGTCGGCATCTCGGAACCAACCGGTTTGGCAGGCAGAGCGTGGCGCATTGGAGTGTTCACAGAGGCTCTGTCGTGGGCCGCTGAAGAAAGCGTGCGCCCGCTGGATGGTGGACTGAGAACATTGCCGCCGTTAGTTTGTGGAGAAACGCTGCGTTGGTGGTCGCGAGCCTCGTAAAACTCATTGACTGCAGCATCGTCTTCTCCTGCGCCAATAGAAATAGCATCTTCGTCTGCGTCATCTTCACCTACGGATGAAGCAGCCGGCAAAACATCTATCTGCTCGTCTTCTTCGTGGCCCCAGTCCAGTTGTTCCGTTTCGTCCTCGAGCATAGTGCTGTGGTCAAGATGGTGGTCAAAATGCGAGGGTGCTGTGCACAAGCGCCGAAGCGGATGCATTGATTTTCAGCGGGTCTGATTGCCGCACCTCTGTCTCGTTCGCGTTCCAACGTCCAGGGGTAATTTTTTCATGCTCCATATTCCTACCTGAATATATCTGTCTGAGGTGCTCATGCAACTTTTTATCTGTTACCTCGTATATATTCCATGATTTGCAATTTGATAACCTAAGCGAGCGTCAATTCAGCATGTCCTTCGATGAATTCATAAAAGGAAGACGTCAAAGAATTTCTTGATGTCCTCCCTATTTTAGAACGATTCCCCTAGCAAGAAGTTCAGAGCTACCCCTTGCAATCTTTTCTCCGTAAAGCGCCTCAAGTTCTTGGGTGGGGTACCGTAGCTCACCTTGCTATACCAAGAACCAAATCAGTGTGCAAGAGCTGTTACATCGCCCCAGACTCACAATAATGGTGATAAATTGTATACCGTTCATCGCCCTTTCAGATCAAAAGTTTGCTCAATGCTTAGCTCACACCACCATGTCTCGATGAAGCAATTTCACCTTGCCCCTCCCTCCTTCCATAGGCTTCTTCCAATGTTGGAGCAAGTTCCGACGGATTCGACGAGCAAGCAAGAAATTATATTCCGCCTCTATTTACATCAACATCATTTGCCTTGTTCCTCCCAACCTGGGTAACCTTTACGCGGCCAGGAGACAATTACTATCAACGAATGCAACAGCGACACTTCTCTCTCGCTTCTAGGCGAAAAACCATGATTAAAACTCCGTTGACGCGGACACTGTCGTATTGCAACGCATCAATATTGATCGGCGTCCTCATCCAATGCCTTGACCCTCCACGCACAGCAGAGGACAATTGTACTCTCCTTCCAGTTTCAACAATATTCAGCGCTCAAAAAAAAACCCGTTACCTCCATCTAGCGTATTAAGAGTTGACTGCAAAACGACATGATAGCTTGCGGGTTGGGGCTGCACGGCCAGCACTGCGTGTGATCCTTTTTTGGTTCACTCAAATCCTATAAAGGGTCAACGGGTTCAGAACCCGCACGACCATCGCTCCTCTTCCCTTTACCTTGCCCACAAAAATTCAATAATGGTTCACCACACTCTTTCAACTACCCTTTTCGCCATCTCCCTCGCCGCGGTCGCTCGCGCGCAGAATTACTTCTCAAAGGATCCCCTTGTCGACAAAGTTGTCCCCTACAATGGTATGAATGTCTTTTACATGTAGTTTTCGTTAGTTGTCTTACTCTCGTTTCCCAGCTATCGTGAGTTGTAGTGCTTTTCTCCATACCATGCCCTTCTTAGAGCGTCGAATAGCCCTACCAAGTCATGACCGATACCGACGACCCACGAGGTGCACAGACTGGCTACAATATTTGCAACTCAACGACGGAGAACCAGGATTCTATGTGCCAGGTCCGCTACTGTTACCATGTTCTCTGAACAATTTTTCTGACCCTCTGTCAGACCATGTTTGTGAATCACATTGACGGTTCGTTGTGGCGTAGTTGTTTATTTGGCTACGAGTGTTTAATTACCTCCACACAGACTTCTGCCTTTGGGCTCCCCAGAAACCTGGTTCCACGTGCGTCCTCACATTCTCACTTTTCGCCGTTCTAGTTGTATTTACCTTTTGTTCAGTATTGGTGACACGGAAGGTGAAGAAGTCGCCTGGTGTACCAAGAAGGGTCACGGCACCCGACTAATCCCTGCTGGCGCTATCACCGGTCTCCAATTCGTCCAGACACCCTCGTACATCCAAATTGCTGGCACCATTAACCAAGCCATGCTCAACATCCAAGACGGTGACTTCGGTGGAGAGCTCGATTCCGGAGGACAGGATGGAGTGCGTCGCAGTCATTTTCTCGTTGCAGCCTCCTTGACATCTGACCATTTTTTATAGGAAGGAAATCCTATGGGTGGTCTAGTTTACGTCAACAGCTTCCCCAGCAACACCGGCGGCAACTCTTCGTACCAACAAGCCCAGCATTGGTCTTTGTGAGTTCGCTATTGTTTATTGCTTCGACAATGTTTCTGACTCCAACAGCTTCATGGGAGGCAACGCTTTCTGTGGAAAAGTTTGTGACCAGACTGGAAAGAACCCCCAAGGACTCTGCCAGAACATCTGTACGTATTTATCCTTCTCCCGTCTTTCCGACTGCTTATCCTTCGGTGTCATTCAGATGATCGTCTCGGCTGCACCTATAATGTAGGTGTCATGTCTATCCTTGTTTTTTATTGGTCGAGCTAACTTCTTGACAGGCTCCTAACACCGCTCAACAAGGTGTATTCGAATCCTGCAAGGGTGATGATATGACCCCTGTCGGCACATATGTACATACGCCAGCTCCATAAATTCCGAGTCTCCATCTAAATGTTTTTCTTCAGGTTGTTAATGGTGTCACCTCGGTCTACACCCAACCCGCTGAGACTGTTTCCATTGGGTATGTCATTGTGTCTGTTCTTATGGACAGTAGCTGACATAATTTTTTAACAGTGACGTTCCATACACTCCTACTCCTGCACCCATTTCCAACTGCGTCACCTTTGCGTCGTCCGCGCTCTTCACCGATATCGCCTCCGTGACCGCCGCTGCAGGTGCTGCCACCGCTTCATCAGCAGCAGCCACTTCTGGTGCATCAACAGGAACAGGAACCGCAAAGGGCGCCGCTGGTACTAGCAAGTCTACTACTGGTAGTGCTGCTGCCTCCTCAAGCACCAGCGGCAATGGTGCTTCAACACTGAATGTTTCTCTTATGAGCATTGCATTCACGATCCTTTCCGTCGTCGCTTTTGCTTAAATGGACTTCTTATTTAATTTTGTGAATTTACGTTTACATATACTTTTGGTTAGCTATTTCAATGTTTCTGTGGCAAGAGAACTTTTTGGACTTCATTTCTTTACGCATTTTCATTCATCTTTTTTCTTTCGGATTATGGTTTCCTGTCACTCGTGAACATTCTCTCTGTCAACACGCACGCACGTAGAATACGTTAGAGGATTCCATCTAAGTTTTGAAATCATTTTGAAGGACTCCTTGTAGGGTCGGAATGAGTTCACGTATCATGAAGGTTGCACGAGCCTTGTCTCATGTATTAAGAAAGTGCAGGATAGACGACGTTCTGAGACGTTACTTGCAGAAACTAGCACTGGTTCCAGTTGGGACATCACCCTGGAAATGCCAAGCTGAACTGCAAGCGGAAGACAGACAAACCAAGTCGATAAATAGCCTTCAAAATTGCGTATTGTGCGGCAAACCATAACCAAAAGCTTTGAAGCCTGGTTTGCCGCTGGTTGTCTGGTTGCTTAAATTTGATAATTACGCCAACAGCCTTACGTGCTTCAAGTTTCTACGATCCAGTTATAATCTCGCCTTCAATGCCACCTCCTTCTGTAGCCTAGCCTTCTCTCTCAAATCTTTCCTCAATATTTTTCCTGAAGGCGACTTGGGTATCACATCCACAATCTCCACACCTCCTCTCAAATACTTGTGCTTCGCGACCTTACTCTCCATCCATTCCTGCACCTCTCTCTCAAACTTTTTGGCGTCAACGCCACTCGAAGCATCACCATGAACAACATATGCTCGAGGAATCTCGGTAGCATGTATATCGTCCTGCACACCAATAACGGCGGCATCAATGATTGAAGGATGAGTGAGAAGAATGGCTTCAAGTTCAGCCGGCGGAACTTGGAACCCGTTGTATTTGATGAGTTCCTTGAGACGGTCCACAATATAGTAAAATCCTTCGCTATCTCGAATTGCAATATCACCAGTCTTGAAGAAGCCGTCATTCGTGATTGATTCTCGGGTTGCATCCAATCGATTGAGGTAGCTAATGTAAGTAGCCAATAAGACTATCACCTCATGGAAAGAAGAAACTAAAAACACACCCTTTCATAACATTCGGACCTCTTATCCAGAGCTCCCCAGGTTCGCCAATCTTCGCGTCCTCTTTCCCCTCCGCGTCGAGTACTATGCGAGCTTGGCAATTAGGAAACAACAATCCAATACTTCCTACTTTCCTCTCGCAGTGTTCCAACGGAAGAACATGAACCATGGGGGACATCTCAGTCAAGCCATAACCCTGAGAAATTTGCAGTCGCCTTCCATCCTTACTTTGACTAGTGAGACGGTCCGTGACTCTGGCAACAAGTTCCGCACTTGTTGGAGCCGCACCACATATGAGCCATTCAAGGGAAGACATATCGTATTTGCTGACAATTGGATGATGGGCCAGCACTACGAGAACAGGCGGGACGATCAAAGACACCGTGATTCGATGCTTTTCAACGTTCGAACAGAAACTGATAGGGTCAAATCGGGGGCCAATGACTAGAGCTGCGCCTGTTGTAAAAAGATATTTCAAGAGCACAGTACAGCCCTGTGTTAAAGGTGAGACAGGGTTTTTGGCGGTGATGGACAAACTAACATAGACATGGGCGAAGGGCAGAATACCATATATCTTGTCGCCAGGTCTCATTCGAGGAAAATCTGCGGAGCTTTGACACAGATTCGCGACGAGATTTCGATGGGTAGTCATAACTCCCTACAATAATATGAGGTTTCGATGAAATAAAAGACAGTCTTGGAATGATAAACGACCTTGGGTTTTCCACTGGAAAGCCGTTAGCCAAACTTTAGTCCACAAAAAAGAAAGACAATGACCTTGTTCCACTACTGAAGCAGATTAATGCAACCTCTTCTGAGAGCTGGCCATCAAAGTTCTCTTCTACATCCAAAGCACCTAAGTCCAGAAGGTCTTCAAAAGAAAGCGTCTCCCGTTGAATCACCGCTGACCCAGCGGGTCCTCCAGCCCATTTTAGGCTCTGATCAACTACCACGAGCCTAACCGAAGGGACATCCAACGCTTTAAGCATATCGAGAACGGTGGGAATGTTTTCCTCGCCAGCAATGATAAGGGACGGTTGGGTTTCATGGAATTGAAAGGCGAGTTCTGCAGAGGTGTACGAGCTGTTTGCAAGTGTAGCTGTTAACCCGGCCGCGAAGCTATGTAGCTTTGGTTACTGGTTTCGCAACTGACGACAATTTGAACAACACACCATCCATAGAGGACAATTGGCCTAGTCGGAGACTGAATGCCAAACCCATCAAGAAGAATGGGTACTTACCATGCAAATGAATTTGGCGCAAATATTAAAACAGTCTCTCCACGTTGGAGTTTTAGCTGAGGATGATTCCGTAGGCCATACGCAAATGTTAAGCTCTTTTGCTTCAGCTGTTTTCTAGTTAACGTCGTGCCGGATTCCGACTCAATAATCCCCGGAAGGGATCCGGAATACCCGCCTATCGTCTGGTCGCCATCGGAGGATTTAAAGAGATGAGAGAATATGGAACAATTGGGAATTTCGACGGAGGGAGCTAGAGAATCGTAGACCGTGGGTGGAGCCATAGCAGGTACTCAATTGCGGGACTGAATTGAGAGCTGCCAGTCTATATAAATGCCTAAGTCGGGCCAGCGGGAAACGTTCCCGCGAGCGGTGTTTATAACCTTCCTTCGCCAGATCTGTCAGAATTATGTACGTACTTCTTGGCATTTAAACTGGGAAAACTGCTGCGGGGATGGCGATGGTCATCTGTAACTTTATCATCTAGGATTATGGTACAGGACACGGCCGTTGAGAGATAAAGAAATATGCAGGAGGTTGTCACCACCATGCCAAAATAAAGAAGATATGTGTGGAAAAGTATTGCTACAGTTTATCCTGCTGGTTCGTCCTTTAAAAGTCCCGAGGAAGGGATAAAAAAGGGATGTGTAGTAGTAATTACGTCGTATGTTGTTTGTGTCGTCAATGAGAAGAAATCCTAACTGACTCGCAGACGAAAGAAAAGCGGAGAAGAATAATATGTTTGTGAAAAGCATAATGTCATGTGAGTGCCCCTCACTTGCCTTGGTATACTGAAAGGCAATATGATCAGCTTCCATGTATCCGGGCAATAGAGAAACGAAAGGTGCATATCAGCACACGACCAATCATACTCGGTTCAGCCACAGCGTCTGCACATGAATCTTTACATGTACTTCCACCTTCTTTAGGTCCATGTTGAGGGATACTGTCCGAAAAGTGAGGGAGGGATGACGCGACGAGTGCCCTCGAAGCATCTTATGCCAGGAATGAATGAAGCGTGGTCGGCGTTAGGTAAACGATTAACCAATGCAAACGTAATTATTCGTTCTCTGTGAAAGAATGGTCAGGAAATAGGTGAGAGAAAGTTGAGAAATGCACGGAATTTGAGTAGCATGAACGTCCAGTTCGGTCATCCCTGCTTGGAGCCTTTCCTTTCCACCAGGCTACATCTTGGTTCAGACATTGACAGAGGACGAGAGGAATGACTGTGGAGCTAGCATTGGCAGTAATTGTTCTATTTGATAATCAGAAATGAACTGAAGACTTGGTAACCTCAAGACCTTACACTCAAAATTTTTGAATACGAGCTGTAATACTGGTCGTTTTCTGCGTCAATCCGTCGTGTCCTAGACGTCCCTCGTTGACTGGTTGCATTCTCTAGAAGACTAACACGTTCGTTCTGGATGACGGTCTCAGGATTTGTATTTTTAAATACGGCCTGATATCTTGATATAAGTCGAGATTGCTTCATTGGATGCCAATTTGGGGGATCTGGCGAGACATGCCACAAGACTTAATCCAAGAATTAACTCCACCCTTTGAAAAGACATGGCTGAGAGGACCCGCTCCAGTCCCAACAATTAGGTCGAATTCCTGATAAGCCTCCAATGAGTCTTCTGCCAGATCATGGTCGTTCTCATAGAGTTTGAGAATAGCCAGAAGATCGAACAGCTGGGAGAGCGGACTGAGCGTCTCAAATCGGCCAGAATCTGGGAGCCACAGCTATAGCTGTTTGCATAAAGGTTGGCACTCTGCAAGAACCTCGCAACTTGGAAACCTCAAAAAAAAAAAAAAAATCACCCCTTCTTTAAGAATTCATGCGCTGGGGGCTAGGGTTTCGAGGATTCGAGGTTTCGGCGGAGTGCCAACCTTTACGAAAACAGCTGTAATAATCGTCAAGTGCCAACGTAAAAATGTATGAGGACCGGAAGAGATAAGCGTAAGCTCGAGGAACTCCTCAGCTGGCGACGCCATGAGGGTAGAGCATAAAATGCATTGCAGTTGGCGCTGAAGGATTTCGAGGGACCACCTAGGTTCATTCATAGTAGACAGCAATGATTCGACTGACATCTCTAAACTCAATATTTACGACTCTGCCTTCATTGATACTGTACTTAGGTCTCCTCATCTAGAACCTTGTAAGGTTAGCATTTCTCACAGAGCCACCTAAAGCTTAGACAGCCATTGTATCAAGGAACACAAGCTTTTCACTGATGTTACTTTTATGGTGTAACAGTGAATATGTTGCGGCCGTCCCAATACGCTCTCAAATCCACAGGAAGACAAAGTGTTGAATGGGCCTTCTTCATATGTACCCCACCCAAAAATCAACAACAGTTAATACAATTTCAAGTTACACATCTACAACAGCCTCAATTCGTACAAATGTTCTATCTTTTCTTTAAGTTTAAGTCAATTAGAGAGCGGCGCCTGTAGCACCAGTAATGAAAGCAGCACCCTAGCAAGTAAAGTCAGCCTGTGCTCTATGACAGCAGAGTGGAAGACAACTTGCCTTAGAAATGTTATCAAGCAGCTGGGGAACAGCAGCTTTCAACAAGGCTGTCTCCTGCTCAGTAACTTTCCCAAGACCATTGATCTTCTTAACACCTTCCTTTCCAAGCTCAACTGGTGCAGAGAAGAAGACCAAGTCCCCTGCATCAAGCTCCTTCTTCAAGGCACTTCCTCCTGCGGCGTCAGCTGTCAGGTCAACGAAAGTGGGTGCTACGATGCCAGTCTCGCCGTTAAAGGCCTTAATAATCTTGACGGCGAATTCGTAGCCAGCGTAAGCCATAGAAAGAGTTGCAGAGCCTGCACCACCCTTTGCCTCAACGACTTCGTCTCCACCGAACTGGATTCGCTTCACAAGGGCGTCATATCCAGTGAACCCAGAAGGAAGAGGGTGGCTGGACTGCGAGAGCAGGGGGACGATGGTGACACCGCTGTGCCCTCCGACGACGGGAACAACAATCTTTGGGGCGGCCGAAAGATCTCCGATGACTTCAGAAACAAAGGTCGAGGCACGAACAACGTCGAGGGTAGTGACACCGAAAAGCCTATTATCCAGCCAGTCAATACCATAACCAAGAAGGTTTGTAAAATTTCGAGACGCACTTTTTGGGATCATAGACGCCATGCTTCTTGAAGACTTCCGCTACGATTGGAACAGTAGAGTTCACTGGGTTGGAGATGACCAAGACGAATGCTTTGGGTGCGGTCTTGGCAATCCCGGTAGCAAGGTCGCGAACGATGCCAGCGTTGATCTGACGCGTCAAAATTTTAGACAGGTCTGGTAGAACGATATGAAGGATTCCAATGCACCTTGAACAAATCATCTCTATTCACTGATCAGTCAAAAGTACAGAGCCAGATCCTGTGAATGCATACCTTGTCATCTATCCCCAAAATCGCGTCAGCTGGCGATCAACTGAGGCATTGTGCCAAAAAAAAACACGTACGCCAGGCTTTCTGGGAACGCCAGCAGGAATCACAACTACATCTGCATTCTCCAAAGTCTTGCTCAACCCGTCGTCAGGTGGAAGGAGTCCAGTAACTTTGGCGGGGGTGGCGATATGCGACAAGTCGGCGGCCACGCCTGGAGTGTTCACGATATCATAGAGACCAAGCTATGAATGAAATTAGAAATCTGAATACGATTTGGGAAGCAGGGGAGAATCAGTGTACCTCGGTAATCAGAGGGTTCGTTTTGAGCAATAGAGCCAAAGGTTGACCAATTCCGCCTACACAATTGTTCCACGCAGGATTAGGGAAAGCGAGTCAAATAAAAGCTTGAGACCAGCCTGCAGCGCCAAGAACAACAGCTTTTACCATGATCGCGGAGTATGAAGAGGTTGTGAGATGAAAGCAGGAAGAGAAAAAGTTTGTGACGCGAATTCTTCTGCTTCCGTTGATGACTTTCATATGTCTCGTAAAAAATCACAAGTCAACCAACATTTTCAGGCTTCTGAAGTCCGGACTTCCATAGATTTATTACATAGAGAAATTAGGCGATATTGATAATTATCCCCAGGTACCGAACTTTATGAACCATCATTGGTATGAAACTTTGCCTAGGCAATTTGGCCATAGAGTAATCTGGACCTTGGTGTTCTTTGAATAGTGTGCAGCATATCCGTGGTCATATTTGGGAGCAAACATCGGCATAGTCGTCGAAGTCTCTCGGGTCTAGGTGGCTCAGTATCAAGCACCCAGTCCATATCCGTGTCCTCTGGGAGAATATATCCTTTGGCCGTTTCCTTGAATCTTCCTTTCGAACCAAATTCAACAATAAACTCTTGTGCCGTCGTTCTCACAGCTGGGTCGCCTAATTTCACCGTCAGCCTCTGAAGTGAACCACCCCCCTCGATGATATCCTCAAACATTTTGGAAGCGAAGGATGAGTGAACAGGCAGTTGCAACCTCACGGCTGCTTCCCATTCATCGAATTTATCATCTTGTGGAAACTCCTCGTTTTTGAACTGGCTCAAATATGACCCAGAGTCATCCAATACGTTCGGATCCTCAGGAAAAACGAGAGTGATGCTCAACAGGGAAGTGAACCTTCCCAAAAGCTCTGAGACTTCGAAAACATGCGGGCCCCGAGTAGTTGCTAACGCGAGGTCTCGAAGATGAGGACAATGCCCTTGTATAAGGATAATATCGCTAGCAGATGAAGGGATTACACGCTCCTCACTATAGCGGGTTGGAGTATGAAGAACTTCGAGCTTGTGTAGCGTTGGGCCATGATGAGCCACAATGAAGGGTAGTAGACGAGAAAGTGAACACTGAGAGGTTAAAGATAGAGCCTCCAGCGGACCACACTGAGTGAGGAGTCCCTCCAACTGGTGAAAAACCTGCTCCGTGACATTCGAATGGCTGATAATCATGTCCAGTCTGCGGAGAGAGGTCAAAAGATAGCCTGTTTCTGCATCGACGAGCGACTGGAATGGGAAGGAGCAGTGCAGCTCCTCCAAGAACGTCAGTTCCCCGACGTTGATGCAGAAATCGGCAAATTCTGATGGTGCGTGAAGTAAATGAAGGATTCGAAATTTATGTTTGGGGAGAGTGGATGGCATCGGGAATTTGGTTGCTACTTGAAGCTCTTGCTCCCTGAGGACTCTGGAACTCCTGAACGAGCCCCAGCCTCTTTGAACATAAACACTCTTAACATGGTTGACAATCAGTGAGTCAAAATGGAGGGATTTAGAGTTGGCAATAACCCATTTGAGGACAGCGTACGAAATATCCAGTGCTCCGATTTGATGGTCTTTTTCGATGCTGCGCAAGAGAGAGGAACTGACTAAGGCTGTCTCATCGGGATCAATAGCCATAGGAATGAGAGCCCGGTCATTGCCAATTCCCCAATATTTCACAGAAAGTCCCACATGAGGGTGAGTCGCTTCTAGTACTTGGAGTAGGCTGACAGGGACTCGATCGGAAGGACACGCGAAAGTGAAGTGAATGAGGTTGAGAAGGAAAGGGATAAGTCGAAGAACAGGCTCCCACTTCTCGTCTTGAGAACGAGTAGAATACCCCGCGTTGAGAACAGTTTTGCCTGGAGTTCCAAAGATTGTGAGTCTTTTGACGTTGGGCAAAACCCATGCGGTATTGCTGTCTGGCTCAAGCCATTGTTCAATTCGAGCATGAGACGGCTGAATTTCATCATCATCAAAGCTGAGACCGCATTCGCGCACAGTAAGTGGAAGCGCCAAGCCGTAGAACAACTTGTTAACGCGGAGGAGACTGAAGATATTGGATCTCGATAAATCATGCACCTACCAATGAAAGTTTTGTTAATTGGGAATTAGAATCACGAAGAAGTACATACAAAATGAAATATCTCAGTCAGAACGTCTAAACCTAAGGCAGCGAGCCGAGCTGGTGTTGGTTCAAGCAGCATGTTGTCCAAGACAGCAATCAGACAACAACTTGGCCGGGGATTAGCTCAAAACAACTTCTGCGGAGGCTGAAATTATTATCTGCACAAATGTTGCGTTGAAAGTCTCTTGAGAAGAAGATGATGGTTAGAATGAAGAGGTGGACAACACAGCCTCGGCGACGTACCAACTCGTTGCTGTTTTCAAGTCGGAACAATCCCTGCCCTCAGCACTTGCAGGAATGAATGCTTATGCGAAACCATTCGTGGTTTCAAAATCCCCTTAAAGTGGATTTTGCTCCTCCTCCCTTAGAAGGCCTTGTATATTTTCGTCTATGCCTTTATGGTGAGCGTCAACCTGTGCGGTGGGTTGACCTCTGATGTAAATGAAATTTCGGCACCATACACACCACTTGAAGATAACATTAAAGCGAAGTTCAGAATGACACATAGCCATATAGACCAGGAGTGATAGGGACAACTACCTGCATAAGAGACCCCGGCATTACCTCATTTGGGAGCAAACAATCCCATAACCGTCGAAGTCTCTCTAGTTTCGATGGTTCGGTATCAAGTACCCAATCCATATTTATATATCCTGGAAGGTTATACCCCTTGGCTGTAACTTTGGCCTTCCCATCCCGACCAACTTCCACCACAAACTCCTGCGCGGTCGTTCTCACCGCCTGATCCCCCAATTTGATTCTCAATGTTGCAGGTAGACAGGCCTTCTCCACAAGATCCTTGAAAGCTGTGGCTGCAAAGGATGGATGAACAGGTAACTGCAAACGTACAGAAGCTTCCCAGTCATTAAGGGTATGCCCTGGGAAGGAAGCTTGCTCAGCAAATGAGTTATAAAACTGTCCAGACCTATCCATTACGCATGGATTTTCGGGTAAGACAAGAGTAAGATCCGCTAGAGAAGCGAAACCACTCAAACCCTCAAGGGTTTCAGTAAGGGCTTGACCTCGAGCGGTTGTCACTCCAAGTTGTTGAAGACGAGGGCAACACTTTTTCAAGAAACGAATATCACTAGCGGATGGAGGTACGACATCATAGTTCTCAGTATTCAAAGGGGTATGGAGGAGAGTGAGAGAGAGCAGAGACGATCCATGATGCTCTGCGATAACCGGCAGTACCTGATTTAGTGGAGACGGTGAGCTGAGGGTGAGGCTTTCTAGCGGACCGCACGATACTAGCAGTCCTTCCAACTGGGTGATGACTTCATCATCAATTTTCGAATCCCCGACTCGAAGCACAAGTTGGCAAAGTGCGGTCAATTGGTGGAACGTTTCGGGCTTGATTAGGTGGGCTAGCGGAAAGAAGCACTGGAGGTCTATCAGAGACGTAGGTTCTGCAACCTGAATGCAAAAATCTGCGAATGTCTCCGAACATGGGAGTAAATGAAGGCGATGGAATTTGTGCTTCGGAAGATCCGAAGGCATCGTGAAGACACTTGACACTCGACGAGCAAAGATATGTTCCCTCATCCATAAATCGATACGCTTCTTTGCTGTACCCTCAGGGGGAGGGCTTATAACGAGAGAGGTAAGATGGTGGGAATGGGAATGAGCAACAATCCATTGGAGTACAACATACTCAACCTCCCCAGTTTCTTGATGATCCAGTTGTATACCGTGTAACAGAGGGGAGCGGATTAAAGCTATTTCATCCGGGTCAATGGCTAAACGAGTCGTGTTGCGACCTTCCCCGAGTCCCCAATGCTTCACAGAAAGCGTCACTCTGGCGTGGTTCCTTTTCAGAGCCCGCAAGAGTTTGACAGGGATTCTATCTTGCGGGCAAGCAAAGGTGAAATGATGGAGGTTACGCAGGAAGGGGATAAGCCGAAGAACAGGAGACCATTTCATCTTTTGGGCGACTTTATATTCCGCTTCGTCATAAGACACAACCCCATTATCTGGGGTTCCAAAGACGGTGAAGTATCGGATTTTGGCTATGACCCAAGCATCCGGGCTGTCAGCTTCGAGCCAGCGCTCAATCCGAGCATGAGAGGAATCAAGGTCTTCTACGTCGAAGCATAGTGCGCATTCGCGCACAATGAATGGAAGTGCAACGTGGTGAAAGAGCTTGTTGACACGAAGAAGAGAGAAGATACCAGCTCGCGAATTGTCGTGGACCTGGGGAGAAAAGATTAATTTAATGGAGCATTCAATCTGGGCAGTATACTTGCAAAATGAGAGATTTCTGTCAAAATGTCAAGGCCAAGGGCACCTAGGGTATGTTCCGTGGGTTCATGCTTCGCAACCAACATAAGAGCGTAAAATGGGAAGAATTCGAAATCAGTTTGGATGAGCAACTGCCTCTCGTAAACGCAATGGTTATGAATCTAACTTGTCTGAAATCGGGATGCAGGTGGAAAGGAAGCAGCAAACGACACTGCCACAAAGCTGCACTGTTTGCAATTATCAAAATTATATCCGTGTTCGCGCCTAATACATTGAAAGGTATGTCAGCTAGCATTGCATGTTAATGTTAACACTTGCACTACCTTCACATTGATATATTTCAAACGAGCCACATTTCGTTACCTGCCTCCTACTATTGGATGTCCTACAGCGATGTAGTACCTAGGCGTCACATAATACCGTAGGATTCGTTGCATTTTGCTGTTTAAGAGGTCTAGCATTACCCGATTTGGGAGTAAAACGGTCCCATAAACGTGGCCTCTCAAGTTTCAATCATTCGGTATAAAGTACGCAATTTACATCCATTTACCCTGGAAGAGCATGACCCTTGGCTGTTACAGCAAGCTCCCCGTCCGAACTACGGCCCACAATGAACTTTTGTGCCCTCGTGCTTCTAGCCAGGTCGCCTAACTTTATTGTCAGTTTCTTATAAGAGCACCCTTTGTTGATAATATCCTCGAATATTGAGATAGCGAAAGATGGATGAAAAGGCTTTTGTGACCATGCGGCAGCTTGCCAGCTGTTAAACGCGTTTCTTGGACTAGATTCTTCATCAGAAGAGGCGTCGAAGGACTGTCCCGATCGATCCATTATGTAAGGATTTTCGGGGAAGACAAGGGTGAGATTCGATAGAGAAGTGAATTGACCCACACCCCCAATGGAATCAGAAAGCCTCCGTCCTCGGTTGGTCGTTAACGCCAGTTTTTGAAGGCAAAGGCACTTCCGTTTCAACAGTGCCATGTCGTTGAGAGACAACGAGTCACCGGCCCCACCTCCGACAGGAGTATGAAGGAAAGTAAAACTGTGGAGAGACGGTCCATGGTGGGTTGTGATAATGGATAGAATGCGATAAAGTGAATGTGGTGAGGTAAGTGATAACCTTTGTAAGGGTGCACATGATTTGAGAAGATCTCCCAACAGGGCCTCTTTTCCAATTTCCGAAGTCCTGACGCTTAATTCCAGAGAGCGCAATGCAGTGAACTGGTAGACCATGGGCGGATCAACTAATTGGGACAGCGGGAAGGTGCCTTTTATAGCTGTCAGAGACGAAGGTTCTGCAGCTTGTATGCAGAAATTGGCGAAGTCTTCTAAGCCTGGGAGTAAACGAAGGCACTGGAATTTGTGCTTCGGGAGAGCCGAAGGTATCTTAAATATGCTGGCAGCCCGACGGGCGCGGCGGGCCTCAAAATTCGAGGAACTCATTCGGAGCATCGTGACTGGTCCAGGTGGAGCTTTCAGAATTAGAGAAGTGAGATGACTGGAATGCGCAATGATCCATTTCAGGACGACATATGATACCTCCAACAGCCCATAATCGAGAGTCGAACCGAAGGGCTGACGATGGTCCATCTCGATGCAGCGCAACAAAGGAGAACAAACCAAGGCAGACTCATCAGCAGTAATCGTCAATGTATCCAAACCTCGACACGCACCAAGCCCCCAATGTTTCACAGAGAGCGTCGTTTCAGGGCGCTCCATTTCCAGCACCTGAAGAAGGCTGACTGGAACTCGGTCGCCTGGGCACGCAAAAGTGAATGTCTTCAAGTTTGCTAGGTATGGAATAAGACGAATAATGGGCGTCCACTTCATTTGTCGATCCACCTCGTACTCTGCTGCTTTAGAATACGCCACAGCTTTGGTTCCAAAAACAGTAAACCCTCGGATATTGGTTAAGACCCAAGCGTCCTTACTGCCTGTTTCAAGCCAACGCGCAATCCTGGCATGAGAAGTATCAATTTGATGCTTGTCGAAGCAGAGAGCGCATTCGCGCACAGTGAATGGTAGCGCGGTCTCGTGAAATAGCTGGCTGACACAGATGAGAGAGAAGATATCAGCTCTCGAAATATCGTGGACCTGAAAAAGAACGGTTAGTTTCCCTAGAATTTGCTATAGAAGATATGATTTACGAAATGAAAAATCTCCGTTAAAACATCGAGGTCAAGGCCGTCGAACTGGGGTACAGCAGTTTGGTGTTTTACAGAAAACATGCAGGCGAGAATGTAAACGAGCAGAACTCGATTTATAAATGAATTCCTAGGAATCCTAGAGAAGCGGCAGTATCCTTTGAAAATAAGATGCAAGTTCAATTCAAGTAACAGCCAGCACTGCCCCAAGGTCTGACAAGTTAAAACCTGGATTCAAGCATTCACGCGGCCTTGAACATTACGTCAAGTTCAATTGGATGATTACTTTGATACGTGCACTCGAGATATAATTGCCACATACACAATTGGGGAAGTTCATAGGAAAAGATACTGGAGCTGGCGTCAAGGGGGGCGATCCCGCGAATACTGTTAGTGCTGGTTTACATAAGAGGAATGGCAGCAAACAACACATCTACGTATCACTTTTAAAGGGAAGTATGAAAATTTGCTCGCGCTATCAGAGATTCTTCTGAGGAATATCCGCAACTTCGGTCTGCCTCATAGAGTCGTGCATCCTCACGTTTGACATCTGCCCCAACCCATTCTGATCCCATTTGAAATACCCTCAAGTGAACAAGAAGAGGATCGAATGATTTTTCATCCGTATCAATGATTTCGAGAGTCTTCCAATAGCAGACGAGGATAGGCACATCTGCACCAACAGTTTGGACTCTTTGTCCAAACGCACTGATGATTTGAGCATCACTGATATCGTCGTCCGAACCAACATAACGCGTTTGAATGTTAGCTACCAGCTTGCGGAGATGCTGAGGTAGGATAGGTATGATGTCCATAATCTGCACAAATTGTCTGTCAATCTGGCGAGGGATGATGGGAATAGAAGCACTAACCTCATTAGTACTCAAAGCTGGGATTACCATAGTTTGAAGGAATTTAAATCCACTGTCTATAGAAAGATGATGACCAAGCTAGGATCTAGTGAGAAAAGCTGACCGACCGAAATATGAAAGTTTCCTTTTCCTCTCCCAAATTGGCAAGGTGTGGTCAAAGGGCCATCCGTCAAGAACAACGAGTTGGCCCAACCCATAAAGAGAGTTCAGCGACTCAAGACCTGATGAGGAAATCGGCCCTTGCCAGTTTAAATACAGATCCTTGACGTTGGGTATAGAACGAATGACTGAGGAAGCCGCATTGCAGAGAGACGCTTTGGTTACGGTGATCAGTTTGACCTTTTTGAAAGCACTGGCGAGCACGGAAGCATTCTTCTCGATGACACCAAGAATCTCCAACACTTCCAAATTCGGGAGTAGCTGAAGAGCACGGGCCAACTCTTTGAAGACTGGGTTAGCCTTGAAGGACGTGAGAACCACAGCGCAGGTCCTAACGGAAAAAAAAAGAGTCAGAAGCTTAGCCAGAAAGGCAAAAGGGTCCTAACACACCTGACATAATTAGCGAGGTACGGCTCGCGAATGGTAACGATCTCCAATTTTCCTATCAATGCCTTCGTGTAGAATTCCTCCTCAATCCGGGAAAACGACGTGTATCGCGTTATGCCACCGTGAATACGTGGCAAAATATCGATTGTCTCATATAAGAAAGGCCAAGAGTTGACGCGGAGAGAGTGACATGTCCTGGACAGCGCGTTCAAAACCTGCTGGCGTTGGCGAAGGGCATCGTCGAAGACAGGTAGGCAATTGTGATACCCTTGTCCATAGTTCTTGTCGAAGCAAGGTTCGCATTTACGTGCTGCTTGTGCAAGAGGAAAGGAAGGGGAGGCGTAGAAGGAACAGATGAGGCTGATAATTTCTGCTGGAACGTGGAATGTATTTCTGTGGACGACCATGAATTCCGAGTTCTGCACGTGTATAGGCACTTTCTTAGCCCTAGCTCGAGCAAGACGCTTTCTGGGAGCAGGCCCTCCCATGGTCGAAGATGATAGTTGAATGCAAAGGGTGGATCATCTGAGTGTCTCACTTGATCCTGAGTTCGCCATTTTCCCATATTCGCCCTGCGCTCCCCCCTGCTTTTGTACATGAAGATCCAATTATTCAATTGGTGGAATACATATGATGCACCTGGTGGTATAAAAATATACAAAATGAAAGGTTGAATCCCCATTCAACTTGGAGAGCTCGCAAATAAGGTACTCATTATCAGGACAAGATTGCAATATGCCCAAGAAGAGCCAAGGCAGCGAGACCCGTGCAGCTCGTGAGTCAGAGCCACACGGCTGATCAAAACCGATTTCATTCACGTCAGAGCATAGTGCACATTCATGGACAGTGAATGGCCGTGCAGCGTGATCAAATAGCTTGTTGACGTATCATTTCTCAGATTGTAGTAAGCCTAAAAAGAAACAGATACTTCCTGGAGAGTTCATAGTGGGCATTGTACTCGCAAAATGTGATGTTTCCGTTAAAATATCAAGCCCAAGGGTACCTAGATGATGTCCCATGTGTTCGTGCCTCGCACCTAACATATCAGCATATAATGGGAGGTAGTAGAAGTTGGCTTTGGACGACTCCCAATGATTCTTGTAGAAGCAATACTATTGAAATAGGGTACTCCTGCAAACTGGATGCAGATGAAAGACAGGCAGCAAACGACACTGTCCCAAAGTCGCGTCGCCTTTTAAATTGTTGATCTACATGATAATGCGTAAACCCTTAAAATTCACTACATACCAACTAAGAGTGGATTTTTATATTCAGGCTTATATCTCATTCATAATTAATGTACTTCAAATAAACCACATTCCGCTACTCTTCTCCTTTTACTATCGAGGGCGCGAAACTGCATGCTATTGAAGATACCAGAGTGATACATAGCTATATGTATTGGGAGTACATATGTAGTTTTCTGCTGGACAAGATCTGGAATTACCTGATATGCGAGAAAAACAATTCCACACGCTTCATCGCCGTTTACACTTGAATAATTTAGTAGCAAGGACTATTTATATTTCATTACTCTAACCCTTGACTTTGACAGTCACCTTACCGTCCCAGCTACGGCTCACAATAAACTCTTTTGCCGTCGTACTCGCGGCTAGGTCGCCTAGTTTCAATGTGAGCTTTGTAAGGGGGCAGCCTTTACTGACAATATCCTCCAATATCGAGGCAGCAAAGGATGGACGAAGACGTGATTGCGACTTTGCGGCTGCTTCCCAGTCCGTTGTTGCATTTCCTGGGCGAGATACCCAGGGGAGCATCACCTCTCCCGGTCTCTCCATTATGTAAGGATTCTCAGGGAAAACAAGAGTGAGATTCGATAGAGAAGTGAACTGACGCACACCCTCGATGGCATCAGAAAGTGGGTAACCTAGATTTGTTGTTAACGCCAGCTTCTGAAGACAAG
The DNA here is from genome assembly GCA_021399455.1 of Flagelloscypha sp. PMI_526. Classification (NCBI taxonomy): domain Eukaryota; kingdom Fungi; phylum Basidiomycota; class Agaricomycetes; order Agaricales; family Niaceae; genus Flagelloscypha; species Flagelloscypha sp. PMI_526. The sequence goes on from JAJTUO010000018.1 coordinate 1,022,796, forward strand.
TGCAAGTTTGTTTCAAGTGCGTTATATCGTTAAGAGACATGGGGGAGAAGGCGTCATATCTGGAAGATTCAGTCTGTAGGAGAGAGAAATTTTGGAGAGAATGTCCGTGATGGGTGGTGATGATGGCTAGCATGGAGCGAAGCGAATCTGGTGAGCTGAGAGATAGCCTTCGTAACGGCGGGCTCGATGTGAGAAGATCTTCTAACAAGGTAAGAGTTTCTGTTCCACTTGTCAAACAACCAACCCGTAATTCCAGAGAACGCAGTGCGGTCAACTGGCAGACTATGTGCGGATTACTTAATTGGGGCAGCGGGAACATACACCGTAGATCTGTGAGACATGAAGGTTCTGAAACTTGGATGCAGAAATCTGCGAATGTCTCTGAGCATGGGAGCATGCGGAGACACTGGATTTTATGTTTCGGTAGAATGGAAGGGATCGTGAAGACACCCGTAGCAAGGAAGGGGGGTCTCTCGGAGTTCGAGGAACTCAGCCCAGCTGGTCGAGGCGGTGCTTTCGGAAAACCCACCCAAGGTCTTTCAGGTGGTCGAGACGGTGCTTTCAGAATCAGAGAGGTGAGATGATCAGAATGTACAAGAATCCATTTGAGAACCACATATGAGAAACGCAGCATCCCATGAATGTGGCCCAACCGGAGGATTTGACAATGATCCATCTCTAGGCTGCGCAATAAAGGGGAAAGAACCAAAGCAGCCTCATCAATCGAAATCGTCAAGTTACGCAAATTTCGATATCTGCCAAGTCCCCAATGTTTCATAGATAGTGTTATTTCAGGGCGCTTCTTTTCTAACCCCTGCAGAAGGCTGGCGGGAATTCGGTCGCCTGCGAGGGCAAAAGTGAATGCCTTCAAGTTTGGTAGGAACGGGATAAGATGAAGAATGGGCGTCCACTTCGTCTGTCTATCCGCTTCGTATTTGGCTTCATTATGATACGAATCTATGTCACCAGTTCCAAAGACGGTAAAAACTTGAATTTTTGTCAAAACCCAAGCATCCTGGCTGCCGGCTCTGAGCCAGCACGCAATCCTGGCGTGAGAGATAGGAACTCGAAGCTCATCGAAGCAGAGAGCACATTCGCGCACAGTGAATGGTAGGGCGGCCTCGTGAAATGGCTTGTTGACACAGATGAGAGAGAAGATATCAGCCCTCGAGCTGTCATGAACCTGAAAAGAAATGGTTAGCTCCTTGAGCATTTACCATAGGTGGGATAAAATACAAAATGAAAAATTTCCGCTAAGACGTCGAGATCAAGACCCCCCAACAGAGGCTCTGTAGCTTGGTATTTGATGGAAGACATGCAGCCGGGAATATGAATGAGCCGAAGCTGAGATATAGAAGGATTCCTGGGATTCCTTGAGAAATGTGAGTGCTGATCCACCGTCCTCTGACGAGATGCAAGTTCAGTTGAAGTAGGAGCCAGCACTGCCCTAAGTCTGACATGTCAAACTTGCATGCAAGCGTTCATGCCGCCTTGAGCGCTATGTCAACTCGAATTAAATGCTCATTTTGATACTTGAATTCCAGGCATAATTGCTATCCATCCAATTGACATACCAGGATACATCCACATAGAGGTGCTGGACCCTTCATTCTAATTTTCTTCTTTTCTTGTATGGACCTCTTCTATTTGAGCGTCTGGCTTGAATTTTCGAAAAAGACCTCTAATTACTCCTTAGAACATAAATATGGTTGAAAGGCGGGAGAGGAATTACATACTTAGCGCTGGGGAGACGATCCAGCTCAAAATGCCACAAATACTATCCATTATTATTAGTGTTCGCTTAACAGGAATGGCAGCGAACAATACAAGTACGAATCATCTCGAGTGGAAATTGTGAAAATTTGTTCGTGCCTTTAGGGATTCCTCTGAGGAATATCCACAGCATCGGTCTGTATCACAGAGTCTCACGTCCTCACACGTGACATCCGTGCCAATCCACTCCGTGCCCATTTGAAACACTCTCCAGTGAACAATAAGAGGGTCAGATGTTTCGTCCGTGCCGATGAACCGCAGTGTCTCCCAGGAACAGACGAGAACAGGCACATTTGCACCAACGCCTTGAACTCTTTGTCCAAATGCACTGATGACCTGAGCATCATTAACATCGTCATCCCAGCCAACGTAACGCGTTTGCATATTTGCTACCAGCTTGCGGAGATGTTGAGGCAAAATAGGTATGATATCCATGATCTGCACCAACCGTCAATGGGTCTGACAAGGGATGATAAGAAAGGGAGAGCGGACCTCATTGGTATTCAAAGCTGGGATTAGCATACTTTGGAGGAACTTAAATCCACTGTCTGCAACAAGATGATATCAAAGCCCAGATCTAGTGAGAAAAGAAGACTGACTAAAGTATGAGAGTTTCATTTTCTTCTCCCAAGTGGGTAGAGCATGGTCAAACGGCCATCCATCAAGAACAACTAATTGTTTCAGCTCATGGAGAGAGTTTAAGGCCAGAAGACCTGATGAGGGAATCGGCTGTTGCCAGTTTAAATACAGGTCCTTGACGTTGGGTATAGAATGAATGATTGAGGACGCCGCGCTGCAAAGAGAGGCTTTAGTGACGGTGGCCAGTTTTACCTTCTTGAAAGCCCCGGCGAGTACGGGAGCATTCTTTTCCAGGACACCGAGAATCTCCAACACCTCCAAATTTGGAAGTAACTGAAGAGCGCGGGCCAACTCTTTGAAGACTTGACTGGCCTTGAACGACGTAAGAACCACAGCGCATGTCCTAACACGGAAGTATCCGGAGCTGAAACTAGAAAGGCAAAAGATCCAAACACACCTGACGTAATTAGCGAGGTACGGTTCGCGAATGGTAACGATCTCCAATTTTTCTCTTAATTCCGTTACATACGGCTCCTCCTCAATCCGATCAAACGACTTGTAACGCGTGGTACCGCCGTGAATACGTGGTAAAATATTAATTGACTCGTATAAGAGAGGCAAAGAGTTGACGCGGAGGGAGTGGCATGTTCCAGACAACGTGTTCAATACCTGTTCGCGTTGGCGAAGGGCATCGTCGAAGACAGGCAGGCAGTTGTAATACCCTTCGAGAAGGTCCTTGTTGAAACAGGGTTCGCATTTACGCGACGCTTGCGCAAGAGGAAAGGAAGTGGCAGCGTAGAAGGAACAGATGAGGCTGAGAATTTCTGCTGGAACGTGGAATGTATTTCTGTGGACGACCATGAATTCCGAGTTCTGCACGTGTATAGGTACATTCTTGGCCCTAGCTCGAGCAAGGCGCTTTCGAGGAGCAGGCCCGCCCATGGTCGAAGATGGCGGTTGAATGCAAAGGGTGGATCATTTGGGTTGTCTCACTTGATCCTGAATTTGCCATTTTCCCCATATTCGTCCAGTGCTCCCCGTCGATTATGTACATGAAGATACTATTATTGAATTGATGGAATACGTATCGGGCACCTCTGATAATATAAGATATCCAAAATGAAGGGTTGAATCCCCCGCTCAACGTGTAGGATTCGTAAATAGCCACAAAGATTCTGAGGTGCACATTATAAGAACAGGACGGCAATATGCCCAAGAAGAGCCAAGGCAGCGAGACCCGTGGAGCTCGTGAGACCAGGAATGACCCCGTTCGGCGCACTGAAGGCGCCGGTCGCCGTCGAAGAAGACGATGCGGTTGTGGTTCGTGACGACGAGATTGACGGGCTTAGAAATGTTCAGCTGTGGAGAGTCTCACATGGAGCAGAGTAAACTCACATAGAAACACTCAGTCCTGTGGGAGTAGTCGCACGACTTGAAGTAGTCAATCCAAGACCAGTTGTGGTCAGACCAACGGAGGTTATGACGCCAGTTGCGGTCGAGATTCCACTGGTGGCGAGTCCTCCAGGTGGCACACATTGTACTTTCCCAGCAGCATCTTTCTCGCATGTGTTTCCAGTCGCTGTGATTGAATAGGTTAGCTACAAGAGCTGTGAAAACAGGGCGAAGACTGACGACAGCAAATGGGATCATTGGGACAAAGCGTCAATCCCTCACCGTCACATGTAGTTGCTGTTCCGGTACAAACTTTAAGAAGAGGACAGCATCCTCCCTCAGTGCAGACTGTGCTGAGGCCGCAGCATCCACCTTGCGGAATGGATAAGAATCGAACTCCTAGGGCATTAAGAGGTACGACTCACTGCCGTCATCGCATAACTTGAACCCGATATCACAGGTAGTACCCTGCCTGGCTTCAAGCTGGCCGTGTGCATGGCCCAAACTCCGTACTCCTCTTGCAAAGTGAAGAAGACCTGGGATTGTCTCGCCTCTCTTCTCCGGGATGACCGAGGCGGAAGAAAAAGTGGAAAGAAAGAGGGTTGTGAGAACGAAGGCGAAGGAGAACATCGTGAAAAGTGGGAGAAAGGAGAGCAAAAAAGATAGGGATCAACGACGGCCGAGTTCGCAGGCTTTATAGGATGAGCCATGCCTTTTGGTTGTGACAGCATCTGGAGGTAGATCCTTTATCACCTAACTTTACTTGGATAAAGACAAGCATTCTTTTTTACTTACATTCTTATCGATCCAAGTCTTGTAAGATGACGGAAGGAATGCATTGATCAACCAGGATGGGCTGAAGCAGCTTGGTGAATACCAGGCAGAAGGTGGAGAGCGGAGTTCAGGACACGAAGCATCACATGGGGATGCTGTACATGTTCCGAGATGGAGAACTTTCTTCATAACACAGTGATTACCCATTTGTATGATTATCGTCAGTAGTGAGATCCTTAGCAGTTTAGCCGAGGTGGGTATTGGACAGTTCACATCGGATTAGGATGGGAACAAAATGTGATCCCAGTCCAAAATATGAATATAGATGCGGGGTTGGGATAAGGAGGCGACAGTCGAACACGAAGGTCAGACGAAAGAGGGAAATGCGCTTGACAACCTCCGGTCAGGTGGGAATACGCATGCAGTTGGAGCTCCATCCCTGTCCCAAACAGCCACGAACATACTCTCAGGCAAGCACCAGGAATGTCCACATATCCAAAGCGAACTTTGGGCATCAATGGCCCTCAGGTTTCCTCGATTGGTCTCGGGGCCATGGGTAAGCGCTACCACTTGCAGCTGAGCTCTCCTGGATTTCGATCCAATACCTTCTAACCCACGTCTCTGTAGGGATGGGAGCGTTTTACGGTTCCACCAATGAAGAAGAAGCCCTGAAGACGTTGTCTTATGCTGCCGATCGAGGTGTTACCTTCTGGGATACCAGGTTTGTATAATCGAAGTCTCCCATATTGCCTCGCAGAATGACGGCTGAGGCCTTACTTTCTCCATAAGCGACAAGTATGGTACTAGTAAGCCAGTGTGGTTGTCTCTTTGCCAATCCGCTAGATTATACCTTGTTGCCTGTAGGTGAATCCATTATCGGAAAATGGTTCTCAGAAACTGGGCGTCGCCAAGACATCTTCCTTGCTACAAAATGGGGCGGAAATTCTAATTCAAAGCCTTCATACATCAAAGAATGCATTAAAAACTCCCTCGAGAAGCTTCAAACGAATTACATTGACTTGTACTATCAACACCGCCCAGACCCTGAAGTGCGTGTGTTTCAGCTTCGATTAGTTCGCTAGAGATCGTAGCTTACAGGCCTGCCAGGTTCCCATTGAGATAGTCATGGCTACCCTCAAGCCGTACCTCGAAGATGGTACAATCAAATATCTTGGTGTTTCTGAAACTTCTCTCGACGATATTAAGCGGGTAAAAGCAATGGGTGGGCTCATTGCAGAGCGTTTTATCGCAACCCAGAGTGAGTTTAGTTTATTCGAACGGCATTTGGAAAAGTCCGGTTTTATCGAAGCAGTTGAAAAGCTTGGGATGTCAATTGTCGCGTATTCTCCTCTTGCACGAGGCTTAGCGATTGGGAGGTCAGTAGTTCGCATATGAATAATTGAAGATGATCTCACCAGACCGATAGGTTTCGGTCCCCTGACGACTTGGAGAGCAACGACTCGCGCAGGTGAGTAGCTGAATCCTATTTTGAACCACAAAAACTCAAGTAGATCACTGTCCCTAGAAATATGCCGCGATTTTCTCAGGAAAACTTTGATGTGAACATAAAGATTGTCGAAAAACTCGGTCCTATTGCCGAAAAAAATAATGCAACGCTTGCCCAAATCTCTCTTGGGTGGCTGTTAGCGACTTATCCTGGCATGATCCTTATTCCAGGAGTGCGGAGCCCCGAACGGTTGGAGGAGAATGCAAAGGCAGCTGAGACAGCTCTTTCAGCGGAAACCCTAAAGGCAATTCAGAAAGTGGTGGAGGATACACATGTTGTTGGTGAACGCTACCCGCCTCACAGGATTCAGACCTGCTATCAAAATAGTCTTCCACTGGAACAATGGAACGGAGAGGAAACTGTAGGGGAAGCGTGAAAGCACCCTTTAAGCATCATACTTTGACCGACAGCCAAAAATGAAGTAGACAAAAAATGGAGATTGATACTATGCCGATGTCTAAGCTACAAGTTAGACACGATTGTTTGAGATTGAGGGCAAGAAGCCTATGCAAGTTGCTGCCGACACAATACCGGAGAGAGTGGGGGATGAGGCAGGCAATGGAGTCCTTTGAGGGAACTCTCCACGTGATCACTGGGCTTGGCACGATGTTCTCTCAGCATCCTCTCTATCTCGTGACGGCTATCATCCGAAACATTTTGTAACCACGGGATGTTGCCAGGGTGCGCCAGCTTTGAGTTCACAGTTGCACCGCGCCTGAGCAAAAATCTGAGAGCTTCCACTTCCCCAGCTCTAACTGCACGATAGAGGACAGTGTCTCCTGGTTCGCTCAAACTCTCTTCCAAGCGAGCCCCATAGTCAAGAAGATAGTCGATGAACTCAAAATTTGGTTTATCTCGTCCAAAAAGCGCCAGCTCCAGAGCCGTGCTTGAAAGCCCAACCAGGTTAACATTGGCACCATATTCTATCAGGCACTTGGCGATAGCAAAGTGCCCTGCCCAACAAGCACGCATGAGCGCTGTACGCCCAGATACAAAGTCGTTAACGGATGCATCTTCGGCTAGGAGCCAGCGGACATTCTCTAGGCTACCACTTCTGACTGCAGAGGAAAGGGGGGTACGAGGAAATGGGTGGTTGGCCAGGTAGTTCACGTTGGCACCCCATTGCAGCAAGTACTTCCGGGCATCTGGATGTACTGAGCTAAGCGACATGAGTTGGCACAAGGCATTATCGAGAGTGTCCTGGGAGAAAGGAGACGGAAACTGCAAATCGCTAAATTGTTCCAATATTTGATGAAGATCGGAAAGAATATCAAGCAGGGCAGCAGGCACTTGGATTTTATCTTCTTCACGAAATGTGATAACGCTAGTGAAAGCAACCTCCGCAATTGATGAAAATGGTATTGTTTGAAGAAATAGCGTCAGTTGTGGTCCAATGGATAGATTTCGAAGTGGGGGGAGGGCGCCCCAATCTTCAAGAAGGCAACCGTGAAGAGCCGACGCGACAATACGACGGGTGGATTTATTCTTTGAAAGGTAGAAAAGCCAGGAGAATGACCGAGCAAGGATCATCATGCGAGGGCTGAGAGTGCTATCTTGCGGTTCACTTGGAATTGCGAAAAGAACTTCCTCAGCGTGCTTTAGGGAGGTAAAGACGTGGGCCCTCATCCAATCTCCAGGTGGAAGGTACTGAGAGAGGGGATGGGCTACTGCGGCAGACTTCTGGAATATTCTGTAAAGGGATAGGCACGCAAACACCACAAATCGTGCGGGTCTGAAGAGGAGAGGGATTCGGTAAGGGCATTCAAGCCAAATGGCGGGGAGTATGACTGTGCTACAGTAGGCCACTGCGGCCGCAATGGTGGCAATAATGACTATGGAAGAGAGGGTTGCATGCAAGTCGTACACGAAATAGGACAGTCCCGCAAAAAATACTCCAAAGCCGACATGGAGCAGGAGCGGTAGGCTCCCGACTATCTCTGGAAGCTTCCATTTCATGAGACCGTCAAAGCGGAATTGGCGGGTGAGACATTTGTCCCTAGCACTGCCCGATGTGACGGAGGTATAAGCCTACTGAGTTTGCAAGATATGTCGTCTTCCATTGATTTGAGAACGCACCTGGCACCATTGCTTGATCAGCACGGCAAGCAACGCTGTAGACATGGAAATAGAAAGACTCGTAAAGAAAAGTCCATTAATCCAGAGGTCGGCTCTGGTATACGTCGAAGTCTCCATTGTGATTCCTGACTGCGGTACGGTAGCCATTGCGGTCAGATTTCCGCCCACACGAAGTAGTTGGGTTTGTTCGATCTGCACTAGTAAATTTAATTGGGCGTAGTTAGGTTTCAGAGCCTGGCTTGTTTGGGCAACGAAAGTAGCCACGATTGCAGAGAATAGACCAGCCTGCAGCATGGGCGTTGAAGCAAGTTTGAAGCATTTGAATTGTATTAGCACTTACTAGGACTAGCAATGAGTCGATAGTATCTCTAAATCCTCGAATCATATCGTGATCGTGACTCTCAGCCTCATCAAGGTAAGTTGCCCACACCCGGGCCTCGTCTCCAGCTTCTTCTCCAAATGAATCTGAAGGATATTTCTGTTCATAATCAAAACTTGTCCCACCTGAAAACGGACTTCTAGTTGTAAAACCTGGAGTACCAAGGCTAACACACCGACGAATGGCTGGTATCGTGGCATTCCAAACAATTTGGAGTCGATGCTAGGAAATACCGCCGGAGAATCCCCTGCTGATGTCGGTAGATTATCCGAAAGCTTGGATGAGGACATATTCGACAAATGAAATGCTCCAACAGCGACTAAATTTCTTGGTGGTGATGGTCGCCAGAGGACATAAATCCCGAATGACTAAGCCAATCGTGGTGCCTGATAGAGTGCACCAGTACCTGCTGACTTATTTCAGGATGGAGGCCAAAGCTCCCCCTCTGAAAGACGGGGAGACAAAGTATCGGAATAAATTATGAATAAATTTCTCGCTTTTAACCGCTCTGCCAAAAGGAGATAATGGGCTAAGGATCATTCAGAGCGCTGGGCATTGAACGATTTGGGAGCAGTGCATCCCATAATTTCCGAAGCCTCTGACGCTTTGAGGCTGAAGCATCCAGCACCAACCGCACATCAAGATCATCTGGGGGAACGTATCCTATCGCTTCGACCCTTGTAGTTCCATCAATGCCACGATTAACAATAAACTCCTGGGCAGTCGTTCTGACCTCTGGGTCCCCCAATTTCATCGTCAATTTCCCGAGTTTACAACCCTTTGCGACAATACCTTCAAAGATAGGCACAGGGAATGATGAGTGAACGGGAAGTTGAGAATGCACTGCTTTCTCCCATTCGCTGATACCCTCTCCTTCCAGGCGTGCTTCTCTGTCGAAGATGAAGTAGAATGATCCGTATTCATCTGTTACGGGAGGTTCTTCAGGAAAGACGAGAGTAAGATTCGAAAGCGAAGTGAAGTCTCCCAAAGCGTTAGAAATATCTGAAAACACTTGATTTCGAGTGCCAGTTAGTGAAAGTTCCTGAAGACGAGAACAGTGCTTTTGAATAAGGGCAATATCCTCGACGGATGACGGGATGACAGGATCTTTAACATGGTGCAATGGCATATGGAAAAGTTGAAGGGAGAGTAAGGACGGTCCATGTCGAGCAACCAATGTGGGCAACACTCTACAAATGGAGGACGGGGAGCTGAGAGATAGGGTTTCCAGCGGGCCACAGGATTTAAATAGTTCTTCCAACTGGTGAAAAACTACAGAAGGCACCGCCTCATCACCAACTTGCAATTTAAGATGGCGGAGTTCCGTCAAGGATAAAGAAGTTCCCAGACTGACTAAGGACGGCAAAGGAAAGAAGCATTGCAAATCCTCCAAGTATGAGGATTCGGCAACTTGGATGCAGAAATCAGTGAATTCTTCTGGGCTAGGGAGTAAGTGAAGACGATGGAATTTGTGTTTCGGGAGTACGGGGGGTAATGTGAAGATGGTTTCCGCTCGCCGCTTGGTCCTCCTTCCTGAATTCCAAGCGTTGCCGCAGGTCCGCGGATAGGGATCGATTCGCGGGTTCACAATCACAGAGTCCACCTGGCGAGAGTGGGCAATTATCCACTGTAGGACGATGTACGATACATCACTTGGCCCGCCTTCATGATCCATTTCCAGATTCCGAAAAAGAGCAGACGCGGCCAAGGCGTCATCGTCAGCATCAACAGTGATGTCACATATGTCTCGATCATCATGAATTCCCCAATGTTTCACATCGAATATTAGTTTGGGGTGAGTCTCTTCCAAAGTCTGGAGGAGGACGGCAGAGACCTGATCACGAGGGCAAGCAAAGGTGAAATGCAGAAGGTTGGGAAGGAATGGAATAAGCCGAAGGATAGGCGTCCATTTCTCTTCCCTGGGGACCTCTGATTGTGCTTTGTCAAAATACACGTCGAGTTCTTTTTGGACACCTGCTTCGCCGGGGGTTCCAAAAACAGTGAGTCGTCGTATATGAGGTAAAACCCATGCTTCTTTGCTATGTGGTTCAAGCCAGAGATGAATTCGAGCATGAGACGACTTTATTTTGTCGGCCTCAAAGTCAAGAGAACATTCACGAACAGTGAATGGCAATGCAATGTTATGGAGGGCATGATTGATGCGCAAGAGGGAAAATATATCAGGCCTTGAAGTATCATGTACCTGAGGAAGAAAAGATTATTTCAGGGTGTATCAGAGCTACGGGATGTACATACAAAATTAAGAATCTCGGTTAATACATCCAGGCCAAGGGCTGTAAGTTGAGGTGCGGTTGAGTAGAGCTTCATACCATGCATTTAGGTTAATGGAGTGGGCAACAAAGTCGAGGGTAATCTGGGAGAAGGCAGAAAGCGTTCCGGGTGGAAGGTATTTATAAGTCCTTGTAAGACTAGATGGTGGTGGAAGCCAAGTAGTTGCTACCAGCACTGCCACAGTTGGCCGATTGGTATGAACTCTTGCGGGGCCCCAGTCCTTGTGGATTAACAAGCTAATAAAGAATACTTTACATAACTTAGAAAGAATCCTATGGGTGAATAACACATGATGTAGCTCATATCCCTGACACTCCAAACCTACCACCTTGTCGCTTGCTCGTCAATATTTTGAAGTACCTTATTGTCTTGTCAGCTTCAGTTTCTGATTATGGGTTCCTTTGGCTCATTATGCGAAGGATTTCAAAATATGACTGTCCTTTGGATGATATCACACGGGTGGCAAAGATCCCTGAAGTAACTGAGATACTGACTTGCGCACAGTTCTCACGCAGTTGGCAGGTCATAAATTTGTCGTAATTGGCTTATGCGGGGTCGCCATTGGGCGACCTCGAGTCGCGTGCGCCATCACGATTTGATGGCATCTCGTCTTCCTGGCACCCTTTGTCCTCTGACCCCGGTACATGGGTTTAATGGCTATCTTTTTATTGTTTACTCATCGTTGACTCTTCTATGAGTCCATTTCGTTTGCCTCCTATCTTTTTGTACTTGATATTTGGAAGAACCCGAGACGTGGCAGAAAAAAAGAGCCCTGTGACATTCTTGTGTGGCGCGACCGTAACTGATTAATGACTATCATGAAACTATGGACTTTACTTCCTGTCTTCCCACACTTTATATAACACTACACTTCTTCAAGGCTGCAAGTTTTTAGATCACCAGTCACAAGTCAAAGCTACATGTCGTAAAAGCTGGGGATACCCTGATTTCTCCTGCCATAATGATATACTGGGTCCCGAACTATCTTGTTCAGTATAATGCGATGAAAAATCAATACGAATAAGAGATGAAGAGAATAATATATAAAATGCAGCTAGCAGCCACTGGCGGAAGGTGGAATAATTGGTGGCCGAAGCAAAGCGGGTAGAGGCACTTTTGGACATAGAACGCCCACAATCTTCGAAGTCGCTCAAGCTTAGGGACCTGGGTATTACATGACCAGCTCATATCCACATCTTCTGAAAGAATATACCCAGTTGTATCTCCTTTCATGTTCCCGTCTCGGTCATAGCTCACCACGAGCTGTTGGGCGGTACCTCTTTGCTTAGAGTCACCCAATCTCACTGTCAATTTTTGAGGTGGCACCCGTGTCCAGATATGCCTTTAAGTATGTGGATAGGAAATGAAGGATGAACTGGCAATTGAAAGCTCAAAGCTTCTTCTTCCTTACTGACGTTATCTCCTGGAAGAGCAGCCTGCTCCTCAAAAGGTTCTTCCCAATGATCAAATGTTATAGGGCCATCAGGAAATACCAGCGTAATGTCCGACAGTGGTCCAAAATTCCCAAAAGCTGCAGATAATTCCGCAATAGATTGGTCGCGAGTGGCGGTTAACGTTAGTTGCTGTAAACGAGGACAACTTTTTTGTATGAAGGCAATGTCTTCTGCTGGTAAAGGAAGTACGTGATCGTCGTCATTCTGTCGAGGAGTGTGGACAAGCACAAGTAGGTGTAAGGATGGTCCATGATGAGCCCCGATCCGATGGTAGGGAGCAGTCTGTGAACGGAAGAGGACTCGAGAGATAAGGTTTCAAGTGGGCCACAGGCAGAAATGAATTCCTCCAGTTGGGAATAATCTTCTTCCACATGGTTTTGGTACTGCACCTGCAATTTTAAACGGCGCAACGTAGTTAATTGATGAGCAGTTTCTGGGGCCACCAGGTAAGGCAATGGGAAGAAGCTCTGTAAGGATTCTAAAGACGATGGTTCCGTCATTTGAATGGATAAATCTGCGAAAGAATCCGGAGCAAGGAGTTAATGGAGTTTCCGGAGGTTTTTCTTAGGAAGAACGGACGGCATTGCAAAGGTGGATCCTACGTTTCTCTGGAGTTCTGCGGCGCCTCTCCTGAATTCATAAGCGCCAGTTCGACGACGCTCGACCGGTGGATTCACAACCAGAGCATTGAGGTTTGGAGAATGGACAACAACCCATTGGAGAACAATGTAGCTGACATCTCCCTCCACACTATAATGGTTCTTCTCGATAGTACGCAATGAGAGTGGACCAAGGCTTGCTCATCAGAGTCAATAAACATTGTCCATGTGTCGCGCCCTGCACCAAGCCCCCAGTGCTTCACAGAAATCGTCACATGAGGACAATTCTCTTCCAAAGTTTTGAGCATATAACTCGGGATTCGATCATGTGGGAAGGCAAAGTTGAAGTGGCGAAGCCTGGATAGCGAAGGGAGAAGTCGAATGACAGGCTCCCATCTATCTTCTCGAGCACTCTCGTTTCGTTTCTGATCCACGTATATCACAGGCTTCGAGCCTGGAGTACGATACACACTGAATGTCGGATGTTGAATAAAATCCAGCTATCTTTGCTGTTCAACTCAAGCCAGTGCCCGATTCGCGTGTGAGTATCCCTCAGCGGTCGATATCAAAGTTCAGCGAGCATTCCAGCACTGTGAATGGCAATGTGACGTCGTAAAAGAGCTTGTTAACACGGAGAAGAGAGAATATGTCCGATTTCGAGCTGTCATTAACCTGAATAAGCATTAGTTCTTCAGAATAGAGAGGAAGAGATGTGAGATGCAGGTACCAAATGAACGATCTCATTCAAAATGTCCACATCTAGAGTACTTAAAGAGAATTTTGACGGGGAGAGGCTTAAGGCTGGCATCAAGTGTACATTCAGGTGCTCGGACAGTGGACTCAAGGCCCCTACGACCAGATGGAGGTGTAAATTGAGTAGCGTCAAACACTGCCACCGCAAGGTTCCACCTGGTTCAAGTGATCCTTGTCCAATACCTGAGCTAAACTCAGCTTTTCTAGCAAGCCACCTGAACTCCGAAACAAGTCGTATCTTCTCTACGTTGTCTTTGCGAAGGGATGAAGGTAGAATCAACAGAATGTTTGTAAGGACTAGAGTCAAAATAATAAAATGAGAATCTCACTAGAGTGGGACCTCTGACTCTAGAACTGAACATGATAAAGATAATATCTAACTCAGAAAAGCGAAGTCAATGTTCAATCAACACCTTCATCCCATGTCTTGGTTATGAGCTACAATCGCATTGCTCATGAACACACAATTCCCGATTTCTCAAAGGGCATTCATGTCCACCACCAGGACGAAGCTTAATAATTAGAGAATTTAGCCAATACATGGCTGTAACAGCCCATTAGCAACTGAGTCGAATAAGAGATAGCAGAAGACTGACAAATCCTCAAGAAGGATGATCCATATGTCCAACATAGGACCTTCCTCGTATCAGCCCATATTCTTCCGAGTAGCGTGGGAGGAGACCCAGAAGAACTTATGTCAGCGTCTGCTACATGTCGAGGCAGAGGTGTAGGAAGACAGCCAGCACTGTGTGCCAAGTGAAAAATGGGAGGGCGGGAAGGGGAGGGCCACCCTAGCTCGATGAAAATGACGAACAATACGAGAGCCGCAGATAGTCTTCCTGCAGTGCAGATTCCTTTGGCAGTCGAGCCCAATCTACGAGGATGGCCTAGCGAGGGTCATTGCTGCGGCAGGCCTTGGTTTATAAAATAATATCCAAGGATGGAAAGAGGGATGGCAGGTTTGAGGGGGTTGGTAGGTTTGGAGAGCTCCTGGATGGCCAACTATAAGACACCGATGATCTAATAAACGATGAGAGGAAAGCTTACGCTCGTTATTTCTGTCCTCAAAAGGATGCGGGATCATGGTGGGAGAGGGTAAAGGTTAAAGGTCCTATGTCCGGTTATTGTTCTCAGCCTAAGAGGCAACATGTTTATATGTCGGCGAGTGAACAAACCTTGGAAAAAGTGTGAGAAAGTCTTGGATTCATGGAATTTGTATCTCGTCCTGGTGGCGGCACGATGACCAGGTCATCACTGCGCCCAGTGCGTGAAAGAAGACCAATACATGTTCTGCTATTGTCCACGAAAATAGTAGTGATGTCTGGGAGTTCTCCCAGAAGAACGATGGTGTAGGGTTATGGACGAGCCAGGGTGGACACGTTTGAATTCAACGAAATCTTCAGCGGCGAGGGTTAGCGTGCATGTCGAGCAGGCAAGCTGCTCGGTCACACTCCGTAAAACTCCTTTCACGTATATGGTGCGGGTTGCCAGTGAGCGTGGAAAAAAAGAGGGGTCATCGACACGGCGGCTTTGGTCGAACAGGATGGAGGTGTGGAAGAAAATGTGCCAAGCACGGAGTACATTTCTCAACCTTTGACGGCCATCACATTCTTTGCCAATTCTACGTACGCACGGAAAATGACCCGCTTGTCTGCATCCTTGTTATACTTGATCGCGTCCATATTTCACGGCCATTGTTGAGCGACTTTTTCCCCAAGAAAAGACGGGACTTGTCTGGAGTGGCTCGATGACGACTCCATTTTGTGCCGCCTGATTGACAGTGTCGTGCATCTAACGTGGCCGGCTCGTACCTCCGTGAGCAACACCGGATTGTCATTGAAAATGACGCATTTCGCATCCACAACATCCGGGAGAATCAGCTTTCGAATGCCCGTGACCACGCACCAGTTGAACCTCTAAATTGCTGAGTAAGGAGGACGCGTCATCAAAGACGGTATAAAAAGTATTGTGAATTTCGTGCTCTTGCTATTGATTGTTAACCCAACATAACCGCTCGTTTTTTTGGGCGAAGAGATATGAAAGTCATCATTATCGGTGCTGCAGGTACTATTTCTTGATCCTTTTTCTCCAAAACCAATTAGATATGATCATAACTGACCCTTTTCAGGTGCTATTGGCAGTCATGTCCTTACGTCCTGCCTCAAACGCAACTTCACTGTAACAGCTTTCGTTCGCAGCCCTTCCAAAATCCCACAAGACCTCCACACTAATCCGAATCTCACAATCATCCAAGGTGACGCGTCTGACAAGGCTGCACTTATCTCTGCGATCTCAGGGCACGACGCTGTCGTTCAAGCTGCAGTATATGGTGTCGATTTTGTTTTACCGTGGACTGATCTTACACCGTCTCTCGAGTCAGAGAAAGTAGTTGCTGCCGTCGTCGATGCAGCTGTTGAGATTCAATCCAGGAGATCAAAGGATGGTGGGAATCCTTTGAGGTTTTGGAACGTTTCAGGGCAAGTTGTCATGGACTACCCTCCCAACAACGCGAAATTGCTGTCAGATATCATGCCTCTACATCCTGAGCATAAAGCAAATTGGCAGTACCTAGTCAAACACGGCGAAACGCTGGACTGGAGTTTGATTTGTCCTGGGATGATTGAAAAGGGTGAAGTGAGTACTTGCAGCTACTTCTTTCAATCTTCTGGAAACTCAATATTTATTATTAGCCACGCGGACCTTTAGAGGTAACAACAGACATTCCTGGTCTTTGGGTACACCCATGGATCATACCAGGTCGTCTTCCCTTCATCGGTCCATACTTTAACATCATATACAATTGGACTCAAACAGGAGTCACATTCGGAACATTAGGGGAATTTGTAGCTGATAACTTAGGTCCAGGAGGGGAGCTTTCGAAGAAACGGGTTGGGGTTTTAGAGAACAGGCATGCCAAGAGATGATGGCTCAAAGAGTGGTGGGAGGGAATTGGAGGCCCCCGAGAATTCAAATTGATTTGGGCAACAGAAATGGCTCGCGCTGCTGTAGAAAATAATTATTTTGTTGGGGATATGGCTAGTCTATATTTTTCCCATGAGCAAGTTCGCAATCATTTCTCTTCCCGTAATGCGAATCGTATTGTAGAGTGCTGAAAAATCTAACGTCGAGGTAAAAGTATCTGCGAACCCAAAGGGAAGCATCGGAGGGATCCAACCTGTCAGTTCCAGATTAGGTCAGAGCTAATCAAGACAAGCGACAACAAAGGTGAACCCACCAACAGAGTATTCTAAAGCAAAACAGCCCTCATGCATTTTATACTGCTTGGTGTGCCCCCTCGGAGTAGGATTCATCGTTCCAGGTGGATACCTCTCAATCTCGAAATCACCAGCTCTAAAAGCCCACTGTTCGCCGACCAAGATATGGAAATAATTATCCGCAGAATTCCATCCCGAATGACCTTCCGTCCCCAAAGGCGTGCCAAAGATGATTAAATATTCGGTTATAGATGCATGGATAAGGAACATTGCACCCATTGCACCACCCGCGTTGTTGAACACCCACTCCGAAGGATCCTCCCAGTTGGTGTTGATACGGACGTTAGTACCAGCGTATTCGGTGGAGAGGTTGGCAACGATATGGGAGATGATGGAAGGCATATCGTCTTTGACGGGGGACGAGGCTATGGCCTCTTTGGCTAGAGCATGAAGGCTGTGCCTGTCGAGACGGTACCAACGGTGATTTATGGTGTCAAGAAAGCGGAAGAAGACCAGGAGAATAATGGAAAAACTGGCCAACCGAAATGCACCGGTCTTTGCTGAGGCCATGATGAAGGGAACGGGAAAGTGTGATTTTGAACTCTTAGCTGGTACGGTAGATTTATAAGTCAAAGATGACGGCACGAAAACAATGGCTGTGTTTGTGGTACGACTCGGAGGACACGACTGAGAGTTCGTTTTCGCGTAATCAGTCCACGAATGGCACGACTTGTATTTATAGTTTAATACCTCCCATCTCCTTTCCTTGGCATGGATAAACCATTTGCATTGTTACTAAGCATTCCTTCATAAACCCAAGGTTGTCTCTACTGAGGACGTGATAATATGTCAATGGAGAGAGTCTCGGTAATTCCTCTTTGTCCGCAGGAACTCGGATAGGCAGTCAAATCAAATGACCCGTCGCTGTATTATTTATGAATTGTGAGGAAGCGCAGGTTGCGAAAACAAGGCTATTCCGCTGAGCTCGGGTCACATGACCGATTGTGGGTTCTGTCACAATATGTGGCAATGCTGTCTCTCTTTCTAACTTCTATCTCTTCCTCTTGAGCGGGTTTGAGTCCAACATTTGTAATACCCATAGAGCAGCTCTATGCTCATACAATACAACAATCTTGCATCATTCAGTCTTGGCTGTTTAACGTAACTCAAGCACAAACCGTTTCCGAGTCGTCCCTGTGATGGTCGACACCAAGGAGCAAGAGAGAAGAGAGGAGGAGCGAGCGTGGCGAGGAATCCTCAATGAGAGTAAGAAAGAGTTGATTCACTGAGGAACCGAGAAGTCCTGAACGTCGTGAACATAACTTGGATAAAATTCTCCGTCCGTAAAAAAAAAAGGGCTTCATAAACGACAAGTATGCTATCGAGACAAGGACATCCCACAACATCTGTCTGCTCTAAACAGCCTTGATTCCTCGCAAGTGACACCTTTGCTCACCCAGCCACCCGTTGCTGCGGAAATTTGCCAGTGTGGGTATTCTGTCCCTTGGGGATTAGAATTCTGGGAGCGGTTCCGTCGCGGCCATTTCGCGACCAAAAAGCATGGGTCCTGTGTAGTTTTGAAGGTCATTCTTTGCTTGAGCGCCTTGAGCACCTCGCTGTAGGATGGTGGTTCGTCATCCAAGGCTCCATCGTAGTATGTTCCATTTCCTCCCCATAGCCCGCTGTACAGTACCAGATTTCGATCCACCACAGGATATTTTCCGAACTGAAGAACAAGTTTTCGAAGGGTTAACGGTAGTGATCGAATATGTTTCTTCAGCTGAATAGCTAGATGAAAGGCAATATGCACTGGAGAAGGAGGTGGTAGCGTACCAGCTTGTGTTGTCCATTGCAGATAAGATAAAGCAATTCGAGCCTCGGGAATGCATTTGCAATAGTGGAGTTAATAGATGTTATTCAAAAGGATGGATGCTGTACCCAAAGAACGGGGTCCGTTCGTCCCAATTCCATTCTAACAAGGTGAGGTTCACCGCATCGAGGGTGACCAATTGAGGTAGTTGGCGCAGCAGCTTCAGGATAGGTGGGCGTGTTACAGATTCAACCTCCATAGATAGATAGTATTCAGTGACATGGGGGAAGCATGGAAAATTTCATCGGCCGACGAGCACAGGCTAAGGGTGCGGGCGCTGGGAATTTTCGCTTCAGAAAAGGCAGTAGCGAGTTTGAGGCTGTTTTTATCTGGACTTCCCAGGATTTCGAGTGTTCTCAAGTTCGAGAGAACGTGCAATGCGCGTGCCAATTCTTGGAAGACTGTCACGGCTGAAAAGGAGGTGAGGGTGATATTGAGAGTCCTGGAGGGTTGATGAATCATATCGTCAAAGTATGAATTCATGTCGTACTCCACATATTTGGCAAGGAAAGGTTCCCGAATGGCTACTATCTCCAATTTCTCAACGAGTTCCGTCTTAGCAGCAGAACGGCCCGCGAAAAAATTTCCCTTCCTAGCTTTGCTGGTCAAAATAACATTGATGGTTTGGTATAACAGTGGAAGAGCATTAGCGCGAAGAGAACGACATGTTTTCAAGAGTGCGTTCAAGATTTTGCTCCTTTCTTGAAGCATTTCGTCGTAGACAGGGACACGAGGATAGAGATCTGCTGCAAAGTCTCCCAAAGACTCATCACAGAAGCAAGCTGGAAATTTTGGGAAGCGTGGAAGTAGCAGACCATGTAGAGAATCTCCGTTGGAACTTGAAGGACGACGCTGTTCTGACCGCCCCGAGGACCTGACTGTGGCTCCTGAGATTCCTGGACTGTCACAAGGCGTGTGATTGTTTGAGAAACTTTTTTTTTGGACCTTCAGGTGGCTCGTGGAGGCATGATAGAAGAATGGAGGATATTTGTTGAAATGATGGTGGTTGTATGAAGCCAAGAGGTATCACCCCCTCCATTAACATTCGTGTTGCTTATTTAGAGGCTTTGTTTTTGTAGCACAGACAGCGATAGCAGTTTTCATTATAATGAACCATTGTCACTGGTCATTGTTTGGCTTCGTAGCTGAAGTAACAGCGCCAATGTCCTCTTCGTTCCTTCGTCTCGCCATATCTGGCCAATCCACTTTCATTGATGTGATCAATCCAATATGAGACTTGCCGGGGTATCTGATATGGTCCCGAAGATCACTATAATCCTAGTCCAAGGAGCATTCCTGACCAGATCAGTCAAACTCCACCCTCACGAATTCTCGCGACGTCTTCCTGACTCACATTCATAGTCCACTTAGGCGAGACGAATTCCACGTTCTTCACAAGCGTTTAGGAGATCCCGGTAACCGCGAGTGGCATCCCGGCTTGGAATTCGCCACTGCAAATATCTTTGCCCACGCACATGTGAGGACCATCAGAGAGTGTCACGGCATCCTTGTAACATTGAAATGAACGGGAGCCATGTCATGGGGAAAGAAGGAAGGAAATTAGAACTATTGAACGTTTTACATCGTCCCCCCCCCCCCCCCCAAACACTGTCTGGTAAAATAGCACGCCAACACGCACTGTGATGCTGTTTCCATTTTAGAGACCAGGAGGTTCATGTGCAATGATGACGTTAGACAAAGGCGCTCGAAGAGTTTTAGGTTTTCTAATTCAAAGGTAGTCATAACAGTACAAGACTCGTTTTGGATCTTTAGTTCGTTCGTCAAACATTGGCAACTACGTTGACAAAATCATCTACAACATCTATCACCGTGGAACAACCTGGATTCCTCGCATTTGACTTCTTTTTGAACCCACTTGCCCTCAGACCCAAGAGTTATCTGCCAGTGTGGGGCATCTCTTCTGCCGGCATCGGCATTTCTGGTTGTATTCCATTTTACAACAAAGTAGCATGGGTCTTGTCTTGTTCCAAAGGACATTCTCTGCTTGAACGCTTCAAGTACCTCGCTGTAGTTCGGCTCCCCCCAAAAGGGAAAAAATCCCAAGTGAAGAACGAGTTTTCGGAGACTCAGTGGAAGCGTTGGAATATGTTCCATGGTCTGCATTTATAAACATTAGCCGATAAGGGAGAGCAGAGGCTTTATGTAACCCACGTGATTGGCTACACCTTCACAGGTGAGATAGAGCAGTTCAAGCCTCGGAAAGGCGTTCGCTTTTGCACGCTTAGTGTTGCGTAACGGATCTGTCAAAAGAGCATACCGAAGAATGGCAGTCCTTCGCTCCGACGAGTCCACCGCCAATCTAAATGTGTCAAATTCACACCATCTAGAATGCGCAACTGCGGCATTTGGCGCAACAGTTTCAATATATTTCTGCCTCCTTCAACTTCACCCTCCAAAGACAAATTGAATTCGGTGACATTGGGAAAGACATGTAAGATGCCGTCGGCCGAAGTGCACAGACTAAGCTTGCGGACGGTGGGGAGTTGTACTTTAGAAAAGGCGCCGGTGAGCTTGAGTCGGTTTTGCTCTGGACATGCGAGGATTTCAAGGGTTTCCAAATTGGGCAGGATTTGCAAGACTCGGGCCAATTCCTTGAAGACCGCCAAAGCAGAAAAAGAAGTGAGGACGACATGGAAAGCCCTGGATGGGTACTAAGATGAATGAAGAGGATATTGATATGTTTTCTTACTTCACGTAATTGGCAAGGAAGGGGTGCCGAATAGTAACTATCTCCATTTTCTCAACCAGTTCAGTCGCAAGGGACTTCGCAGTGAAACGATCTGGAGAGTAAGTCCCGATAAACGCTCTGCGTGTCAAAATAACGCTTATGGTCTGGTATAACAAAGGGAGAGCGTTGGACCGAAGTGAGCGACAAGTTTTAGAGAGTACACTCAGGACTTGGGCCATTCGCTCGATCGTGTCGTCGTAGACAGTCACATCGGGAGGAACCTCAATTGGAAGTTTTCCAGGAGGAAGAAGTTTTCCGATAGAAATGCCCTTCGATAAAGCCAGAGGAAATTGTACAGAAGTGTAATGGCGACAGATCATGCCAAGTATCTCGATGGGCACGTGAAGAACGACACCAGACTGGTGAACGTGGGGATCCGTCTCTGGTTTCTGAGCTTCTTGAATCGTTATAATTCTCGTGGGCTTCCGGGGAGAATTTTTCTTCGCTCGCTTGGGCATCCTGAAAGAATCGAAGATGATACGCGTTCAAATGACCGTGGCGGTTAGAGGCAAGATGTCGCGCCCACATTGGTGTCAGACTATTTATTTTTAAAATCTCTTTGTTTCAGCCTCGTGGCCTCGCGGTCAGCTGTTTTCCATGAACCATCATGATTGGTTGTTGGGTCACAGTTCGAAGTGACTCGCGTCTTCCTACCCTTTGCATTTTGTCACCACGACATATGGCCAATCCCTCTCGTGTGAAGCCCGAGCCCAACGAGATAAAAGTTAGAATCCTAATAGCTGGGTAAAATATCTAAGCAAAGTCTTCGTATAATTTTGGAAAGTGGCCAATCCTGATCGTGACTTCTGTTCATTACATCCTGTGTCAGCGAATATATTCTATGCAGCCTGTTGATCATGAGCAACGATCCAAACATGAGAATGAATCCAAAAAATGAGAATTACATATATCTGGTTATAAATATCAGAAGTAAGGGCATGTAATTCAAGTGAATGCCTCATCCTCAGAGACTCAGGAATCAATAGTTGATAAATCCATGTGCTAATTCAACCGCGGCTGCCGAGTATGTCAGTCGAACCCAGCAGATTCTTAAGCTGTGGTAGTCAACCAGCTGGTGTACCAAGCAAAGTACCGATAACAAGCGGCCCCCATTCGTTATATAAGTGACTTTGATGTCAAGGGTACAATTGGCCGTCCCTTCCTTGGGTTTGTAGCTCTTGGCGGACTATCAGAGCAAAAAGCGTCCGCAACACCTGTCCGCAGCGAAAACCTTTGATGCCGCGCATGCCACCTCTTGAGAATCCCATTTGTTACCTGACGTTGACCAAAACTTCCAGTGTAAAGCCTCTGCATCTCCCGAGCCAATAAGAGATCCACTAGTCCATGGGACAACTGCGACCAAGTGGCATGGCTGTTCTCTCGCTTTCCCAAGTATCCGCTTCGCAAACACCTTACGAAGTCTTGACTGGCTTTCGGGCCATCGCTCTTGACGAAAGGTTCGTAAGTCAAGGACAAGCTTTCGAAGAGTTAATGGGAGTGTTGCAATACAGTCGTAAAGCTGGAAATATAATATGAATCATGAGATTGGGGGACTAAACATGGAAGGATTTTCATACCCATTCATCAGGCCCATGAGCACCAAGGTAAAGCAGTTCGAGTCTCTGAAAGCCATTCTCTGGGAACTTTTAAGTATAATTTGATAGGACTATTTAGACAACAGCGCACCCAAGAACGGATTGTCAGAGGCTTGAGGGATGGTATAGTAACGCCCCCAAGTGATGTTCACACCATCCAGAATGAGCAGCTGTGGTAGTTGGCTGGCCAATTTTAAGGTACTGTGAATTCCAGGATTATGTTCGTCCAATCTTGCGTAATATTCAGTCACGTTAGGAAATACGTGGAAAATGGCGTGTGCTGAGCAGCATAAGCTCAGCGAACGGACGCTGGGGATTATCACTTGGGAAAAAGCACTTGTGAGCGTGGTACTATCGCCTACGAGACACGATAGAACCTCAAAGATCTCTAAATTTGGCAGAAGCTGCAAAGCACGAGCCAATTCTTTGAAGACCCCAGCCGCCGCAAACGAAGTGAGGCTAATGTGAAGAGCCCTGAAAGGAGATTGAGATAGATGGCCAAAAGAAAGAAAGAAAAAAGTAGGAAGATCATACCGCACGTAGTTGGCAAGGCATGGTTCTCGAATGGTTACTATCTCTAATTTCTCAACAAGTTCCTTCGCAAGGGCCTTGTAAACTCTATTGTCCACAGTGTAAGTCACTGCGCCTGCTTTGTGTTTCCACATAACACAAATGGTTCGATAGAGCAACGGAAGTGCGTTAACGCGAAGGGAGCGACACGTTCTAGAGAGTGCACTTAAATATTTCGCGCTTTCCTGGAGCGACTCGTCGTACACAGTCACGTTGGAAAGCCAACCCGATGGGCGTACATTAGCACGAAGACCCCTTGCTGAAGCCAGTGGAAATTTAGGAGAAGCATGATAGCTGCATATCATGCTGAGAATTTCCATGGGCACTTGAAGAAAGGCGCCCTTGCTGGCTTGGGCATTCGAAGCTAGCTCCTGACCTTCTTGAACAGTCACAACGCTCGTCGACTTTCGAGAAATATTCTTCTTGGACTGTCGTGTGGACCGTTTGGGCATGGTAGAAGATTCGAGAAAAACGTGTCTGAAGAGATTGTGGGCGTCTGAAAGGAAAGGAATTCATCGCGTCGTGGTGATCCTGAGTCACCTCCATTACGATCACTCGCTCCGAGGGTTCTCTGCGGCACTCGTCCCCACGACACAGAAACGTAAAACATCATTAAAATGTGAAACGCAAGTCACAATGGTCCCGACTGCACCAAAAAAAATACATATTTGAGTGGTCACGTACTATGTCGGCGATGGAGGAGCTGCCTGTGAAGGTGAACAGAAGACCTGATGTTGTGTAGTTGCTTGCCCAAGCAGCAAATACTGAGACAATGCCCAAAGAGGATGGCGAGAAATGTTGGTCTCAGGAAAAGTAGGAAAATTGGAGGTCATGCAGTTGTTCGCTGTATCAATCATCAGAGGAACATTGATGATGGTGGCCGTGATTTTAAGAGGCATAGGCCTGCCCTAAAACTTCTGCCGGGAGGTGCCCAAAGCAGTTCAATTATATAAATGCCAACAAGATACTGACTTTAACAAAAAGATATCATAAGAGTGTATGTAAAATGTCCATCAGAGAAGAAAAGTGTGCGAGCATAATAGGTCAAAGTTTGGAGGCGAGAACTCTTCTCAAACTCAGGATGAGTAAGACTACTCGGGAAAACAGGGGACATTAGGCTGTTCGAAAACGTAGATGATGTGGGGTTTGGAATACGTTTGTCCTGGGGTTCTGCAAATGGTAAAGGGCGAGGCATAACAGTGGTAACCAGCCGAATGTCCATCCGCTGTGTAATGTTCACAACCACCGCGTCCTCCTCCGTCATCTTAGCGTCCGTCCCATCAGTTGCCATGGAATCGCGAGACTGACTGAGACCGAGGAGAACACTGAGTGGTTTCTACTGGCTAAAAGTAGAAGGAGGAGGGCATAGTAGAGGAGGAAGTGTGAAGAGCAGGGCCACGAGGTGAGATAGCAATACAGGTCTCATGAACTAGTGTCTCGTGGGCGACCTTGTTGAGTAGACTGAGGGAGATGAAACGATCGTGGGCAGTTCTATGAATTCACTCGATAGTCCCTTGCGCCACTGGTAGAGGTGGTACTACGCGAGGTCTCGTGCCTGGACTCTCACCGCCATCCGATAAATGGTCGGAAGTGCACTTTGCGTATTTCTTCATTTCGATTCGACAGTCCAGGTGGTGAACCAATGCCTAAAGCAAAGGCTATGTTCCTCCTTCACCAACCATTATAAGATGTCGCTCCAATACGCCAGGCGAACACTTCTACCAATGCAGGAGAGTAATTGGGGTTGGAATGCGACGAAGAACCAGCCGGAGGCTTTGAACCAACTAGATAATCTTATATCAGTCGGCCGAACAACAATCATAAAAGCCAAAGTGGACATTTCATACCTAACGATCTTGTTTCGAAGGTATTACAAGCTCTCCATGGCAATACTGTCCATCTTCTTGCTCGACGTCTTCCACAGGCTACGTCATTTCGACTAGCTCTTTCCAATTAGGAGTTAAGCTACCTGTTCCCGTGGTTGCAGCAGTATTCGGCGGGGTAGGCACCTCGCTTCACAGAACAGAAGGGAGGAAGGTGGTTTGGCAGCAGAAGTAATCCAATTTCGGCAGCACCAAACGAATGAGGCGCCAGCGGTGGGCTGTAGTGGAGGTCATTGGGGTTGGACACTTGCTGAAGCACTTTTCTTTGATGCCAAATTGGCGAGTCCATAATTGGATTCACGGCCATGATGCATGAGCGGTTCATTGGTAGCCAAGGTTGTTGAGTGTTGGGAGTTCCTAGGAGAGGCGACGGAGCTGAATGAAGATATAATCGCATTGGGTTTATGGTTCGAGAAGTTGCTGAGAGGATAAACAGCAGGAGGCAAAGGAAGGTGCACGTCTCACTGGATGTGGGGAATCGCACGAGTGGTGAGAGCTTTGGCAGTAAAGGAGGAGCTAAATTCGCAAACAGAAATCAGAAAGGCGACAAGAGGCAGAGAAAAAAAAAAAATGTGAGCTACCTATATACATGTCCATTCACCTGGTTCATCAGCTCATTCGCTGGAGCATGCGTTGGACCAGGTGGAGCGACACTCATAGATGGAGACCCATCCATAATAATGGCAAGTCGCTTATTCTCGTCACCCTTTTCTTTGATCCCTCTTGTAGCCGTCTTCGCGAACATTGTGCGGGTTAGAAAGAGGGTGTCTCGGTGATAGCTTGACTGTTTCGCGCTTGTCAGGAACAACTGTATGCCCCGGTCCCCGAACACTAATGGCCTTCCAACCAGATCTGTCCTCATCCCCGTCATTGTCTTCGTCGTCGGCAGTTGTAGTGGACGATCCGAACCCATTGAATGAAAGTTGCAGCACTCAAAGGGAAGAGTCGACGACGGGAAATTCGGACTCTGAACCTCTGCTGTCTTTCTTGTGGCTCCTTCTAGTACTGCCAGAGAATGAGGTGGAAGAGGGGTAGAGGAGAACCGTCTGAAGACGGCGCAGAAGTCGAAGAATGTGTGAAAGCGCGAGACACAGGCTCGTTGACGACTGCCAGTGTTTTGGGGACTCTGTTTTGGCTCCCAGTAATAGATCGATCGATACCAGAGCCTGGCGAAGATGTCGTTCTCAAAACCTCAGGATGCGAGAGTATGTTGGACTGAGCACCGAAACTGCTCCACGACGGAGTGTTCGAGTTCCGGCTATGTTAACATGCCGGTACTTGTATGCGCGAAACAGGAATAACGTCCCTCACGGAATATGGATTTGAAAGGGAGGGGCGTCTGAGAACGTGCGGGGTACAGACGCGGCCCTTGGAGTCATATTCGCAAGCGAAGATCGAGAGCGAGGGACAGCTGGCGGCACTTGCGGAAGAGATAGTGCAAATCGAGTCGTGCGTCAAAGAGATAGTGCGGCCAGCGATTTTCTCCTGGTTTCATGGCAAGGACCGTCTACTTCGGTAAATCCAAATACGGTGGGCTGCGTTGTCTAGGATGGAGAGAGGCCGGCATATCTATTTTGTACAAGACGTTAGGAGATACGAACAGTAGGAAGGGGAAGGACGTACTTGTCATTGGCGTAGACACGATGTTACCAGTTCCATGGCATCGCAATGCTAGCGTCCTCTAGCGCGTACGTCTTGGCAAATCCGCCAACCCTAACCCGGATACGAAAGGTTCAAGGGAGACAGAAATGATGGCAATTCGATTAGAGTTCCCTGCGGCGGCCATTTGTCCCAGTTCATACCAAGAACGGCCATGACCCACAAAAATCCAAGTTAGACGCCGCTCCAGAGGACCAATGTCCCGCCGAAGCACAGAGCAGGTGCGAGAAACGATAGAGTGGTCCAAACAACAAAGTGGGAAGAGAAAATTCTTCTGATGTTCCCGTTAGAATAACACTATTGAGTAGGCGAAGTAACGGAATTAAGCGCACCTCGAACGAATTTCATTTGCTTCTTCTTCGGGATTTCCTTTCGAGTCGCACAGAGAGAGAGAATGACGGTACCATATGGTGATGGCGTGAAGGAACAAATGCAAATTAAGCGCCTGCATGAATTTCTGCTTCCAGCTATGACATTCCTTCGAAAGCTTGTCATGGATGTTGGCACCATCGTTGCTATTGTAAGCGTTCCAAAACCTCACCAAAATATTTTTCACCTCAGACTGTCTCGATTATGAAGATCTGGCGGCATGCAGCAATTGTCGCTCAGCGCCATGCGCTGCCAGGTGTAATGATGGTTTTTAGGACTAAGCTTACTTTCGACAATGGACACCATTGACAGAATATCATATGGAGCACTGTAGGGTTGTTCACAGTGACCGTGCGACCTGGAATTCGTGAGTGCTACCAAGGCTTGATGTCTTATTCGGACAGCCTTACGAGTGTAACACTGCGGTTTTCCCTTTCCTTGAGCACCTCTTTTTTCATTTATAATTTCTTGTTAAATTGGGGATGTGATTATCATATTCATGGATGCAGAAACGACGAGATCATTGTGGAACCCAGCCTCCATTGATTTACTCTCACGGCCCTCGACAATGCAACCTTGCTTGAAATCTACCCAATTACTCTGCTGTAGCTCTGACTCACATGGTATCAACTATATGAGAGCGCATGCATGTACGAGCCTTCTCACGTTCTCATCATGACCCGCGACCAAGAACCTACAGGTCATGGTCTTGGGGTTATTGACCCGATGTAGAGCTAGGGTACTTGTAGCTCTGTATTAACTTGGGAAGAAAAGAACTGATTTCGTACGTTACGGCCATGGTACGCTTTTTTTTTCTTGGTTCCTCCTACTTCTTGAAGTTGATTCAATCGCTCTCCATACTATACAAAACAATCTTTTTTTCCTGGGGATTTCTCTTATTGAAGTGTCAGCCTGTCCTCTGATGGGGAACCATTGCTTGAGAGCGACCCGCTACAAATGTAGAAGCTCTTGGGAATAGTTGTTATCTATGCGAAAGAGCACAGGAATCTGCCTGTGGACGAGAATGCTCAGATTATGTGATCTAAAAAAGAGGAATACTTTCCCTTGGACTGATTTCTCTCACAATACTGGATGGTGCAACTCACGGAATGGCCCGTTAGGCTTCGGAATCCTGTTACATTTATGCTTTGCGTTTGGTAAAGGAGAGTTTACAGTAGTGGTACACAAAAGAGACATTGATACGGATATTGGAAGGAACGAAAATCGAAGTAGTAGCCTACTAGAGTATTCTACAGACCTATAACTACGAAAACAAGGGAATAAGTATAGTCTATACAATTGCGGATACTTTCACAGAAGGCAGATCTGCGTCAAGGTAGTGGGCAAAAGAACTTTTTCCGGCGACAGCCGATTTCGTTAGATAAAGAGAAGCTTCACTTCTTTCCTTCATGGTCTTTTCCGCCCTTTCCCAGAACAGTTCCTCGTCTTGTCGTAAATCTCCCGGAAAGTAAACGGGGCGCAAGGCACGTCCCACTCCAGGATATATATATTCCGCCTTTGCAAGCACCCTCATGACCTTTCTATCGACCAAGCAACATTTTTCCTCGACCTCAAGTCCGTAATGCTCGGCTGAGCGAGGTACCATGGCAATTATAAACGTATGCACCATGCCTATCGTTCCTACTGCAAATAAGTACCATCGATCATCTTGCACCCCCGCTGCCATAATCAACAAGATAGACCACAAAAATGCAAGAGAAAGGAAAAGGAAGTATGTGAACTGGGGCTCCAACATTTTCTCGGGCATGAATGACTGAGGTGTTCTGGAACCTGAAGATTCGGGTTCGGATGGTTCGTGTGGGGATCCCAGGATGAGAACAGCGTGTTGCGCCCAACCGCCTCCTCTCGTTAACACGCACGTATCTTTGCCATTGAAACGATTGACTCGTGCTTCCGTAAGCTCCTTCGCCCAGTGTGGAAGACTACTTTCAGCAAATGCTAGAACCGTGCCAGCGGTGGTAATCAAAAAAATTGACCAGTTGTTCTTGAGTGCCCAAGGAATGATGGCGATTGCAAGCTGTAGAATAGCAATTGCATAACCTGACCACCACCAGAAGTCGCGTCTTCGTACATGGATATGACTCCTCTTCGCTTGTAGGACGGACAAACATAATCCGGCCTTTTTTCTGCCCGCACCACGATGTAGAATTCGCAAAATGTCTCGATGACCTTTGGGCATCCATGACCTCTCAAAGTCTCTGAGTATACGCGCAGTCACCCAGTACTGATTCATTCTGCTGTACCGACTTTTAACGTCGATGACAGAACAGGGATAGTCGGGAGAAGGCAGAAAACCGTCACCCCTGATGAGGCTCATGAGCGACAAGCAGGCATAAGGCACCCATCCAAAGCTAAAAACCACAGGAGTAGGCAGAAAGTTGTCCCCAGCCTGCTGAGCGATTGCCTTCTGAATAGTGCTGCTGCCTATCAAAAGCAAAACTGACAAGATGTCGGAAGGGTTGGCCCACTGGGCAGCCGCTTCGACGCCAGGTGTAGGCATGGAGGCAAAAGACGTAGGTAAGAGTTGTCTTTGCCGAGGAATGAAGTACGACAATGACACAACGATCTCCATTATATGTCAATGCTTATTCTACAAGGACCTAGCTTCATGGGGCAAACAGGACGCGTTTTGGATTGACGTGATCTGTCCCATCGCGTAAGACATGTTCCTTTTGTTCTTAGCGCTTATATTCGGGTATTCATGCATGGATCACAAGAAGACTCTGCAGAATTTAGACAGTGGAAACAGAAGAGCGACAAATAGACTAACTATTCTATTTACTTCAAAGGATTGTTGCGAGGATACGATGAGACTAACCGCTATGCTATAAGCATAAACTGAAATTCTATCTATGAGGATCGTCTGTTGCGGAGAGTCAAAAGATGTTCAATTCGATGATTGTCAACTCCGTGCAGGATACAAGTAAGTAAGACCCATTGGGAGATAGATGAGTATAAAGGACCCCACTTTGACTCAAGAGAATATAGTTTACGGTGTGCCTTCACATGGTCCCAGTCAAAGAATAATGGATTTTCCGCGGAGGTAGAAGCGTAACGAGCCAATTCCTCCGAGGATGATAATATGGTCTAACCATCATGTAATGTGTTTCATACTGTGGAACTACGCGATAGGCTGAAATTCTTCCATCGTTGAAATCATCAAGATTTTCTAGCTATAAAAAATGTGAGATCAGATATGTTAGATGTGTGTTAAAGATCTCCGATCCTATGTCGTATTGCTCGTCGTTGGATGCGCTTGTTCCGGAGTACAAGGTAAACATTGTACAGCAGGACGGAGCTTCGAATTCGCCTTGCCGCCAAGGTACCCCAGAGTATATCAACAGTGTATTCACAAGAGCCCCCAAATTTAAGTTTCTCTTCCTTCTTCCTTCCCAACCTGAAATCCTCTCTTTTTAACTCCCTTTTCTTTCTTTCCTTCTTTTCTTATCCTTTGTCTGTCAGTCCGCCCGCCATCCTCTCTCTCTTTCTCTCTCTCTAAAGAGCCACAACAGCGATGATGAAGCAAGATATAAAGTCTTCGAGGAAGACTATGGCTTATTCTTCTTGGAATTATTCCTGGATATTCGCCTGTATTTCTTTGATCCGTCTTTTTAGAGAAAGCCATGGGGTTGAAGGCTGCGGCTGGTTCGCAAAAATTCCTTCAAGAGGCTCAAACGAAATACATTTTCTGGGAAATACTCTTCGGACCGTTTTGTGGTGCACCTGCGCGCCAATCCTGCTCGTTCTCAGCGTCCTCTTTCCTCTCATATCTCGTGTCCTTCCATGGTCAATCGAAGAAAGTACCATTTCGGACAAACTAGCACCCATGCCTCATGTGGTTCTTAGCGATGCGGTCAAAAAGAAAGAACTTTCAGTCCCCAAAGCGCACTACGAGGTCTCGGCATTGCATCCTCGCTGGGTTTTGCGAATCACACACCCTCTCTCTTGGGAAGATATCACAGATCCGAACCGTTGTCAGCAGATTCCCTGGTCAGAAGAGTGTCGTGAGAAAGGTTATACCGCTTTAAGCTACTTCATCGATAGTACGATACCGTTATGGACGTCGGCAGGATACAACACGCCCCCAAAAAAACGCACAATCCCACAAAGACGCTGTCTGGCCCTCCGTTACCTATTCGAGTACTCCCGCGCTTATGTGGCCAAGTACGGGTGCCCCCAAGGACCGCAATACGTGTGGATTGACGAGCTTTGTATCTCTCCTTTGGATATCAGCGGCTTCGGGTCTATGCACATTGGGCGGTCACCGAGTCTGTGGTCTCAAAATCAGGGAGACGATATGAAGGAGGAGCGGCAGGAAGAACTCGGTCGACTCACAGACATCTTTCGCACCGCAAAATGTGTGTGCGTTTTTTGTGAACGGTTTGGCTGTGACCATACTGACGTTAACTGCAAATGGGGTCAACGCGCGTGGACACTTTCAGAGATTGTGCATGCATCCACGGTTCTACAGATGACAGCTTCGCATTTCAACTCGGGAAGGTGGAGTTGGGACTTACGGAAGATCGAAGGCCGCTTATTCAAGGGTCACATGAAAGGGCACGCTGAAAGGAACCAGAAGTGGCACCTTCATGCCGTGCTGGAACATGCAACAAATTCAGGTAGCACGTCTTGGCAACACACGATTCAAGCCTTGGTCATCGAAGTTATACGTCGCAGCGACGTTTCAGGCTACGGGTATGGCGGCAGGCATACATACTCCGAAATTGGACGTGCGCTCAATGGCCTTCTTCCTCGGCGGGCCAATCCCAAGTGTTTCTCGAAGAACAATGGTTGGGCAGATCTGACTATGTTGCTCGAACTTAACCAAGGATTTTATAACACTGCTGCCCTAGCTGCGGTTTGTCCTGTTGCCCATCATACGGAGCATTTGCACCGTTGGCTGGCAAAGCCAATCGATCCGAAACCAGGTCAAGAGCGAATCGAACCGCTGGTTAAGGCTTTTCCCATCATAGATCCTTCTCCGCCTGTCAGATCGATATCAGACTTCCGCGGCAGGCCGCAACTTGACGAGGCTTCTGGCCGCCAAGGTCTAAACACCGCCTTGTGTTTAGTGGACCCTCATGTGATTGAGTTGAAGCCGGTGTTCAAACGAGATGGATCTACCATTTACTCCACCCCGATGAACCCTCTTAGGATTTGTGTGTTGGCCACTCTCGGCTTGGTCTTCATTCTGGGCATTGTCGTTATACCTACAAATCGCAATGCTGGTGTTGCTGTATGTTGGCTAACCACTTGCATTTACGCCTTCATACGACTAGCTCTAGGCACGATGTGCGTGAAAATGGACGGATGGGTCTGCTGGGAAGAGCAGGACGGAGAAATGGAGCACCTAGATCGGGTTCATTTCGATTCCAACCTTTCACAGTTTCGAACCTGGGACACCCTCCACCATCTTGCACCCGAGTTTCCTCTTCCTGAAACCACCCCAACCAGAACTGTCACAATCATGGACCTGAAAAATATGATTCAGATTCCTGTCAAGATACCCGCCAACGCCAAAAAACCATCATATATCGTGCCAATTGCGTTGCACGGCAGTGGCATTACCTGTATACTGGTAGTTGATCAGGAAGGGAATGTTAGGGATTCTGAGAATCCAAAAGAGTATGTATGGACGAAGGTGGGCATGGTTCACCTGCCCACTTTCATTTTGGAGGATGCCCGAGTTGTAGGAACTTTCTACGTTGGGGGTCGGCCTCCCCTTGGAATTCAGGGATCGCATTCAACTTGTTGATTTTGTATTCGCTATGAGACCAGAGAGGGACAAGGCTCGTCGAAGTGCCAACTATTCACCTACTGTACAATGCTTTGGGCTGGAACAGATTTTTCTTTATAACTACCGTAGTATACGCTCGAGTGTTGAACACTCAGTTACACCTTTTTAATACATCTGTATTTTGTTTAGTTGATCGTACTTTGCATCTATGAAATAGGTGGTCAAGGGACCTGCTTCAACCATCCATGTTGCCGACATTGATTTAAATACTAGATTTGAGACCAGGTTGGTCCACAAAGTGCATCGTTCTTGATATTACCATTTAAGAAGCTTGAGCACACGTGGTGGTAGGGAAGACAAAGATGGGCTAGAGGCCGAAGCCTGCGACGTTTCGATTTCGCGGCAGGCAAGGGGACGAAGAAGGTTCAGACGAGCTTCGAATTCAATGGCTTTCTAGAGAGAAGAGAATGCAAATATCCTATGAAAAGGCTGAAAAAAAAAAGTCACATGAAGCAAATCCACTATGGAGGTGCAATTAGTAGAAATGGCAGGGTCCCTCAAATCTGCACTCACCGTCTGACAATTAAGGTTAAAACCATCCGCGGCATCTGTCCGCTCCAAATAACCTTGATGCTTCACATGCCATCTCTTTGAAATCCCACTTGTTACCCGTCGTTGGCCAATATTTCCTGTGTATAGACTCGGAACCGGCTGAACTAGTCGTCCTTAGCCAGGCCAATGGGATAACTGCAATCAAATAGCATGGTCTATCTCTTGCCTCTTCAAACATCTGCTCCGCAAACACCTGGCGCAGTCTTGGCTGGTTTTCCGGTCATTGTTCCTGATTAAAAATCCCAACTTCGAGGACAAGTTGTCGAAGGGTTAATGGGAGAATTGGAATAGATTCATATACCTGGCAATACAATATAATTCGCAAGACCGGACGAGGAAGCGTAGAGGGTTCTCATACCTTTGTCTCGTCTGGCCAATGTGGGCCGAGGTAGAGCAGTTCGAGCTTCTCGAAAGCATTTTCTGCGAATGAATTAACATCATGTAAGACAAGTTTGGGAGAGAAGAAAAAAAAACCCCCCGCATACCGAAGAACCACTGGCCTGTATTTCGGTGGCTCCACTCGAAGTACACGTGAGTGGAAGTCTGCACCATCCAGAATTCGCAGGTGGGGAAATTTGTGTGCCAATTGTAAGGTAATTTGGCTTTGTGGATCAAGTTCGTTAGCTATCAGGTAATATTCGGTCACGTTAGGGAACGCATGGGATATTTGCACTGCCGAAGGGCAGAGGCTCAGCGTGCGAACACTGGGAATTTTGACGTAGAAAAAGGTCGAGTTAGCTTGGTAGTAATCAATTCACGACATGAGAAGAGTTCAAATGTCTCCAAGTTTGGTAGAAGTTGCATCACGCAAGCCTTCCAGACCTCGACAGCCGCAAAGGAAGTAACGGCGACACGAAGAGCCCTGGGAGAAGATAAACATGTACGAAAAAAGATACGAGGGTCCTTCTTACTGCACGTAATTGGCGAGGCATGGTTCTCGAAGGTTATTATCTCTAATTTCTAACAAGTTCTGTGGCTAGAGACTTCTCTTCTCTAGTATTTACAACATAAGTCACGGCGCTCGCTTTGTGAGTCCAAAGAACGCAAATGGTTTCGTATAACAAAGCAAGTGCGCTCGCGCGAAGAGAGCGACACGTTCTAGAGAGTGCGCTCAGGCATTGGACGCTCTCCTGCAGTGCCTCTTCGTAGACGATCACATTCAGTATACCGCCTCTGGGTGCATTAGCACAAAGACCCCTCACTGAAGCGATCGGGAAGTTTGGAGAAGTATGATAGCTGCAGATCATGCTGAGAATCTCCGTAGGCACTTGAAGAAATACGCTCCTCCAGCTAGTCTGGGGATTCGACGTTAGCTTCTGGACTTCTTGAATGGTCCCAATTCTCATCGACTTTCGAGGGGTATTCTTCTTAGGTCAACGGGCGGCTCGTTTCGGCATTATAGTAGAGGCGATGAATATGCGCTTGAAATGATTGTGGTGTCTAAAAGCAAAAACGAATGCAGTGTTTACTCTCAACATCATTCTTCTCTGCGGGTCCCGTCCCCAGATAAACATAAACATAAAAGATCAACGAAGGTCAAAACGCGGACAATGCCAAAGGGTTTTACCATTGAACTGTTGTGATGAACTTTAGCTAGTTTTGTGGCTTAGGCACTGATGTCGTTCTGCCAACACCACCACTACATCTGGTCAATCCTTTACGGAGACCTCCGTAACTGCAAAACAGTCAAGCATTTGACTTTTAAGGATGTCTGAAATTGATGGGCGTATACTAGCACGAAGACCCCTCGCTGAAGCCAGCGGAAATTTAGGAGATGCTTGATAGCTGCATATCATGCTGAGAATTTCCACGGGCACTTGAAAAAAGGCGCCCTTGCTGGCTTGGGGATTCGAAGCTAGCTCTTGACCCTCTTGAACGCTCACAATCCTTGCCGACTTTCGAGAAATATTTCTCTTAGACTGTCGCGTGGACCGTGTTGGGCATGGTAGAAGAATAGAGAAAAACGTGTCTGAAAAGATTGTGGGCGTCAGAAAGGAAGGGAATTCATCGCGTTGGTGATCCTGAGTCATCCCATCACTTGCTGGTCTCTGCGGCACCCGTCCCCAGATAAACATCAACATAAAACATCAGCGAATGCGAAACCGTAGACAATCTAGAGGAGTTTTACCATCGAATTATTATCATTGATCGTCAGTCGGCGTTGTGACTTAGGCACTGACGTCATTCTGCCTGTTCTTCCTCTGCCGTCACCACATCTGGTCAATCCTTTACGACGACCTTCACAACTGCAATAAGTCAAGCATTAGACTTTTAAGGATATCAGACATGGCCTCGAAGACTGCGATTATATTATGGTGCCATCCGAGGAGTACATCGACTATGTTTGAACGAGCATTTCTAACCAGGTCTGCCCCAAACTCCCCAACTCTCGCATATTCTTTCTGACACACATCATTATCTGCGTAGGCCAGCTGAATTCCGCGTTCTTCACGAGCCTTTGGGAGATCCCTGGTAAGTCCGAGCGCGATCGAGTGGAATCAGTCCCCTGCTCACTCCTGATCAGGTATTTTGGCTGCGAACGTGCTTCTCCCCGCTACTCTGCAGAAAAGTGTGCGACAGAGTTTAGTCAACATGCTTCTTTAACAATTGATAAGGTGCGAGCGTGTTCGCCGTGTTGTCGGAACACCTTACCTTGTGACCTGATGTAGGTCTGGGACGATATTCAAGGAAACTCCTCGGAGAACTTCAAGACCTTTTCGAAAGATGTTTGTTTCCCTCCAGTTTCCATCTATCACTCAATATCATATGACGTAGATGGCTCAATACCTCTTTCCCCCGTACGTGAAGTGGTGTTTTCTATGAGACATGTGCTGATCTGTCCATTTTAAGTCTCAACGCTGCTCCTACTACGCCAGGACTTCCTGAGAGAGCTCGAGGCAATCCTACATTTCTACCAGAGGCGTCGCTCCTGCAGCCTCATATTGCGCATGCCTTCTTGATTCGCACTCCGGAGAAAGCAGTGCCGTCCTACCACAGACTCTGCTGCGGAGAGGAGTCCAAGGTGACCGGCTTTGAGTACTTTGACCCTAACGAAGTTGGGCTTAAAGAGCTTAGGTTGGTATAAAACACCTCCTATCCTTGATTTTCGCCCTCTGACCCGTTTACAGGGCATTGTACGAGTTCATTGCCTCCAAGTCTTCCACGCCCCCGATCATAATTGACTCTCAAGACCTACTTAATGACCCTCCAAGTGTCATGAAGACCTTCTGCGAGCACGTTGGTGTAGACTTCCAACCATCAATGCTCTCCTGGGACTCGGGTTCTCCTGAACACTTTAAAAAGTGGCCGGGGTTTCATACGTTCGTGTTCTTCCTCTCTTCATCCCCCCTTGCTTATGCGTCTTAGTGATGCTGAAAATTCAACCAGAATCAATAAATGCTCTTCCAAAGCTGCTGAAGGAGCGAAAGAACACCCGGCCGAAGTTAAACAAGCCATTCGAGATAATATGGAGGATTACCAGTGGCTTTCAGAGCGACGCCTTCAGATTTGATTTTTTAGTACTAGTCATGTTGTGTGCTATGCTACCCATACGTCCAATCTCCGCCTTAACACTTCTCCACCGCTCTGAGCGTAGCGCGAGGCAACCTCCAAAATATCCAGATTGCCATTATGTCCTGCAAGAACAATGAATTTCGACCGGTACATATAATTCAAAAGTATAATTATCGGAAATACCTTCTGAGTCCCATAGATGATCCCTGCTGAAAGTGGTACTTCGAAATGTCAATTATTGTCACCTTCCCTGCCCACAAGTAGGTACACATACACAAGGCCTGTATAAGATCAGGCGCAGGAGAACGAGGACCAGTATTACTTTCCTTCCTATTTACAATCTGGGGCACGATCATCCTGTCGCTTTTTTCAGAAAGAAATGAAGGAAAATGAGAGTATTCGCTTGCCCGAGTGCGACAATGGGATAAAGAGAGAATATGGATGTCCGAATTACAATGTTGAGTGAGAGCTGATCGTTCCTTTTGGTATAATCCAGTTTTTCAATGCGGTCGTAATTCTTCCAGAGCATCGTCAACGTGAGAGCTACGAAAGAGGTTTGGCCAGAGGGACATTTAGAAGAAGGGATGAGTACCTTCTATGACGATCATGGCAAGAGACGAGACCAGAACCAGAGATGCAGTCAGATACATCCTATTGCTGGACATGAAAATCTCACATTTTGAGTCAACGGATGTGGAAACGCTCACGTCGATGGCGAAGAAAGATAGCAAGTTAACCTATTCACATCACGTACGACTTGGTCCGGGTGAGTTAGTCCATTCTGGTGTAAAATATCAGGAGTAGCATAAAAATCGCTGAAAATTGATACCGACGCAAATGTAGGATACGAAAGGGATGCCAATGAGCTATGAATATTTTCAAACGAAAAGAGTCATAATGGGGTATCAACGGCTTACAAATGGGCCACAAAGGCTTTCCAAACGAGGTTTACTCTTCAAAGCCCCCACGATGAGCAAAAAAAGCTAGTGAACAAAGTTAATCCGGGATACGAGGGTAAGTATATCTATTCGTCGATACCTGAAGATAAATACACATGAGAGAGAATGTAATCCTACACGAGAAACAATTAGAACGCGCAAGAACCAACCAAAGCCACTCACGCTGGAGGGGCCGCGTAAATGAAAGACGACTAAAGCAAACATAGAGGGTGTGGTAGCGGGACAAGTGTGAGTTGATTGCCGACCAGCAGCTGGTGCTGAATTGCCCACCATGAGCTGAAGCCCATCAAAATGTACCACGGGCGGGAGCGGATAATCCTCCTTGAAATGACTGCCGTAAGGAGTACGGCGGTGCAAACGATGAAGCCGATGATAATAAGTAGGTCGTAAATTATTACTACGGTGGGATCTTCTGGTCTTCCGCTCAACGTCGCTGGAACTGGAAGCTCGAGATCATACTAGTGAATCTGAAAGAAAAGTTCTTAGCTCACCTAAAGAGGTTGGTGGCACAGCCATCCGCAAGGAAGTAACAAGTATTCGCAAAACGTGAGGGGGAAGGAGGAGAGGTAAGGGAAACAGTGCCTGGGATTCGACTGCACATTTAAATGAAGCTGCTCAAAATTATACATATGTGAATTATTAGGAGTTCCCAGCGCGTCTAATGCGAACGTAGAAGTACGGTATAAATGAAAAGACTACACCGCCTCTGACTAAATCGAAGGGTCAGAACAGAACATGCTGTGAGATTTGAACTACTAAAAGTTAAGAATACGTTTCCTCAGCAAATCCTACTATGTGTCTTAAAGACCGACAGTTCTTTGAGTTATAAACTGGGATATTTTTCCAGGTAGCCAATAGGTATGAAACATCTTCGAATCGATGGTTGCGACAAAATAAGTTTCGGCGACTACTCGACCTAACCCCAGGTACGATGTCCGTGAAGGCCAAGGATAGCGAAGGATGTTGGAACACAACATGAGGGATAACTGATGGCTTTGGTACTCTGGCATTTGGACTGCAAGTTTATGTCGCAGCAGGTGGCAAACACGACATACTGAAAAGCGTGGAGTCAATGTCAAACGTTTTAAGTGTAATGGCATATACAATCCTATACAGTTATACAACCTACGAGGGGATAGGAATGGTGTAAATGCCAAAGGATGCAGTTAACGGCACTTATACACCACCCTTTGGAAGTTTCTCCGGACTCAAAGTGGACAGAGACGGTTTCCAAAACATCCATGCCGCCAAAATATCCTATAGTATTGTCTTTATTTCACGCCAATTCAACTCAGACAATTAGTACGTACCCTTTGGGTCCCATAGATCACGCCAGCTGAAAGCGGCACTTAACAAATTTGTCAGTGAAGGAGAAAAGCCGGCAAGGACAATATCCTTACAAACAGCCATGACAAGGTCTGGAGCGGCTGATGGAGGTTCGGAGGAGTTGGTGGACGAAGACCTAGAAACAATCATTCCAATGCTCACACTGTTACATCATCAGATTAAAATCCTGAGAAGTGAGACGGAATGAAGATCTTACCCAACAGCAAGAATTGGGAGGAGGGAGAATATGGATGTCCTGATTGCAATGCTGAGCGAAATCTGATCACCTTGCGTCGTGAAGTTGAGCTGCTGAACGCGGTCATAATTCTTCCAGAGCAAGGTGAAGGTGAAGACTAGAGAATGCATTAAATAACAAAAATTCAAAAGTGAATGGAGGACCTTCGATAATGATCATAGCGATGCATGCAAAGGTGACGAGCCCGGCCGTGAGATACATACTAAGTGCTGGTTCAGTTTGACTAGGACGAAGGGAAGAATGAAAAATAATGACGTGGCGCTCGAGGTGAGGTGGCAAGTCAATCCATGTTCATCGCGGGCAACCTGCTCGGGGTGCCCTAGCCCATTCTAGCACATTCCTTATAAGAAAGATTGGAACAGAGAGGTAGCTCTACCCACCGCGAGTGCCACAAGAAACACGCCGAAATATGCCAGGAAGGGAACCCCAATAAGCTAAGCTGATAATCAAATTGAGAAAGTGTTAAGGGAAGGTGCTTGCTTACAAATGGGCTGAACATTCTTTCCAACCCAGGTCGATTCTTCAAAGCTTCAAGCAATAGTAGGAAGAGCTGAGACACAAGTGAATACAGATCATAATCCTTGCAATATTAGTCTGTATACCTGAAGAAATATGCACAAAAGACAGAATGTATTGCTATGTGGCGTTCAAATGATACCGTCGTCGAAGAACGTAATGGGGAAACTCACGCCGGAGGGGCTGCATATATAAAAGACGATTGAAGCAAACAAAGAAAATGTGGTGGTGGCCCCGGCGTGAGCTGGTGGCCTAACAACAACTGGTGTTGGATCGCCCACCACGAGCCAAATCCCATGAAGATGTACCATTGGCGGGAGCGTACAATTCGCTTCGAAAACACGGCTGTGAGGAGGACAGCTGTGCAGACAAAAAATCCGACTATCAGAAGCAGGTCGAACAGTGCCACCAGCGTAGCATCAACTGAATTTGCGCCCGACGGAGTGGGAGCTAGAATAGCGGGGATTAGTATGGTATGAAGCGGATAGGTTCTGGCATACCAGCAGAATTCTGTGGCGCAGCCATCAAAAGGGAGAAAAAACAAGAACGAAAAGTGAAAAAGAGGGGGTGAGGCAGAAAGGTGTGGTGACCGAACGGGACATAGACGGTGAGGCTCTTGCCTGCCAAGATAGTCTACTTAAGCTGAACCAATCGGTGTGAATACTTGTACCAAATTTGGAAGAGGCACGCCTTGACAGATTCGACCCACCTTAAAACGGATTCGGGTAGATGCATGAGAGACAAAAGCTATGGCCGAATCGATACGGCGAGAAGAAAATCTGCCGGGCGATTAGGGAGCACACCAAATTTCACTAGCACGTTTTCCATCATCGATTCACCGTCTGTGGGTCATTCGGGTTGACTGTCAATCATGTATATAACGAGAATAGCTGGTTTAAAGTGAGGTGAAGTGCAGAGAATTTATGAATTCTTCCCGCTCGCACTCCTCAAGAGTTATACAAACAGCAAAGTGAAATAACGCAACTCAGAGAAGGAGGGAGAACTACTAACGATCGCCCGAACGTGTTTGCTGAGGATGGTGGGCGGTGGGAACCAGAATATTCAAGAATAGATTCCGGAACTGGTTCTTGGCACAGACCATCGCGAACGAAATGAACGTCGAAACAAACTCAAGTTATCTGTTGTGGAAACCTACATATACGCAATTATCTGACCTCGGTCATGCACACCTCGATTCGTACGACCGCTACCCCCGGGCGTGGCATTTAAGAGTGTTTCGCCATTCCCAGTCGACCTTCAACCCCAACGATGTTTTCCCTACAAGACAGTCCTGAATACATTGCGCGAAAGAATCGACCTTTTTCACCTCCAAAGGTCCGCTTTGCGTCATCCAGACTTTCCGACTCGTTATTGACTCTTTCGTCCTTCCAGGTCACTTTGGCCCAGCTTCGAGCCTCGGTACCACCCCATCTATTCCAAAAGAACACGAAAATGGGATTTTTTTACGCATTCAGAGATCTCGCGTTCGTATTGGTCGTGTATAAACTCGGTTGGCAAATCGAACCAGTGTGCACATGGCTCACTCTCATCGGGACATCTCCTATCCTCGTCTCTATCGTCCGAGCTACTCTGTGGGTAACATATTGGATTTTCCAGGGAATATCCATGACTTCGTGCTGGTGTCTGGCACATGAGGCTTCCCATGGCACGCTCAGTCCGCGAGGTTGGGTGAATCATCTTATCGGCTTCCCATATCATACGGTGCGCTCGACTGTGCTCTCTTCGCTGTGAGCTCATCTTATGAGAGCCCTTAGTTTTTATTCGTTCCATACTTTGCATGGAGATCTTCTCATCATGCACACCATCGTGCAGTCACATCAGTGGAGAGAGATGAAAACTACGTGCCCCCAACACGAACTCGCAAAGGACTCCCTGCGAAGCTCCTAGCCAAGGCAGAAGATTATCATGAAATGCTCGAAGAGACACCTATAGTCTGCTTCACAAAGATTGTCGCCATGCAACTCTTCGGACTCGCTTTGTACTTCCTCATCAACATGAAAGGCTCACCACGATATCCATTTGGGACAAATGTACTCTCATTTCACCTTGAATCTACTCCATTCTCATATATTTTAGCACTATTCACCATACTCGTCATTGTTTCGACCCATTGAGTTCTGGTATATTATCGCCTCTGATGTTGGCCTCTTAGCCGTGATATGGGTTCTGCGCGAGTGGACCAAGGTGTACGGATTTTCGGCTCTCTGCAATTTCTATGTCGTTCCATGGATGGTTTGTCTCCTCCCCCTTTCTGACATTGTGTACTCAGACGAGTCCCGTAGCTCACCAATCATTGGATCGTCCTATTGACATACTTGCATCATACAGACCCAACAGTTCCTTACTATCGCGCATCTCAATGGAGCTTCGTACGGGGTGCGATTGCCACAGTTGATCGACCTTTGTTTGGATGGATAGGATCCTATTTCTTCCACAATGTATCCCACACTCATGTAAGCCCCTGGCTCCCATGCTGTAGTTTTGAGCCTGACAGCACTTTTCGAGGTCTCACATCATTTATTCTCTCACGCACCCTTCTGTATGCTTTTAATTTCTTATCTTCCTTGCGTCAGAACTAATTCGATCTCAAGACAATCAGCCAGCCATCACGCAAGCTATCAAGCCGCTCCTTGGCGAGAGTTACAACTACGACTCAACGGTAAGTTTTCGTCCCGCTACGCAAACGCCTTGATATTTATTGTTCCTGACATAGCCTATTTATCGTGCGCTATATCGCACATTCACGGAATGTGAATTCATTGAGGAAGACGAAGAGATTGTTTTCTATAAGAATCGCAAAGGAGAAGCTGCACGAGTATTGGC
Source organism: Flagelloscypha sp. PMI_526 (assembly GCA_021399455.1). NCBI lineage: Eukaryota > Fungi > Basidiomycota > Agaricomycetes > Agaricales > Niaceae > Flagelloscypha > Flagelloscypha sp. PMI_526. The sequence continues at coordinate 1,066,068 of JAJTUO010000018.1, forward strand.
TCCGGATGCGTTGGATTCCCCACCCTCCAGTATTGCCGGATGAGAAGATTTGGACAATCAAAAGTCGCTAGTTGAATGGAATGACTTGGCATTATATCACCTCCTGCCTTTGTATCATCGCAATAGAATTGTATTTATCACGACCAGGTTTACGGAGAATGATACCAATGGTTTTGACTTGCTCACAAATACATGATTGAACTCCAAAAGGTGAAAAGTTCGCAAAAGATACGCTAATCCTCTTACACACTGCCTTGCCACTTGGGCTCAGCATGATAAGACGGTTTCTTCCAAAACATCCATACAGCAATCATGTCCTAAAAGACCCAGTGAGCATTCAAAGTCAAATTATGTGGCAATTCGCTAACCGTTTGGGATCCAAAGATAACCCCTGCCAGAAGAGGTACTAAATAAATGTTAGACAAGCCTAAGCCAGAATCTCAACCCTGCTCACGGCAAGCCATCATAAGGTCTGGAATCGGCGTTCGAGGAGTATCCATAGATCTCTGTACAATCCTTGATATGCTAACGCTGGAAAAATAGTTGATTAGGAATCTCCTAAGTTGGGGAACATCGTACCAAATGGCAATCAGCGGCAGCAGTGAAAAGATAGCGCTTCTGATAAAAATGCTGAATGAAACAAAACTAGTCGGCTTGGAAACCTTCAGAGCGTGGAGTTTGCTACGCTTTTTCAAGAATATCATCAAAATGAGCCCTAGAACCAGCCTTCGGTAAGCTGAGAGGGCACAGCGCTCAGAGAAACACACCTTCGAGTATAATAATCAAACCGCTTGCAAAAAGGACTAAACCAGAGGTAATAAAAGGCCTGGAAAAAAGCATCTATGGGTTCAATACATTTAAAAAAAAGGAAAAAAAGCTAACGTACGAGGAACCAGATGCATGATGGCAGGTGAAATGTGCCTCATTACGCACTACTTTGTCCGAATGTTGGAGCCCGTTCTGATGATCGATTCAATTGACAAGCATGAGTAGGAAGCGACAGTGAACGTACTGCGATGGCAATGAGGAAGATCAACAAATAGGCCAAAAACGGTAATCCAAGTGTCTAATAATCAGCCTTCAATTGGGGAAAGCAACCAGGGTATAGCAAATCCATACGAATGGACTAATCATTTTCTCGAGTCCTGGTTTGTCATAGACTGCTTCAACTAAGAGCAAATAGATCTAGAACCCCTTTAATTGAGCACTATGTTTGAAAAGTGGAAAGAGAGGCTGATGCCAACCTGAAGGAAGAGACCAAGCAACGCCAGCACATTCCTAGGCACAAGCGACAGTTTAGCGACAAACCCTCTCCAAGAGAGGAGTCACGTACCCTGGAGGCGCGGCATATATGAATGAGGATTGTATCAGGCACAGAAACGGCGGAGGAGGGCCAATTGTAAGCTGATTTCCAAGTAGTAGTGAATATTGGATGGACCAGAACGACCCGAGACCCATGAAAATATACCACGGTCGAGAACGAACTATGCGCTTAGAGGTGCAGGCCGTTAGAAGTACACCCGTGCAAACTACAAAGCCGACGATAAGCAATACATCGAAAGTAATGACCAGAGTAGGGCTAAAATTGATTTTAGTCTTGCTCAGGCTCGCGGTGTCTCTGGAACCTAGGCAGCTCAAGATTCAATTTAAAAAAATAACGACGGAGTGAATCCTTAAGAGTGATCACCTTGAAGTGGCACAGCCATGGAAAATGTTAGAAAAGGAAGGCAAAGTAGGAAGGAAAGTGGTGACCGTCTAGAATATCGGCGGTAGAGGAAGCGCCCACGATGCCTTCAACTACTATAAAACCCATCGATCCCAAAAATGGATCCTGTGAGTTGAGTGGACCTTTCATTGGATGACCGAGGTGCTCATCCAAAAATGGACTCACAAGAATATGCACAGCCACCGATAACTCAATTAGCCGCGTCTGCTTTCGCCTCAACACCGTTCCAGCGACCTCCATCCAAATATGGGCAAGAATATCCAACTTTGCTTATACTGTGACCCGGGCGTCAACGTTGCGAGAAAGCTTCCCACCATCACGTTACACGCCTATTCTAATTGCGGCCAGACGAGCAGAGGACATCGTTACGTATATGTATGTCTTGGTCTTATTGGGACGGTCACGATGCGAATTCCCTTGGAGGGCTGGTCTTCCACATTCTTTTGGTCTTGATTCTTATTTTTTTACTGCTCATTCATTCTTTGCCATGAGTCCTTGGAAGGTGTCTGAAGGTACGCAAAACAGCTAGGCTGTACCTCACCTCCTTTAACTCAAATTCGATGGGCGTTTCTTTAGAGTATTTAACTTCCAACGCTGGCGTGGACGTGGGCATTACCCAACGCGTCATTGGCTTTGACGTCCTCTTGATAGTTGGATTTTTCCCTTGTACAGCAGTTCTCCTTACCGCAGCCTTTTCGAAAAGGGTCGTACGCTCGCCACAGTGGTTCGTGTTTATGGCCTTTGGATCCTGGTGGTCAATCCAACATCTGTTGTTGTTGGGGAATCAGCTTACCTCGAGAGCACCACCGCATGCCCTTTGCTTAATTCAGTCGGCGTTGATTTACGCAGCGCCTCCAGCGTAAGACACTCTGTTTAATTCTAGTCGAAAGTATTCTCAATATCCATGGAAAAGGACTGCCCTCAGCTTATTAGCCCTCTTTCTTCAGGTACGTCCATTTCGTCCTGTAGTACTCACGATCGTCGTTCTCATGACAGGTAGATTCTTCTTCGACTTGTCGAATGCCTTGAAAACAAATCTGGGGTGGAATCTTTGTTTAGTCCAGCGGTGAGTAGTATCAGAACTTTGAAGTCGATAAGTGTTCCGAGTCCAATCTGCAAGCTTGTCGCGACTCCCATTGTGGTATATGCCGGAGTGATTATTTTAGCATTGTCTGTATGTTAATCATATGTTGACATTGGACTCTTCTAACAAAATTTTATTACAATAGATCGGCATTATCAATCCAGAGCAAGTGGCTCGCGACCCACAGAGAGTAACGTGCTATCACACGGGGAGAACGACGTCAGTATCCCCCTTAGTGCTAATCAAAGGGGAAATAATTCTCATAACGGTCTAGAATGTTCGTTGCAGCTGGGATCGTCACCGTCATTTGTGGGGGCATCATGATAATAGAAGGTATGGCCATAGAATTGATTTTGGATCTATGACCTGTTCTGACAACTGTCCTGTGGTTTCAAGGTTTCATTCTCACGAAGCTCTGGAGGAATTATAATCATATTCGCACGTTGAACGTAGCGTCAAACGCGAAAAAAATTTCTTTCAGTATTGCGATCAGGGCGATGATCTTTTCGATTCTTCCACTCTTGGCACTCATGTACGTTCTGTCTCGCCCAAGATCCATGCTTTTGAAATGCTTGCAAATAGTGTGAGCATAGTCTCAATGGTAATGAGCTCTAAAGATCAAAGCCCGACCAATCCGGTCGCCAATACCATTCTTGCGAGTTGTAAGCCGCACCTCCGAATCTATGGCGTACATTTAACGATAGTGAAAAGTACCTCTTGCGGCTAGCGTGGCATTTGGAACCCAACGAGTGAGCCTCAACTTCTGAATCGCTTTATACTTTGTTGACGTCAGTGTATAGGATATCGTCGACACTTGGGCGTTTTGGAAGCGGCCTTCTAGTACGCTTCTGAGTGACTCCCAAAAATCTCCAAATGGAGAAGTTTAACGCCTTTCCCTTTTTAATGGTTGCATTTCCGGCTGGTAATATTCATGGTGCTTATGAATGGAGATCTACCGGTCTCACCTCCTAAGGCTTTCAAAAAATTGCTTATCCTGGAAATCGCACGTTAAAAGATCGTTACAATTGTGCCCGTTATAATCTCATGAGGTTAACGCTGCATGAAACCACCGATGTTGATAAATGCGACCTCCATTCTGTTGTAGAAGTCCTGCTCCCACTCATCGAACCAAGACTGACATGGCGGGGGATCAAAATTATCGATCACCCGAACTATTGAACAGGTGGTTGGCAACTCGTTCCGGATGATTACACGAGGTTCATCTGACACCTGGCGAGACGAAAGTATTTTCACATACCCTGCGCTGAATCTGCGCATCAGGGCAAGGACGAGTTTGGATTTCCGCATCCGATCTCTTTCCACGCGGCTTCTTCTCTTTCTGCCTCCGAAAAGCGCTTGCACTTCGGTTTGAATGCGTATGACAGCTTGAATACTCTTCTGAAGGTTCTGGTTGTACTCGGGCAGTAGCTTGCTATTTCGTCTAGCTTATCGCGGGTGAAATGCTTAGGCCACGGCCGATTGTTGAAATACACGCTAGTTTTAAAATCCATTGGGCATTCTTATTCAAGTTATGGGTATCATCTTAACCGAGGAAGGCTTCTCCGGTGAAGAGACTTACAACCTCAAAAGCCGTGACCATGCTTTATACCGGTTGCACAATCCCATCAAGAGAAGCAATTTAGCGACTGCGGTTTAAATGATTTTGATATTAATCAGTCTTTATTTTATCACGCTTCATTCAGGGTGTGATTGTTATTCACATTTAGCTACCTGAGATATATCACCGGTTGTATTCACAGATAAATACGAGTGTTTCATTGGGGTAATCCACCTCGGTTTCCATGACCGGGTAGATGCTAAGTCTACCCAGTCTACACCTCAATGTTGGAATAGTGGTCACGTATATTCCTTATCGTCAGTAGCACAACTTCCATTGTAATTCTTTAGGCTTCCATGTACGCTCATCACATGACTCTGCGTCTGCGTGTCCCAGCCCGGTCCCCTCCAACGTATAAAAGTCGTTGTTAAAAAGTTGACCTCTACCTTGATCGTACGCAATTCTGAGTGGATATGGCTCTGAAATTGAGTTGCCTAGCACTAGCGTTGAGTGGTTAGCCTCGTTTCTGGTCCGGTTAAGGTTATGAGACGATAGGTCATGTTTGAAATGAGTGGTTATGGCGTGGTATGGGAAGAGTGGCATGCACTACTTCGTTACCACGACCTCGACCACGGCTTCCGAAGATACTAAAACCGCAGTTTCTCGGATACATAAGGCTCCTTGTTTAATTCAATACATGATATCAGAAATCTCCAGTAGGCTTCAAAAGTACAAAAAAATTCCGCCAGAGACCGTAAGAGTACCAAGCCCTGCAAAATACATTCAAACCATCAGTTTGATAAGGCTGAGGAGAGCAATTGAAAATTTTTTCTAGCAGTTTGAGGACACACGAAAAGTCGTTATCGGTCCTAATGAGTGATAAGAATTTCGGAAAAACAGGTTTCCTTCAAGTCTGTTGCGGCACTCTTAAAGGCTGGCATCTTCTATGTGATGATCCCTGTTGCTTATGGCTCAACTGGCTTGGGCAGGTTACAAAACAGTATATTCTCTCTCGTTTAGAGTCGTTCTGAAGGGAAAGACATGAATATGAACATCATATCCGTGGCAAGGGTCTTTGGAAATGCTCAACAGTACACTCACTACTACAGAGGTTTGAATCGTTCGACTCTTCTTGAAAGACCCTCGCACACTATGTTAACGGACAGTCGATAAAATTCTGATTAGCTGTGTATGGTATGATAAGATCCCCAATGGCTTCTGTGTTGGTCGCTCCTGAAGGTGCCAAGTATACAGTCGAGCTATATCTGGCTGCTTTGGCAGATAATGTTCCCAATGATCTTGAAGAGACGATGGATGGGCCGCATTTGGCATGCCATGAGCTTCTGATATCTAGGTATGTTGAACAACAACCACAACATCAATTTGAACAGTATCAACAACAGGAACTAGTCCTAAATTCTCATTCAAATCTGTGTCCTCACATGGGCGCTGCACGGCCTAAACCATCAACACGATTCGAAAAGATCTCTTATCTCATTCTCATTGCAGCATTACTCCTCCAGCCCAATGCCCAATCCAACTTTCTCAACACTAGCGCTCGCGCTCCCACCTCTCCCAAAACCATACACAGCAGGATTTGGGGTATAAAGAGGGGTTCCTGGTACACTCTCCATAATCCTAACCTTCCCTTTCTCAATTGGGATAGGACTGGGTAATCCTTTCCTGAGCTCGGTCTCGCTGACCATTGCATCTTCAGGATGAGGTGGTTTGAAGGATGCGAGTTGGAGGGATATTTGTTCCTCAAGCATTTCATTTTGCCCTTGAGAGGACGCAATAGAGGCTGTAGCAGTGGCAGCGGCGACAAATCCGAGGAAGGGAGGTGAAGGGTTGAGAGGTCTGGTGCAGAATTCGGGATGAGCTTGGAGTCCGATGAAATATGGATGATCTAAATGAACACATTGTCAGTAACACTGAGCGGGAAAGGTTCAAGGTGAAAGAAACAAACCTGGAAGTTCTAAAATCTGCATTCTCTCCCCCTTCTCATCCTTCCCAGCAAACTTAAACCCGCTCTGATCGAACTTCTCAATCCATTCAGGGTTTATCTCGTAACGGTGGCGATGTCTTTCCCAAACTGTCTCTGCACCTCCGTACAACTTTCGAATCTTGCACCATTCCTCTGTACCGGGTTCGAATATGGTGGGACGAAGACCGAGACGCATGGTCCCACCCATATGGGTTTTGGAGATTTCAGGCATGAAGATGACGACAGGGTTCTTAGCTTCAGCGTCAAATTCAGAGGAAGTGGCGTCTAAATAAGAATTAGCTTCCAGCCCAAACCCCGAGAAGTCCAAAAAAAACTGGAACCCACCAGGGACATTTAACACATTCCTAGCCCATTCAATAGCAGCTAGTTGGAACCCTAAACAAATACCCAAGAATGGGATCTTCGCTTCTCTAGCATGTTTAATAGCGAGCACCATCCCATCCGTTCCGCGTAGCCCAAAACCACCGGGGACGAGGATTCCATTCGCCTTGACAACATTTCTCCATGAATCGTGGTATTTAGCTCGGTTAGATTCTTGCGTTGCTGGTTCGAGATCTGACGATTCCACCCACTGGAAACCAAGGTGAGCTCGAGAATATACTGGATAAATAAATAGAGTTTACCTGAATGGTCAGTTTACGGCGGACTCGGAACGCTGAATGCTCAAGGGCCTTAATGACCGACATGTATGAATCCTTCAGGTCTGTATATTTGCCGACCAGGGCTATTTCAACGGTGTCAAAGAGACGCTCAGCGCTGCAAAATACAATTATTAGAACCGATGTCATGGCGAAAGTGGGGGAGGAAGTGTTCACCCAGAAGTCATATCCTTCCATCTCTTCTCCAGATCCAAACCAGACGCAACCATAGTATCTGTAATCTGAACACTGTCCAGGTTAAGCCTCTTGCGAAGGTAGTCGATAATTCCCTGAGACCTAAGGAGGAGTGGCACGTGGTAGACAGAGGAGACGTCATGGACACCAAAGACTTGTTGAGGGTGAACGTGGCAGAACATGGAAATCTTGGCTTTGGTGGCTTCATCTAAGGGCTGAGGTACAATGAGACGGCATGCGATCTGGTTTTCCAGAAGATATGTTAGGGCAAGGATGAAAAGTGGCAGCAGAGCGGAAGGTACACACCAAATCGGGAAGGAGACCAAGTCCTCTTAATGAATGAACAGTGGTCTGTGTGGGCTTTGTCTTCTGCTCGCCGTGAATATCCGGAACAAGGGAAACGTGAATGAGAGCGAAGTTCTCGTATCCGACTCGGAATTGGAATTGTCGCATGGCTTCGACGAAAGGTGCTGACTCTATGTCGCCAACAGTACCGCCAAGCTAAGGGTTTCAGAAGTCAGGAACATCCACATTATAATCCCTAGAGAACGCACCTCAACGATACAAACATCTGGCATTTCACCCGTCTCATCCACAGGAATTTTGGAGACACGTTCGATCCAATCTTGGATAGCGTTGGTAATGTGGGGTACAATCTAAACGACAATTTCATTATCAAAAGCAAGGCAAACGCAAGGAAGCAAAACAATACCTGAACAGTCTTGCCCAAATAATCACCCTTCCTCTGAAAGGTCCAAAGCTGAGTCAGGGTTCGGATCCGGGACAAAGAGGACGCGTACCTCTTTCTCAATAACCTGGCTATAAATCTTGCCCGTTGTTATATTATTATCCCTCGAGAGCGTAACATTAAGATACCGCTCATAATTTCCCAGATCCAAATCCACTTCGCCGCCGTCGTTAAGGACGTACACTTCCCCTAGACAACCAGTCAGCCAAGCGCAAGGGAAAGGGACAATAGCGACGCGTTCGTGTACCATGTTCAGTGGGTCTCATAGTCCCTGCATCGATATTCATATATGGATCAATCTTAATAGCAGTCACCTTGAGCCCCAAAGTCTTGAGAAGCAGACCAGTCGAAGAGGCTTGAGGACGTCAACAAAAAACATGCCAAACAATTAAAGAAAAAGAACGCGTTGTTTCAAAGTACCAATAACACCCTTCCCAATGCCACTCACGACTCCGCCGGATACGAGGATGTACTTGGTCATTCCTTTTCGAAGAGAGTCGTAGGTTTGCAGTCGTGGTGGATCGGGAAGAGGGGAAGGAAAAGAGGCGCTGGTGGAAATTTGTCGGGATCTATCAGAACAACAAACAAACAAATGTCAACAACGCGAACGCGTCACAAATGGTGAAATGAAAACCTAGTCTCATTTATACTATTATGTGAACTAACTTGCTCTTCACTGACTCCAAACCATACCCCAAAGGCGCTTTCCCTTGCTCCAGAGCATACGCCTCCGTGATGTCCAACTCAGGTATGTCCTCCCCAGGAGGGAGCATACCAACCTGATTTCCAGCCCCATCCCCAGGACGGGTCTCAGGGGTGACAGCCTCCTCCACCTCCCCACCATCGCTGCAGGAACTCGAGCTTGAGAAAAGTCGCTCCGCCATCGCCAGGTTAGCCTGAGTTGCTTGATCTGCGGCCGCCTCCTGCACAAGCCTTGGTGCCCTCTCCAACTCTTCCTCACTCAAATAAAAGCTCTGTACATTCAAAATCTTCTCTCTTAGCAGGGACAGCCGAATTCGTCGCGATGGATCAATACAAAGTATTTGTTTGAGAACGTCATTCGCCTCGTGTGAAATAGGAAGTAGTTTGAGGAGGTAGTTCGTATCGTGGAGGTATGCTCGAAATCCGAGGTCAGTTGCATGGGCGCAGGACCAGCCATATCGAGTCGTAATGAGGTTGATGAGAACGACGCCCAGCGCCCAAATATCATTTGCTCGAGAAGAGTAGTGTTTGACTCCTGCTACATTCTCTAAATGGCAAAAAATGGTGATCAAAAATCAATTCAGAAAATGAAGAATGACTGACCTGGTGCCATATATGGCCGACTTCCACACCCACCTTCGTTGGTCCATTCTTCATTCGTACTCAAGCCAAAATCAAAAAGAAAGACTTTTCTACCATCCTTCCCTAGCAAAATATTCTCCGGTTTGATGTCTCTATGAAACACACCTCGATCATGGCACTTGGCAAGCCCGTCGATGACTTGAAGAAAGGTGGTCCTGACAGCCTCGTCGTTCCGATAATAAGTTCCACTCGTCGTAATTGCAGAAAATAAATCGCCGCCAGGGCAGTATTGAAGAATAGCGTAAACGTAGAGACCATCGGAAAAAGTGTCGTATAACTGAATGATGTGGTGGGAGGAACTTGAACTCGTGGAAGCAGCAAACGAGTCGGCGTCAGTTTGATCCAGTACAGAACGATGTAAAGAAAATTCTCGAGCCTGCGATATTTGCCTATTTGAACCTGTATCAAACCGCGCAAGACACTTGATGGCGTAGTATGTTCGAGGAGAAGAGTGGAGGTCAAGAGCCTTATAGACTTTCGCGTAAGATCCTTGTCCGAGCTCGTACAAGAGGCGAAAGCGGTTCGCGAGAACAAGGTTAGAAAAATCTGGAAGGGTAGAAGACTGGCGGGGCATTGTCGCGTCGCTCCGGGCGAACAAGCAGAGAAAGTGGTGGTTAGGAGTTAAGAATTCGTGTGGCACAGCCACGAACTTCAAAACCAAACCCTGAAGACTGGCAGGACGGTCTCCTACTTCTCACGATGACTTGTTTTTGCCCGAAACCTTTTCACCAGCGGTCCTCGATTGTCGACCCCTCTGGCGGTATAAATTGTACCGCCTGTCCCTATCCTCTTGCTTACAACGTTCGGCGACATGCCCATTTTGAAGCTTCTACCACCCAAGCGTCCCATAGACAAAATCAACCTGGATGTTTTGTCAGAGATCTTCCATTTTGTATGGTCACTCTACTGCATTCACCCTAATAACTTCTGAGATCGTATCCAGGTACATGACACTTCAAGGCCTGATATCTTCACCCTCCTTCGTGTCAGCGACCGGTTCTACAATGTAGCCCTACCATTCACAGTGCGCGAATGCTCTCTCGAATTCGAAGGAAACGCAATTCAGCTCTCCCATGCTCGTATCAACCGTTGGCTTGGACGAAATAGTCAAGAAGCGTGGGTGTTATCCAGTATCCGTCATTTCATTGTGTTTGGAACCCCATACGTCGACCGTCCTAGATCAGACCCAAAGGAAGTCCCAAGAGAAGAGAAATGGGCACCCGTCATCCGACTGCTACTGTCTCTCCCCAATCTTGTTCACTTCACATTCGCTTGTCCGCTTGAGCGAGTCCCAGCTGACTTACATAAAGCCCTGGAAGAGAACCACCCTCGTGCGGTACTTAGCATAAAAAATTGGACAGCCGGACGTGGTCGTGATCGCTTTGCGGACAAAATCGTCATTGATGCTGAGGATGAGGCCTTGGCCGCTTCCCCTCTCTTGCGTAATATCCAGATGAACCACTCCTCTCCTGAAGAATGGGACGTTTCATACTTCGTCCTAAAATGGATTATTTCCCGTTCTCCGCAACTCGAGTCCGTAAATGTGATCAGCCTTCCCAAGAAATGGGGACACAGTGGTCGTTCTATGAATGTCAAGGAAATTAAACGGCGACTCGCAGCCGTATTTGCACCATCCCCAATCCTCCCGAAGCACAAGTTGAGACAACTGCAGTTGTTTCCATGTGAGGACGACTTTTCCGATTTCTGTATTCGGGTTGCAGAACCTTCGTCATTGGAAGAGTTGCATTGCGGTTTCCCTTTGCCGACTCTGGTACTCCCCGAAACTTCGCATCAATTAACACGTTTACGCTGTCTGAAGGTGAAGATTGTAGGCTGGGAGCGTGCAACCGACGTTTCCTTGCAGTTAGCAGAATTCCTCAGCGCATGTGGACTACTCGAAACACTCAGCATCCACTCTTTCTTCCCATTACAGCTGGTACAATCTGCCATTATGGACCATCATGGACCATCGCTATTGTCTCTCACCCTGCTTCATTACCCCAAATATTCGTCAAACGGACCTATTATTCCTGCATCCGTTGGAGATATTGCTCTCATCCGGAAACGCTGTCCGCGTCTTCAGGAACTCGCATTAACAGCCGTTCGGGACAAACCCATTTCAGACATCTCCAACGCGTTAGGCATGTTCACTTCTCTCTCAAGTATTACTTTGGTGTTTCCAGATGCTGAGTGCATAGGAAGCTTTCAATCGGTCTTTTCGCTCGCCTTTGATGAGGAAGTTACTTTGGAGGGAGATGATGTTAGTGAGGGAGAAAGAGCATTGGTACTGCAGCTGCCAGTAGGGTCTGACTTCCCTATCAGGATCTGGGACGATATCTATGGGAAAGGATGTCGGCTCAGCAAATTGACGGTTAAGTTGGGTAGTATGTTCCTTAGGAAGTCGGCCCAAGAGTTCGTTATGAATCTTGGGGTGGATGGTAAGATGGATATTGAGAACCGGGGATATGCTCTTGAAGATGATGAAGACGTGAGCTGGAAGCTTAATCCTGCGATGCCGAGAGTTGATAGGCTTCGACGGTTGTGGATGGCCTTACTTCCAGGTTGTTACATGCACGACAAGCTGAAGCAGCAAAATTCAACTCCACGTCCTTTCTAAAGTCTATTTTAATAAATACACTTTATTTTTGTTGTTTCGAGCTTTTGACCTAGGGCAATACTTTCTACATATCCTTTGCTAATGGGGCAAGTGCAGCAGCCGGAAGCAAATTGTGACTTGGCACCAGCTATAACTGCCCGGTGCGTCAGCTCACCTTTTCCTGGGACGTATACCCTATTATCCTCCATGTATGGCCTAGTTCAGTTCTCTCGTTCATTATTTTAGCCTCGTTTTTACCCTAAGCCCGCATCTCTTGTTGGCAGGGAGTCGCCACAACATGCTCGCTGCAGGTTGATGCAACGACCCACCTTGGATGATCGTGGTGCCGCTCAACGCATTGTTATGCCGGATACGTGTTGGGTACTATTTGATATTATTCTCTTCTGGTTCCGCAGTAATGTTCTCGCAGTCCAGCCCCTTACTAAACTCCGAATCCTCGCATGTTTCGTTCTTATGGCGGTGAGAATAGAGGAGTACTTGAAATGCATAGAAACCCGCTACCTCGTTCTTCTTTTACCTGTTATTATCGTGCTTTCCAAATATTTCCTAGGTTGCCATACTCGTTCCTCGCTACTCCTGCCAAGGCATGGCAATACGACTGGACCGAGAATATGGAACTTTCTCTATAAAAGCCCGCACATAGCATCTCCTCAAGTCACTCAACCAAACCTTTTCACACTCCCTTGAAAGCTCATAATGGTCTCTCTTCACTCTACGCTCCCTCTTGTATCCTTCGCTGCACTCGCTATGCTGTCACCAGTGCTAGCTGCACCCCGCGCTCAAGAAGCTATCAAGCTATTTGACCCTTCTGGGGACTTCGACTATCAAATTGGTTCATTCATTTGCCGTTGCATACCTTCCACCTCTCTCATGTCTGATAATCAGGTGGTAGCTTCACTCCGGACTCTAGTGTCAAAACTGTGTCTCGAGATTATGAAAGCGGAGAGGTCGCAAAGGGGTTATATAACGTTTGCTATATCAATGCCTTCCAGTCTCAACCTGGGGAGGCACTAGCTTGGTAAGGACACTGATTGCTCTGATATCATATCCCCAAGATGCTTACAGGTCATATCTGTCTATTTAGGTGGGAAAAGAACGCAAAAGATCTTTTGCTGCAGAAGAATGGAAAACCATACCTTGATCCCGATTGGGATGAATATATCTTGTACGATGCCACTTTGATTTTAATGCCCTTCAGTGTTACTAACAGAAGGATATTTCAAGCGATACAACGACTGACGCCAAGCGACAGGCACTGGCGAAAATCGTGAAACCTTGGATTGACACCTGTGCTAAGAAGGTATGATACACACAGCACAATGTCCTTTCCCATCACGCGGTTCTCATTTCCATTGTCTTTGCGCTCTAGGGCTTCAATGCCATTGAACCAGATAATCTTGACACCTTCACCCGCTTCCAAGAGCTCAGTCAAGCCGGGAATCTTGCCTTTGCCAGGATTCTATCTGATTATGCTCACAGTCTTGGAATGGCCTTTGCTCAGAAGAATACAGCCTCACTCACTTCCGCTGATAAGATTGCTGGAGGCTTCGACGTATGATCGTTTTATAACTATATTCAACTGTTTCCCTGATCATTTCAATAGTTTGCTGTTGCCGAAGAATGTGCTAATTTTAAAGAATGTAGCAACTACACTAGTTTGTACGGCAACTACGTCCTTGAGGTAGGGAGTTTGTAAGTATTCCGATATCCCAGCCTTCTCACTCTCGCCGTCACACAGATCGAATATTCAGATGTCAAGAATGCGGAGTCTGTTTATTCTGATGCATGCAAAGCTTTGGGCTCGAAGATACCAATTACTTACCGTGATCGAAAGGTCGCTATGCCTTCTGACAAAAGCAAATATGTAAACAGGCATTGTTAGAGTGTCAGCGAATTACACGTGCCTTTGATCATATGATTACGTACTATCCTTCACGCATAAACGTACACGCTCCTTCCTGTTTATTTTCCTTTACATTACTTATTAATCAATTAATACCTTTTCCTCTCCCGTCATGCGTCTGTCCAGTTTTCAAACTGGACATACAAGATATTTCCTGGACCTGGGATGGTGGAGAGGGGTTGTGATCGCGAATGGCAAGCAATGGATTTATGGCGAGGCGCCTACAATGGATATCAAAAGGTCCCGCCTTGTCCCTAGCAAAATGGTCCAATACGTCGGTGTTTTAAGGGGGTTATGCAAGTTGTTTCTTTCGATTCTAGGTGTGAAGTTGGAAGATTGCACCTTCAAGGAGTACGTTCTCATGTGGGGACCCGCTATTGGTATGACGAGACGAAACGCTTGACGGGCTACACATTGCATGTCTTTGCCTTCCTCTTTACTTCGAATCCACCCAATTCTGATGAGCCATGGATCCACTACAAATCCACAGCTTCTTTGTTCCCAGAGAGTTCCATCTATCGCCGTTGCCGTCTTTTGTGAGGGGCGACCAAGTCCTCTACCAGATTTAGGCTGTTGATTGGGCATGAGGGTGGTATTTCTCTTCCCCTGCCACAGGGAGTAGTGTCGTTCATCGTCTTTAAGCCTGCATTAAATGGGTGGGATGATGACAAGGATCGCTGAGGCGCTAAATTTAGTCTGATTGGGGATCTATCACAGAAAGTCACTGAAAGAGACCGAGGTATCGTTTTAGATTTCAGTAGACCTGGGTCACATCCGACGTCTTGTCGTCCCTGCCGATGTTGCTCTGAACGGCCACTGCCCTTTCCCGCTTGTTCCCTTTCCTCTGTGCTTTTGGCCACTCTTTCCCTTCCAATTCTTGCCCTTCGTTTATTTCCCTTAAATGGCTGCGCCACAAGATTCAGAGGGTAAGGAGGTTTGAAGTATCCCACATGTTACATATGCTGAATTGGCTCACATAGCTGTCTCGCCAGTCGTGAATCCCACTTCTCCCTTGGACTATAATCCGACTGTAATCACTGTTTTTGACGTCCTCCTCATCGTCGGTTTTGTAGCATGCACGGCTGTCCTGCTAACGGCTTGGTTATCGAAAACCATCATTCGATCTCGGCCGTGGTATATACTCATGGGACTCACATCATTCTGGTCGATTCAGTATTTGTTTCTCCTGGGAAATCAGTATACGGATAGTCCACCGCCAAGAGCCGTTTGCTTGATCCAGAGCTCTTTTGTTTACGCTGCACCACCAGCGTGAGTGGACAGAGTTGTGCTTAATGTCAGTCGTCTAACCCACAGTTTCATTTAGAAATATGTTTGCTTTGCTCGGTATCTTTCTGCAGGTATGGTCAGCTTCTTTACAGTCGGAAATAGGGTTTCACTCATTGGTTTTTTTGTGTAGATCTTGTTACTCCTCGTCGAAGCAGTTCACAAGAAACCTGGACTTGAAGGGAAATTCAGTCCCTTTGTAGGTTCAACCTCCAGTGACATGGCAGTGCTATCTTACACCTAAGTTTCATAGATTATTGGGCTGCCTTTTTTGACCTACCTGGTCATTTTCTCCCTCGCCCTTGTGGTACGGATTTCGTACAATATACCAAGTAACAACTCGCTCATGACCTTGCAGAATGGTATCCAACATCCCGAGAATGTAACACGAAGCAAAGATCACTTGACTTGCCACCATGCATCTGGGCCATCGTACGCTTATTTATCTTCATCTTTCCGGTCCGCTTTATCAAGTCACTTGCTTTCTCTGCTATAGAACATTCATTACTGCAAGCTTGGTCTTGATAGGATGCGCATTGACGTTCATTATCGAAGGTTTGTTCATGGACCATGGGAGACTGCTCCTTCAGGCTTACAAACCCTAACTGTTTGCTAGCTGTGACCTTCTCCATCTTTTGGAGGCACAAAGAAATGATACACTCCAAGACAAGGCTTCTTTCATTTAGCGTTGCCATACGGTCAGCGGTCTTTTCGCTTGCGCCTTTAATATCTGCGTGGTCAGATCAATCACTTTTCTTGTCTCCCACATTATTGCAGCACTGACACAAGTTTCTTTAGTATCAGCGTCTCTCGGATAGTTCAAATATCTACTGACGCACCTCGGACACCAACGCCGGATCTTGTAATGGCTGGTCGTACGTTTCGCGTTCGTTGATTGTTGGTATATTCATGACGCTTTCTAGTCCCCCTGGTCGCTGGACTGATCTTTGGGTCTCAGAGAGTAAGTCAGATTACATCAGAGGTTTCTCAACTCTAAGATATACAAAAGGATATTATTGCCGTCTGGATGTTTTGGCGGCAGTCACCAAATACATTTGCTGAAATGGGTAAGGGGAAAGTATAAGATGTGCTCACGACTCAGAAAGTAAGCGCGATTTCAGGACGTCGGGCTTGCAGTGGAGGAGTCTGCATCGGACAACCATGTACAACGGCGAGAGCCAATACTGTATTTATATATTTACAAAGGGACTTGAAATGCCTTACATGCGAAACGTGCACACCTGACGATGAGGACAGCATCAAGTGCCATGTAAAGCAAGATATTAGCGATAATTGCTGTTGAGGAACGAACTCAATCATCCGTGTAGCGAGTCCAGGAAGATCACCTCGAATGCCCCTCAATTCCCTTGGTTAGTTCCACCATTTTGCGGACCATATTCCAACTTTAAAGCCTCTTTGTCACATTCGATATAGGACAACCTCGGCTAAAGTCAGCCATGATGTTCACACTATTGTGCAGATCCACGACCCTCTAGGTCTTCCGATCGTAACTAGCCAATGTAAGGGTACTAGTCTGAAGAGAGGACGAGCTCATTCATTATAAAGGGCCGCGGACCTACGAAAGATGATTAAACCACTTCCCGTTGAGATGAAAAAGGTACATTCGGGCTTGATTCGGTCAGAAGTCATGCCCTCCAAGGTCCCCAAGCACGGATCTCTTCGCAGAGGGCACGGGGATCGGCGTTGTACTTACACCGAGGAGATAAACTACAGAAGCGAAAGCTTTACCCTCATCCAGGAAGTAAAGAGAGCAGCCGGCACAGCCACACGTGCCTGACTGGTTGCGGCCATGTCTTCAAGATGTTTCACTTCATGCTGGCGCTTTGAAGGACGTTTCAGTTTGAAAGGAAAGCGACTGAGATTCAAATTAACTTGGCCTCTACTCTCGCGCGTCCAAAAACGGTTCGGACCCTCAGAATACGCCCACCAGTTTTGCAACGACGTTTCAAAACAGGGACTGACATTATTGCATCACCTCGGGTAGGTCTAAAATACCCATTCTCGAGCGTTTATGCAGCCTCCCTTGCACAGAGCTGGAATACAGCGTCTGGGGTTACAGGCCAACGGTTATTTGACGATGTCGTTGGTACTTAGAGAACCAACATGGTCTAAGCTTCCAAATACCTAGAGGATGGGAAGTAAGAGCCAACTTGTATCCGTATCTTCATTTTCCTCTTTGCTTGTTTGCGGTGCATTTTCTAAACCGTTGGTGTTGGTGTGTTTAACGAAATACTATTCGTTGAAAATTCCCATTTATCAATTTGACATCTACAAACACCCGAATCCATTCTCGTCGTGGGGTATATCCGAAATCAGCCCAGGGGTTATCGAAGTGTCCTCTACTAATACTACGGAACCAATCACCGGGTATGAGATATCGTTTGCATAGCGCCATATATATGTAGGTGCCTCACAAGGGCTATCCGCTTCTATGTCCCCTTGACTGGTGAACTCTTCTTTCTTTTCCCTTCATTTCCATTTCTTCCATTTCTTTCTCCCATTTTGTACATTTATTCTTCTCAATGTTTTCTTCTGACAATTCCTCTGGTTAGTGAACTCAGTTCACTTATCATTTTTCTGATCATTCATTCATCGGGATATGCCTTCAGGATCCAGCGCTGGCGCAGACGCTCTATCCACTAATGTGGTTATAGTCTTTGACACGTTGCTACTACTCGGATTCCTTGTGTCTATGGCTAGTCTTCTCACAGCAGGAATATCGAAAAGGATCGTGCGTTCTCGCCAGTGGTTCATCTTTATGGGATTTGCGTCCTGGTGGTCTATTCAATATTTGTTGTTGTTCGGGAACCAACTGACGTCGACATTACCACCACACGCAATCTGTCTTATCCAGTCCGGATTTGTTTATGCTGCACCTCCCGCGTGAGTTGTGCAAATCTTCTCTATTCGGCAACAGTTGAATTGATTTATAAATCAAGTACTGCGTTCGCTCTGCTCGCTCTGTTTCTTCAAGTATCTAGCGATAATCCCCAAGTGATCAAACCCTCTTCCTAACCCATAATCCTAGATCCTACTCCTACTTGAAGAATGTCTAGAAGGGACCCACAAATTAGAGTGTCTCCACAGCTGTACGGTCGGTCCTTTTGATATTCTTGTATCTGAGGAATACCCTTTAAAAGTTTTGTCAGTTCTTATGGCTTCCGTTCGCAACATACATCGGTGTATTTGTGATGGCATTGTCGGTATGGATGCTATAATATGAATATTTCATCATCTTTATCCTGTACGGGTAGATGGGCCTTACCCAACCGGAACGGGTGGTTCGCGATGATTTGAGAGCAACGTGTCGCCTCACTGGTGGAACTATGTGAGTGCGGACCTAATTGTTCATCCAGTGGAATTTGAGTTTTTCACCCCCAGGTTATTCGTTGAAGCTGGACTTGTCGCTTTTGCTTGTATAGTCATCATGATTATGGAAGGTACGGAATGAAGATTGGGCACTGGCAAATGTCGACTTTGGGTGCTCACTGGGAGCTTTCAAGGTTTTATCATTGTGAAGATATGGAAGAACTACAATCGTATACGCCTGTTCAACAGCACATCAACGGGAAGACATTTTCCGTTTAGTCTTGCAATTAGGGCGTTGATTTTCTCCCTCCTTCCAATTCTTACTATCATGTGAGCTTTGTTCAGCGGAACGAATCTGTGTTACTCATTTTATATAATAGCGTAAGCATCGTCTCGATGACCCGAAGCTTCAGAAACGAGAACCCAAGCACTCCGGAAGTGAATATTATCCTTGCGTGTTGTAAGCTAACGTTTTCATACCATCGTTTTATAAAATGATTGAGATTCGGACGTACCACTGTCTGCCGGTCTTCTCTTTCACCGCGGGAAGTGGCCGGAGGAATTCCCAAAAATTCCTACGGCAGGACTTTCCCGGCACTTACCGTGAACTTGTCCGGAAAAGAGTGATGGTACCGGAAATACTTGTATTATAAAGCCTCGAAAACCATTATATGAAAAACAATAAGAGTATTCCGGGACCCGGTGAATGGCGAACAATAGCAGCCTCCGGGTATCGAACAGAAGCTGCGGGCCGACCACTAAGAATGGCTTCGATCGCGACCATCACGCTTCTGCCGGTGTACCCGAGCTCGTACCTCCGATGGGGTCATACGTCACGGGCGCGGATGAATAAGCGCTTCGCAACTTGCTCTCGACGGTCATAGCCAGCTTCCTCTGCTCTCATTCTCCTCCCTTCCCAGTACATAGAATTGGTAGCGCCCTTTATAGGCTACAATACAATAGTTTTTATGAAAATCCTTCCCCAATTCTCAAAGTCACCACAGAAAACACCAGCGGGGATGTTGTGCCCTCTTTCACGCGTCCCCACGAGACCTCCACGCCTGTTTTTCTTTCTTTCTCTTTTGTCACACCGCCGTATTGCATAGAGTGGGGCTCAACAAGATTATATTCTATATCCTGCACAACAAGAGAACGTACCAAAATGTGGGTGGCGTGGCCGCTTCTGTGGAGAGCGGCTTCTGCTAATAGAACTGGAAATGCAGGGACCTGTGCAACGACTTTCGGTTGGCAATGTCTCTGGGCGGTTTGCTGCTCCGCCTTTGGGGCCTGTTCGGCCAACCTGATAAAGGCTGATGCGATGAAGGGATCTTGAGGAAGGATTACAATAATGAAAAGAAAAACGCTATTCTCGCAGCACATTTGAGCAACTGGGGCACATTGGTTCGGGCTACCTTGAGACTCAAAAATTGTATATATATTTTAGCTGCTATTTTATTATGAATATTCAAAAGGAACTGTAACGAAAGAATTTATGTACTATCTCTGGCAGTGAGAATGTCATCGACGACTTGCCAAATCGTCAGAATATCCTTGACAGATCTCCGCTCTGACTCTGTCCTCGTGGATACTGCGCTAAGAGTACCGCGTCCTCTTTTGAAGGCCTGGCGGATGTTTGAAAGGTGAGTAAGGTGAAGGTAAGGTTTGAATCTGTCGTCGGGAGAGGTAGTTTCAGCAAAGATGAGCTTGTTTGCCTTGTCCATAGCGACTGAAGTCTTTGAGCACGACAGGAGGAAATAGCTCATGTTTAGGAGTTGGTTGTTGGCCGGCAACGCAACGACGACAGCGTCGAGTTGATCGAAGAGACTACCGTATCGATCGAACACAACCGACCCGAGAGTGGAGCAATGAGAAGGAGGGAAGTTGAGAAAAACTCGTTCTAAGGAACGTAGATTGTCGCTGTAGTGGCCGAGTGTTTTCTCACCCTCTTGCATGTAAACCCCCATATGACAAACGTAGTTCGCGGTCACTACGAGTTGCTTCACAGTACAGAGGAGAGGTAGGTTCAAAATCGGCTCCAGCGGATTGCTCTTTTGCTCCAGTGAGGTGTAGCAAAGATGGAGGTGAAGACTCGTCAAGGAAGGTATGGAAAGTGTGGTGATACAATGGTCTAAGTGGACTTTCAGGCCAATTTCCAGCGTTGTCAGGTACCGGCAATTTGTAAGCATTGTCGTTGCGAATTCCAGAACGCCTCTTTCCAGCACCTGGTCTGCGCTACGTTTACGACGATTAATGACAACAGTTCGCACAGTTGAATAAAATGACAACTCCCGGATCGGTCGGATTGCGAGCATTTCGAAAAAACAGTGGATCCGACGTGAATGCTCGCCATGCGAGTACCGGTGATCGAAACCATACCCAAGCTTGCGAAAAATGAAGAAATCGATTCTATTAATATAGAAAGGCAATGAGCCGACCAAGGGTCTGTAGGTGTGGATGGAAAAGCATACCTTTGTGCCACAGCCTTATTGACTCGATATAGATGGGCGAAGTTGTGAAACCCAAGTTCATCATCCCAGAAGGCAGCCATCAAAATGATGTCTTGGAGTTCGTTGGGAAGTTTGGAAAGGTGGTTTCCCATCGTGAAAGAATGAGGGGCGAAGACCGACCTTTAGAGCTTGTGATATATGTGGTGAATTGGTTCCCAGGTTCCACCACCAGACAAAAGACCACGATGCCATTGATTCGTCTGACTAAAATGATAGCGAAATTGCTTTGTCTAAGATACAATAAGATTTGAATGGCTTGTAAACCTTACGACTGGACGAAGATCCGGGAGACAATGCCAGGCAAATAGTGGCGTCCAGGGGAAAGAAGAAGAGAATCACCATTGTCTCCAACACCACGTCTTGCCCATGCAGCGGTGACATCATTCAACTGACGATCCAAGACAGGAAGGCACCGGAAGCAAAGTGCCAGGCAGTCGAATTTGACTGCCGCTGGGGCCATAACATGGGAGTAGTTCCAGAGTCACTCCAGGTTTTTCCTCTGGAGTTCCTCTTACCTCGTACCTCCTTCGTAGTCTCAGTTATGTATTACGCTATGGTAGAAACAGGGATTCTCAGGGACCACACCGGCTGGGGATCGAAGACACGAGGCACTCAATTGATTACCCTGAAAGCGTAAATCTACCACACCATGTCATTGGTCCTTGCGGATCTATTAGTGCAAAGTACGAGCAACTCCAGAGCAAACCTTGAGTGACCCTGAGGCGACACCAAGGTTATGGACCCGGCGGCAGTCAAATTCCACTGTCTGGAACTTTGCTTCCGGTGAGGGGAGCTTGCAAGATGTGCCTATCTGTTTGTATATGCGCACGATAGCACAGGATATGGTATCGTGAAATAGTATACTTTCGTCCGTGTATTGAAACTAGCGTACAACCGGCATCCAAGGAGACACAGGTGGCAAACGCCGATGTATTAGCCATGATGGTGCCTTCATGAGACAAAGCAATGACGAATTCGGAGCAAGGTAGTGCACTAATCGAGTTAGTGCACCAGCCTTTGCCACCGTGAAAAACGTGGCCCATTGTCTCGACCGAGATAGTGCTTTCACGAGACAAAGCAACGACGGAGTAAGGTAAATGCGCAGCCGAGTTAGCGCACCAGCTTTGCCACCAGTAAGAAACGAAGCCATTGTCTTATTCGTGCCTCATTCCCGCGTTCCTAAATTTCACATCTTTCGGAGTTGAAGACATCTCGATTAACAAAGCAGGTTAAACGGAACAGACGAGACAATGGTCACACCAAGATTTTAAAGCCTCGATGGTCTGTACATGATCATGCCGCCTTTCCTCCCACCTTTCTGGAGTCCGCTTGTAACAATGTCTTCGATAAATGGACCTGACAAATCCACCAATACTGAGATTGACGACAAGCAGGTTGATCGACTGCGTTCCACTTTCGACAATCTATTGGTGAGCTTAATTCTTAACCGTGTGAACTAGAGAGCCCTTTCTGATGGTTAGTAAGGCTGATGCTGAACAATACGTGAAGGAAGTTCTCGAAATTAATGGTCATGTATGTATCCTCCAATTCTGCTAGCCTCGTTTAAGTGCTCAGTCATTAATTTAACTCAGCGTTTGGCCATCTCATCCGTAACCGAACTGTCCCTAGCTTCAAAATACTCCCGTCACGAGGTGTTTGCTACCCAGGTGAAGAAGAGCGACATCCTGCTCTCCAATACAACCTCGTTTTCGGGTTCCCTTCAAGCCGACGTGTGTACTCTACTCCGTCGCCTCCGTAACCTGAGCGAGTTGCGGCTTGACCTCCCGTCTTGTTTAGGCGGATACGAGTTGAGGACTATTGTCCTCTCGATTCATTCTAACCAGCTAGAAACTATCTCGTCTACAACCCTCTACTGCCATCACATTACAACCCTCTTGCGAAAGCATCGGACCCTTCGTAAAGTGATTGTTACAAGATGTCAACGTCATTGTCGCCAACTTCACGGCATTCCTGCTCAGAGGTTAGAAGTTGCTGGAGCCCCGCCGAAATGCCTCCATCATCTTCTGCTTCATACTCCTCCTCCACCTCATTCTTTGACCGGGAATTTATCGATCCAGCTCCCTCTTCAACCTTTGTCCATTCAATCATCCTCGGACATCCGTTGGTTCAGCGATCTGCCAGCCCCGCAGAGACTTCTTATCCAGGAAATTAATCTCACGTTCATTGACGATGACGATCTTTTCCTCTCACGGATCGCCCGGACGTTCCCTAAATTGGAGAGGTTGTTCATAACTCATATCCCAGGAGACGTCAGTTCCTTTCGTTCTCCTTCTTTTAGGGTATACTGACTCTGGTAACGTCTCTTAGTCCTGGTACGAACTCCAACACAATATGCCACTCAAAATGTGGTCGGGTCTTGCGGCAATGCGATTTCTCCAAGTCTTAGCTTTTAGAACACCGTTGGATATTATCCCAGAATTTTTCGACGACTATTGGACGAGAAAACGAGTGGGAGATATGCTGTCGACATGGTTTAATGAGGTCCACTCTGTTTACGAGGTGAGACTGTGTTATGGTAGTATGAACACTGTCTCTGTCTGGAGCCACGTTGGGGGCCTTTGGATTGAGAGCCATCCTCGAATTAACTATCCTGGCAAAGGAGAAGTGACCGAAAACGCTATCCATCGCGTGCTTGGTTTTCCTCGTATCTGAAAAATTTTATTACATTTCGATTCATTCCATCTATGCAGTATACAAGCAGAATTTGACCTGATTTATATGCCTTCCCCAAACTTGCAGCTCTGTAGTTGAGGTTCGCCAGGAATTTCATGATGGTCGGCAAGCTGCGATGATAAACCTCAGCACGATCACCTGACGAGTGTACTGATTCGTGTACCTCCGGTAGACGCTCGAACCTAAGACCAGCTCAACCTGAGCTTACAGTAGAAGGATCCAAGCGGGAGGATATGAGCTCGGATGTGTGCAAGGGAGGCTCTCACCGAGCGGTCCCTGTAGATAGTGTTAGAATACAAGACAATAGAAAGGAATTCGCAGCAGAATACAGCACATCGGGCTCTCGAATCTCGAGTCTGAACGTGGGGAGGAAAAAACCTGTCCATTAAGGTAAACTATGCGTTCTTTTATACAAATCCGCTCCTACAGCCTCTCCTTCAAACACCACTTCTCCCTCGTCCTACTGACTCCAATTCTTCGTGAGTCTTGCCTACAGCTCGTTTCAGGTGAAATGTATTGTCTCGGAGGCCGCCAGTTGCTGTGGAAATGAGTGGGAGCACACCCTCGAGTCAACGGAGAGAGCAGCCTGTAAGTCACGTGAGCGTGAAGGTTGTCTGTCTCGTTTCACTCGCAGTCGCGTCTTCCTTGGTGTTTCTGGTCGGGAATCGACTGCTACTGTGGTTCAGTGTTCTCGTAAGTTGGGTCCGAGCCAAACCTGGCATTGTTCGTCTGGTTGGATTCTCGAGTCTCGGGCATGAGTCTCGCAACCCATATTTGGTAAGAGTGGCTCGGCGGCCTTCCACTGCTCTTGGTCGCATCTCGAGGGCTCTCCATTCTTCCTCTCTGACTCGTTCGTTGTCTCTTTCCGTGCCTAATTCCCGGCACGGGTGATCAAAAATCAATTTTTATTCCCTCGTACTTGACTATTGCCGCCTCTGTTCGCCTTGGTGCCTCTACTTCCCTTGCGGCCCCTATTTCCTTTGACACCTCTGCTTCTGCTGCTTCCTCTACCTCCAGGTCTGCGTCTGGAACCCTGTTCACTTCCACGGTTATCAGGCGCGTTATTGGCTGAGGTTTCTGGGGCTGATTCGATCTCCTCTAAATTGTTGGTACGAGCTCGCTTTCGAGCACTGTCAGGCTCTTTCCTCTTGCGCTTTAATGAATTACCAGGTGGAAGAGCTTCATCACTATCTTCATCGTTAGAGGATGGTTGATGGTCGTCGCTCTGTGAGAATGAGGGCATGACGGTACTAGCAGAGAAGGGCTCCACAGGATACGCAAAGGCTCGAAAAGCTCTCCTACCCTTGTCAAATGAAGCCCAGGAGACGACAAGGACACGACCTTTAATGCCACAAAATCCGTCATCGAAGCGGAGGGACCCGATATGGGATATGATGTGAGACATTTCCACAAGCTGAAAGAGGTCCGACGGAGTTGAGCTTACAATTCTACAATTGAAGCGACCTCGAGTGAGATACGGTGAACCGCGCCGAATGTCTTCCTCTGGAAGGGACTTGTGGACATTGATTAGGAAAAACGTCCTTAGGCTGTTTCCCAGTGGAACTTGCCAGATTGAGGCAATATTTCCGGTAAGCAGTTCTTCTTGGTTTTGAGGATTTCGAAAGACGATACCGCTTTGACCTGGATGTGATTTATGGGTGTGGAATTCGATACGTCCCTCGAACGGGACACGCTTCAGACGTGCAGCTCGAGGATAAATGACAGGAGCCTCGTTGCTAGTACGATCGTTGGGCGTTCGAAATGGCGTTTGTTGGGAGCGGAGATAATTCGTAATATTGGTGTACTCTTCTGGGCTCAAAGAATCGTTTTTGTGCAGAAACTCCGCTAGTTCCTAAAAATCGTTGTAAGACATTGTTGTCGAACCCGCCTTGCTCAGGCATCACTGACCGCTTGTGAGAGATTCCGGTCAAGACTTGAGAATGAACGTTGAGGTTGGAGGAGATTACAGAGACTTCTCAGACTGGGATCATCTCTGCTTTTCTCCAATTTTACATCCAGCAATGTTTTTCTGGCGGTTTGTCGTAACATCGTTAAATCAATTTCATCTTCAACGCTCGTCAGTCCACGCAAAATGAAGGGAAGAGATGAACCTTACCTTGAGCTTTATTTGTGGAGATGCGCTGATAGACACCATTATTCCGCTCTGGAGAGAATTCATTTAAGGTTGTCGCGAATGGACCCCAAAACTTGAGAAAATCTGTGTTATGGAGCGCAAGATGCAGGTTCGGCGTGTCCTCGACTTCAGGAAAAAGGAGATGCCATGTATGCCTGTATGCCAAAAGATATTCGTTGTACTGATCAGCTTCGTTCCTGTCCATCGCATAGCAATCGAGAATGTTGATTGCTGCAACTAGGTAATAGAGGTTATCAATAAGCTGCTGGCTTTGACCATCCTCGCCGCGTCTCCAAAAAATGTGACATAAAATGATGGGATAAATGAGCTCGAAGAGGGTGAAAAGATATTCTGCCTTCAACTTGCCATGAGAGGCCTCGCCGATGTTGCTGGGCGGTCTACCTTTGTGACTAGGCAGTATGATTGCCCGTATTGCCCAGCAAAGCAGCTCCCATTCAGCACGGGTGAAGCTAAAGCGGCGGCCGTTCAGAACCACCGGGATTTGGAAGTCCGCATCACTGGAATCCTGGTCTGAATCAGCCTCGTCTATGTGTTTGCTGCCAGAGGCTTTGGGTGCGCGACAGACAGTGCTACCGGAATGAACAGAAGACGACCGATCTGACAGAGCTTCAGAGGATGCATGGCGGAAGGGAGGAGAGGATGAAGGTGGGGGCGAAGGCGCAGGAGTACTGCTGATACCATGATCATCGCTTTCAAGTGAACGCGAGGGAGAGCTACTAGGAGTGTCAATATCAGAATCACTGGACAGTCCGTCTCTAGCAGGGCGACGACGAGTTGGAGGTAGTATAGGACTACTGTTCCCTTTTGCTCTCGCTTCCTCTGCCTCTTCTGTCAGAGCAGAAAGTTCGGAAGCCGATTCTGCGACATCTCGAGGAAAAACAATCTCGTCAATATCGCTTGTAGACGCTTCCTTTGTGGCAGATCGACCCAAACCGTAACAGTTTCTCTGCATATCCAGTAGTATTCCTGAACTGTTGTGCATGAACCCTATGGGCAAGGACATGACAGCGTCCCAGTATGGAAGACGGTGAAATGGGGTAGAACGTATACCAGTAAGCTTTGAATGCTCGTCTTTGGCTGCCATGGTCTTTAAGTTAGTCCACTCCTCAGCCAGCCGTCTTGTTTTCGCATCCGTCCTAAGGATCCAGTGAGACTGATCGAGGCAACGAATTCCATTACCGTCGATGCATTTGGGGCTATTCTTGTGACTCTCTTCGCAGCACGTACAGAACTGTATCGCCGAGTGTGACATATAGCCACCCAACTTTCCACGAACACCCCAATCACCTATTACCGGGTCAACCGCAGACTTGCTCTGTACACCTTGTGGATATAGTGTGGTGGGAGTTGTGATGCCGTTTTCGTACAGGTTGACGAACTCGTCGACTGAGCGATCCAGGAGATGCATTAAATTGTATGGCGTTTGTACTTCACCGGTTGGTGTGAGACCTAAAGGGTAAGTATTGATAGAAAGGTGTCGAATATCCTCCGGGAGATCTAGGCAATACATTGAGAATGTACCAGTCGACGCTTGTTTTCCTAATAATATGCAGTCAATATTAGAAATAGGGATTATATTAACATATCCACCTGCTATCCTGTTACCCAATGGATTGATATAATCGAACGCGAAGCTGAAGGTCAGCATATAAGGGGTTGAACGAAAGCTATCCAATCGATTCCAGCCTGGACTGTCTTTGATGGAGGTCATCGTCGCAGTGGAATCGAGGGGGGGGCGAACAGAATTAGATTGGAAGGCTTTAATAAGCTGCTGCTCGATAGAAGGACGAGAAAGGAAAACCCGCAGCCATGATTCAAATGGCTGGGTATGGAAGAACATTGCCGGCCGTGACTTTTCGCCTCCACGTCTACGTTTTGTTTTCCACAGCGAGGTGTTACATGGCCTTGCCTTTGACGAACGCTTAGCAGTACAAACTTCTGGCACTGGATCCTCGTAAACGGTGAAGCACTTGGGGCAACAGACAACACTTGTAATGGTAGGGTTAAGACCATGGTTCCGATAAACTGTTTCCATACTAGACGGGACCGGGCAATGAATTGCTGGAAGACTGGCGAATCCTTGATCATTCAATGAATCAAGGATCTGTGCGAACGCGCTATCTAGGAGTAGTTTGATAGCCCTCAGTAGTTTTTCTGAAGCGCTGCAGCTCAGACCATTGTGGAGACGCAGCCAGGCGACAAGCAGAGACGCCATAGTTCCGATTCCTTTCAGATCTATGGGGGGTGGAGGTGCTAAAGTCGTGAAACAAAAATGGGAGAGTATATCCACAAGAGCTTACTGGGTTTCTCCTTTCCTTTTCGTCGAGAGGATTCTCCAAAAGACGGCTGCGTATGTGGAATTGGTGGCGGCGGCTCCACTGGTCCAGGATCGGTAGGGGAAGGTTCTGATACATCTGAGGACCAGGGAAATGACTGCGGCTTTCTAGCACGTCTTTGAATATTGAAATCTAGGACATCTTCGTCGTCGTCATCATCTACCGCACCCTCTGCCTTTCGATGGTTATAAAACGTTCTGCGACTGACCCACTTGCCTTTTTCTGTTTTGCCGTTAATGATTCCAGTGTTTTTGTTGCAACCACTAGCCGTACAGTTGCACCAGACGTTATGGGACGCAGAATTCATGAAACGTTGTGTATGGACAATCCAGAAGAGACTATTTAATATAGTTCCCAACATTTCTTATCGTCATCGATAGATATGACACACGGGTGACAGATGTTAAGAAGCACTCGGTGGAACTTAACCCTTGAGACAATAGTCACAGCGCGAATTTAGAAAAAAATCCTGTGTCAGGACATTGTTTCGGAACAATGCAGCTTACACTCCTGCTTTGTCTGATTCGCAAGCACCCCATGGAGAGTGCCGGGCTGGGACACGCAGTATGCAATGAACGTACATAGAGACCTAAGTGACTACAACAGGAACCGTGCTACCGACTATAAAGGATACACGTGACCACCACTCCACCCATCACACATTTTTCCCCCAACACGAGCGCATATTTCCATTGGCACACTCAGAGAAGATACATGTTCTCCAAACCCTTGAATCCTGTTGGTTCAATTACTACATCAAAAGCTAATAAGATCACGCCTCTTCAACCCGATTCCTAGCTTCAATGATATCGTGGCACTCATTCCAGACATCACTGTCAAAGGCCTCCTTCCACATCCTCCAGCGATTATGAATAAACGGGAAATCCAATTCGTTGAGAATGCAGCGCGAAGTTATTACGACCAAGCGACGATCAATAGAGCCATCAAAAAGCGGTAAAATCCTGTGGTCAAGGAATAACTTCCTCTGTGTGAGATACCAAATGAAAACTCGAAGAGAAGGAGGGAGAAACGGAACGATGCGATCCCTGACAACAGCCATAGTGCTTATCAATTGTATCGACGACTCCTCTCGGTCGGATGTTATCATCAAATACTCGAGACGGCGCAGGGTAGAAAGACCACGGTAATCAGGCATGTTCGAGGGGGAAGGATGGGTAAGTGAGTACATCCTTGACGTGATTCGAATAGAGAGATGGGTCAGGTTCCGAAGCGGACTCAATTCCTCGTTTCCTATCCCCAGGGTAATGTCATAATTTCGAGCCAAATGGAAGTGGCGAAGCTTGTCCAAGCTTGTGAGGTCTTGTGTGTCTACACGACGCCACGGGAACTCGACTCTGCCTGCGGCGTCAAAAATAAGGGTCCTCAAGTTCGGAAAAGCGTTCAAAGTATCGACGAGGAGGGGCCAATCCCATTCGTCATTCAAATTACCAGCTTCGATCACGTTCCAAGATAACTTGCGAAGGCGGATGGAGTGAGGGCACTCCAACTGTAGGAGCAACTGACGCAAATGATATGAAGACAGTCCTGGGAGTGTATGATATAGATATTCGTCGGCACTAGTCATCTTAAATGAGAACAACGACAAATTTGACACGTGTATGGACCCACTCGGCTTGAGCAGACCGGCTCACCAGGGAAAGAATCTTCGCCTGCTCCCCAGTCTGGCAGGCAGAGAATCTCCAAATCATGTCCCAAATCTCGGGAGGTGCTTCAGGACTCCGAATAGGCATGATCGAATAAGCCATTAACATCTTCATTGCGTCCTGAGCACCGGATAGATTGGCCTTGAGTACTTCAAGCTTCTCAGTCGCCACATGTACCTCATAATGAAGGAGAGAGATCGCGTGAACGGCTTGCGAATGAATATGGCTAAGATAATGGGGAGGCATAGTGGAGATTCTACTGCCAGCTTTTGTGGCAATGTCGAGAGATAATTTGAGCGAGGTTGTGTTCGTGGCGATAGGGGTTAGAGGTGATAAACTCAGGGTGAAAAGGTCATCGAAATCATGCACTTCCAGATCGAGAGACATTAAGGGATGCTTTGCTTGGGGTCACACAAAGAAACCCGGCCTCTATATATACCATTAACCGATATTGAGACAAAAGGAGTCAACAAGGGTTTTCATTGTTATCAAATTTAAACGCCGGTGCTCATGGAAGGGAGAGAAGATAATAAGAAACAATGGCGTCGAGTGTATGGGAAAGAACTCTTTGAGAAGCAATTGTAAATTGTTCCTATTCAAACGATGGCTGCGAGTGTCAGGGAAAGAACTCGCCAAGGAACAATCATTAGACGGCATGAACAAGACGCCCAATCGCTTATTGGCATCACTACTGGCAAACGCTGATGCACTGCCCGATATAGTAAATTCACTAGACAAAGCAAGGACAAAGCAAGTTGAATAAACTAACTTGGTTAGCATATCGGCGTTTGCCACCAGTTATTACGAACATCCTGACTTAATTATACCGAGTCTGGACGAGAATGCGACCCTGGAAGCACAAGTCGTTCAGAAACATCGGTTTCACTCAGTAGAAGCTACCGTATTTTGTATACAAAGGGTAGACGCTCATGCAGGGGCACTCGCTCAAGCTCGTCTATCATTGATCAGCTATTTCTAGCAAATACCTCCATCCAGAAACCGTTCCTGATAGAAAACGGTTAGGTCAAGACCCTGGGCAAGGGAGCCGGAAAAGAACCAGCGACGTCTGTCCGGATAAGGTCCGCCAACGAGGATTGGGCGTGAGGAGTGGCACGTCTTAGTTCCACGTGTAGAACCCAATGTCATTAGCTCTATTGATCACTATCGAGATTCCGTATTTTCGCAGACATGCTATTGGTCAATCAGACACTTCTTCATCGAAGCTCCTTTGTTTTGGTTTTTATTTGGAAGAAGAATAGCGAACCATTGTATACACAATGGTATTCATTGTTCTTCTCCCATGCATTCTGGTCTCTTTTCTCGTGGAATACAATGCAGAACTATTCATTAAGATGTGACGATCAATACTAGTCACAATGAGGTCCTTTGTGAGAATCGCTCCAATGGGTTAATCAATGCGAAAGATGGAGGCGAGGAAACTCAACCCAAGTATTTAAGAGGGCCAAATCGTCAAGATATCTCCAACACTATCGATATCAACTTCTTACCTACTACCTTCATTTCATCTCTTATCCTCCACAACCTTCCGGTGCTCATACGATTCAATATGCCGTCGAAATATTCCCTCAAATATCCGCCAGAGGCCAAGGGTGTTATGGTGCGTCACTCTCACGTTGTCGATTCAATGTTAAACTGATATCTCTGTCAGGCTGCAGCGTATGTCCATACGAATCTTTTCTGCGGAATTTTCAATGAGAAGATGGCGCCAGCCGCTATCACAAACAACGATCTGAATAATTTCACAAATTTTTTCGCAGGCCGTGACCCCGAACAACTTATCAATCTTCCGGCGGGTGCTGCTGAGCACACCAACGTCAAAAAACACGTCAATACCCTCCAAAGATGTGCCCGCGAGTTCAATACTCGAAACACCAAACTGATGGGTCTGGTGGAGGAAGATCATCTCCTCGCCATGTATGCTTATCCTCTATACTTTGGATTCCCAGAGTTTCGAGTCGACATTCGTCCTGGGTCGAGTCCCACGAGCGGTTTCAACGTCGTAGCCAGGACGATTTGGATTCAGTCCTTTCGTCAGAACGTGCGCGCTGGCGCGTACCACAAGATCGCTCCAGTCGACATGCGCTACGTCGATTCTACCCCATGGTTGCAGCGCATCTTCCTTCATATATTTTTTTTTCGATATCGGGCTCGCTTTGCAGCTCTCATGAAAGACCAAGAAGCTTTGATCAATTCGACGAAGCTGAGAGCTGCCTATAAGCGCAGAAGCGACGTACGTTGTTGTTGTACACTTTGCATCCCCTCCCTGATAAGCCTCATCTAGCTCGCCGTGCGCCGTCACGCGGTCGCCAAAGAACTGGGCGTTTCGAGAAAGCCATTCCTTAGGTTGTACGACGATCCCGATGCCATGTCGGATTGCGAGGTTGCCATTGGGACCTACGGAGAAGAAGGCGTACAAATGAAGATCTCTTACACTTACGATGTGTATGGGCGTTGCGAAATTGCCTCTGGGATGGCATCTTGTATCTCGGCATCTGGACGTGAGTTTGCTCTCCTGACTCAACGTGGGAATACCACAATCCCAAATCCACGCGTTCGGAAGAATCCACAAGGGCCTGTCGAACGCAGACGTCTTCCCATCAAAGTACCCATTGATTATTTTTCGCCCGAATTCTTCAATAACCTTCCGTTTCACATTCGCGCGAAGTATAGGTGCAATGGCATTGCCATGCCCATAGCTGAGCATTGTGAAGACTTAGCTGTTGTTCGCCGCTGGTTGAAAATGGGGGAAGACGAATTTATGCAGAATTACGGGAATGCCAAATTAGCTCTTTATCAAGTCCCGACGGAGGAAGAAGTGGCGGCACATTCTGCTAATGCGGAAGAAGAAGGAGAAGAGTATGACGACCTGGACGTCTAACTTGAGGTTGATTTGCTGTAATTCCAACACCGGCTGTTCCCAATATACACTCACTTACCCACGTTCCTTACATGCAATATAAAGCTCAATTGGTCTTTTAGGACAAATGTGTCAAGGATTTGGTTTATCCATTAATATTCAGACAACAGGATCATATGATCGCACTACTTTGTCTCGGTGTGCGATTGATCCCGACTTCAGATCTGACAGTGTTTTGTCTCGGGTTTACAAAAGAGCTGTAGGGATACTCCAAATCCATTCGTATTCCCTGCAAGTCCTATGGAGCCCCAGGATTACTACACCCTGCTGGACATCGCTTCAACGGCGAATATGGCGACAATTCGAAAGGCATATAAAACTATGGTGAACTCCTTTTGCTTTCTACGACATATTGGCATTGAGAATCGCAGTCTCTCCTGTATCACCCTGATAAGAACGGGAATTCTGAAGCAGCTACTAAGCGATTCCAAGAGGTGGACGTCATTGATATTCTGAAAGGAATATGTTCTCTGATTTCCTTCATCTAGATATTAAATGCGTATAGAGTTCTCTCGGACGAGAAGAAACGAGCAACCTATGACGAATGGTTGAAGACTCGTCCAAATGTTCAAACGTTCAATTCAACGTTTTCTCCCAAGCAAACCTTTACATTCTCAAAGAGGAATGAAAATACCAAGAATGGCGACTCGGATTTTGCGTATGAATAAGCTGCCTCAGAATCTTGATTCGCGCTAACGCGCTTTGCAGAGACCTATTTGGAGCAATGGGGTATTCTGCGCCCACGTCTACAAATGAAAATTCTGCTTCGTCTACCACGAACAGCGGTGGGGACGGCTATGCAGGTTTCAGGTTCGAAAGTCAGGAAGATTTTGCAGATGAAAATTGTTCCATGCCGCCTCCGAACCAGCGCTTTACATTTTCGAAGGAAAGAGAATGCGCCGAAAGCGACGACTCAGAATTTTCGTATGTATAAATTTTTCTCAGACCCTTGAATCACTTTAAGTCGCCCGGCAGAGATCTATTCGGATCCCTAGGTCACTCTGCGCCGAAATCGACCAGCGCAAGTAACTAATCACCCGTCAAACCTTTCGAGCGTAAAGAGACAAGAATGAATATTTTAGTTCTGCGGAATACTACGAAGCAGTAGACTACATACTACGATTACTGAGGAAAAGACTGCTGAGGTGTACGATACCGTGCCGCAGTACTACAGCTGAGTTGAAGCAAGGGTACATAAGCTGCGGGTTTGAGACCGCTAAAGAAAAATCAAGTTGTATTGTAACTACTACCTACGGAAAGACGCCATTTCCCGCTAGAGAGCCAAATGAAGCCTCTGAACGAGTGAACAATCCGAGAGTGACAAACTCTCAGTTGCTCAGACGGATGCTCTCAAAGAGCGTTTGCTTTGTGGTTGGTTTAGTTGTCGATACGAGAGTGCACGATCCTAACAATGTCTGACCATCTGGTCGGTGGCTCTATTTGCTCGTGGATAGCTTTCTTTACTTGTTGAAACACTCTAACAAGGTATTAAGGCGTCACTACAGCTTGCTCCTTGAAACTCCTCTTCTCGCGCGTCTTGTTGGGCCGGTTTCTTCATGACTCTAGCCTACACTCGTTTTATACGAAATTAATTGTCTCATATGCAGCTTGCTGCTGTGGAAAACGGCAGCGAATGCGACCACGTGATACTTGTGACTCGACTCCCCATTTCTGGTCTCCTCTCCGCTAACTTGCTGCCCTCTCCCTTTTTACCTCTGATCCCCGGCAGGGGTGATCAATGCTTCCTATCTTCGCTCTTTTTATGGGCTAACAAGGTCTGAAACTACTCTCCTGATGGGATTCTACGATGTGCGACAACAGCTAGGGACGAGCATCCTCATAGTGTTCTCTTCTGTGATCTTCAGAGCTGGGGAATGATTATCATAAAAGCTATCATCATTCTAGCCCATAAGGGGCGCTATTGTTGCTAAGGAAGGGTGAGAGCAGAGGAAGCTGGCCATAACTTGCGTTTACGTGGATGTTTGGAGCAAGTTGCAAAGCGCTTATTTATCCGTGCCAATGACGTATGACCCCATCGGAGGTGCACGCTCGGGCACTCCGGCAGAAGCGAGATGGTTGCTATCGAAGCTATTCTTAGTGGTCGGCCCGCAGCTTCTGTTCGATACCCGGAGGCTGCTATTGTTTGCTATTCACCGGGTCCCGGAATACTCTTATTGTTTTTCATATAATGGTTTTCGAGGCTTTATAATACAAGTATTCCGGTACCATCACTCTTTTCCGGACAAGTTCACGGTAAGTGCCGGGAAAGTCCTGCCGTAGGAATTTTTGGGAATTCCTCTGGCCACTTCCCGCGGTGTTTGGAACCCAAAGAGTAAGTTATCTTTTCGTATATATACTACTTGTTTTAATAATCGTACCCTGTAGGACATCCTAGACACCTGGCTATTTTGGAAGAGACGTTCGCCGACTCACGCGTTTGACAATATTGAAAAGCTGCCCAATGGAAAAGTTTGACTGTGCATTCACAGTCTCGTTTGTATGAATTGTCGATCATGCATCAAGAATGGCTGAAGATTTACCAGTCATCAGAAGGAAATGGAACTGTTGCTTGGTCAACGGTTGGAATACTGGGAGGGATTTCCGTTAATGTTGTATATATATTTAACATTTTGT
The DNA here is from genome assembly GCA_021399455.1 of Flagelloscypha sp. PMI_526. NCBI lineage: Eukaryota > Fungi > Basidiomycota > Agaricomycetes > Agaricales > Niaceae > Flagelloscypha > Flagelloscypha sp. PMI_526. The sequence continues at coordinate 1,101,428 of JAJTUO010000018.1, forward strand.
ATTGTTAGAGGAACGTAAATGTAAAACATCTTGTACAGTATGTCGATAAACATTTCAGTCAGGTGTAAAGAGAGTAAAGCGGCAGCCACGAAATCAAGACCCTACTCCTACCCTTTTCCATGGTCACCAGCGGCTCAGCGTCTTCTATCATGGTCTTCCAGATAAAGTTGCCGCTCTATCATCTTCTTGATAAAAGAACACCTCGGCGTGAACTTGAATGTTCCAAGTCATGATAAAGCGTATCTGCATAGGCATCTAGTTGTGGATTTACATTCTTTATGTGTGAGGTGGAGACGGTGAACGGAGGATGATTACCGCCAAGCCGCGTCATCCTTCCTCCAGGTAAAGTGGTCCTCTGCTCTTTTCCGTCTCGTATCGGATGTGACTAAGCCTAGGATAGAAGAGTTACATCTCAGTGCACTGTATCTGGGAGGACAGTCGCAGAGTGAATTGCCAAGGCAGAATTCGTGGCTCAGCTTTTCATCAACATCGCAATTCTCCTCTACCAATAGGATTTCTCAGCCAATTCTATCCTTTCCTGCAACTCTTGTTTCTCCTTTCGGAGGTTTCATGAACCACCAAATACTCGCTTGGTTCCGTCGTTTGTCCAACTCTCAGAATTCAACAGACACAACTTCAAACTTTAGCGAACGCCGTATTCCCAGCCAGAATTCATACTTGGGTGTCGGTTGACAGTACCTCAGCGCGTGCACTCAGGCAACATCCTCTCCCGATTGTCCTTCCTTCGTCTTCCACGACTCTTAGCATGCACGTGTGGTTGAGAATCTGTTCATCAGCTAACAAGCACGTTCTTTGGCCCTAACCTGAAAACAATTCAATGGCGGTCATTTCCTTACATATAGCTAGGTATTTCAGAACTCAGAATCCATGACTCAAGAGTGAAATATTTTAATGTGCCATCTTCTTACTCCAAGGGCAGGCGAGGCAAAGAGCACTTCAATGGAAGTAGATTCGACAAGAGGACCGTAGAATTCGTGGGAAAATGGGTCCGAGCCATTCTGAGAAGTTCCATTCTTTGTTCTTCAAGTCGGAAAGGGAGCGAACAAGTCTAGAGTAAGTGATCAAATGGGTTAGAGAGGCGAGAGGTATGACGCGGCAAAGGAATTCGCATGAACGTGAGACTCCAGCCTGCTGGTCAAAGGTAGCTCAGCTTGCCTTCCTCCCTCATCATGGTCTTCTGCGCGGAGTCGCCACTTTCTCGTTTTCACAGATTGTTGGGTTGCCTGTTTTGACGTATATCTTCTTGCTCGCCCTTGTGGTACGGATTTCGTACTATCTCCCAAGGAGCAGCTTTCTCGTGACTGCGGAATGTTAGAATGTAACACGAATCAAGGACCACTTGACTTGCCATCATGCTTTTGGACCGTCGTACGCTTACTTGCCTTCATCTTCTTAGTTCACCTAGATGAGTCCTTCTCTTTCTCTGTTGCAGAATGTGTATCACAGCAATCTCGGTGTTGATAGGATGTACACTAACGTACATAATCGAAAGTTTGTTCGTCGACCTTGAAAGTCCGCTCTCTCAAGTTTACAAACCCAGCTCATTTGCTAGCTGTAACCTTCTCCATCTTTTGGAGGCATAAAGAAATGATACACTCCAAGATAAGGCTTCTTTCATTTAGCGTTACCTACGGTCGGCTTGCGCCTTTAATATCTGCGTGGTGAGATCAATTTTGTTTCCTAACCTCCGCTCTAGAGAAGTATTGACGTATCTTTCTTTAGTATCGGCGTCTCTCGGATACTACAAATATCTACCGATGCACCTCGGACGCCGACGCCGGGTCTTGTTGTGGCCGGTCGTATTCTTCGCCCTCGTTTGGTTTTGAGATATAGTTAACTGATATTTCGTCCCTCTGGTCGCTGAACTGATCTTTAGGTCTTATAATGAATCTTCCATCTGATCTTTCCTTACTCTAATGCAGCACTCAGGACATTATTGCGATTTGGATGTTTTGGCGATGGTCAACAAGTACATTTGGTCAAATGGGCAAAGGGAAATTGTATGATATGTCAATAGTAAGTGCGATTTCAGGACGTCAAGCTTATGGTGTGTCCCATTGCGGCTTGGTTCAGTGGCAAGGCATAAACCAAAATGTTCACGCTGGTGCATTTGTTGAAATTTTTCTATTTGGAAATTGAGATTTACCCCCTTTACATTCGCCATTACTTCAGCCAGTTTTCGGCCTGTAGTATATCCGAAATCGGCCCTAAAGTCATCGAAGTGTACTTTTCTAATGCTTCTGATCCCATGGCCGGGTATACGATGTCATTTTTATAGAGCTATATATGCAAAACTTTCACAAGGACTGTTTGCTTCCATGTTCCCTTGACCGGTGAACCTTCCCCCCTTCAATTCTCATCGTTTCGTTTCGCTTCTTCGTCTCTCTTTCTCCATTTTTTGTAGAATTATTATTCCTTAGGATGTTTTTCTCAGACGGTTCATCAGGTAAGTAAACTCATTTTAATCATCATTTTTCTTATCATTGATTCATCGGATGTACCTCAGGATCCAGCGCTGGCGCAGACGCTCTGTCCACTAATGTGGTGATGGTCTTTGACATTTTGCTACTTCTCGGGTTTCTCGTTTCTACTGCCAGCCTCCTCACGGCAGGCTTGTCGAAACGAATCGTACGTTCTAGCCAGTGGTTCATATTCATGGGTTTTGCGTCCTTCTGGTCCATTCAACATCTGTTGTTGGTCGGAAACCAACTGACGCCAACTATACCACCACACGCAATTTGTCTTGTCCAGTCTTCATTTGGCTATGCTGCCCCTCCTGCGTGAGTTTCGTCCATCCATTTACTAGACGGCGGTGGAATTGATAAACCTAGCACTGCATTCGCTCTACTGGCTCTGTTCCTTCAGGTGCTTACCAATAATTGCAAATTAGTCAAGTTTTATAACTGAACTACAATTCAAGATCTTTCTTCTACTTGAAGAATGCCTTGAGGGTACTCATCGAATGGAGTGTCTCTATAGTCCTACAGTCCGTTTTTTTTGACTCCCCCGCATCTTGAGAGCTTCATTCAACAAATGGTCTTCAGTTCCTATGGCTTCCTTTTGCCATATATGCCAGCGTATTCGTCATGGCATTATCGGTATGACACTTGTGCTGTGTATATTTCACCGTGTCTTATCTTCCACCAATAGATGGGCCTTGTCCAGCCAGAACGCGTGGTTCGGGACGAGCTGAGAATCACCTGTCGCCTCGATGGTGGAACCATGTACGCGTGGACTCGAATCGTGACCAAGTAGGGACTCCTCACTCCTAATTTTTTCCCTAGGTTGTTTGTTGAAGCTGGTCTTGTCACTTTCGCTTGCATAGTAATAATGGTCATGGAAGGTATGGATTGATCAGTTAGCCGTAACTGTTGTCGAAGCTGGATACTCACTGGGCTTTTTCAAGGTTTTATCATTGTCAAGATATGGAAGAACTATCATCGTATCCGCCTATTTAACAGCACGTCAAGAGAAAAACACTTTCCGTTGAGTCTAGCAATTAGGGCTTTGATCTTCTCGCTTCTTCCAATTCTCACTATCATGTGAGTTTTGTTCTACGAGAGGAATATGATTGTCTCATTGTTCAATACAGAATGAGCATTGTCTCTATGGCACGAAGCTTTAGAGACGAGGACCCAAGTACTCCAGAAGTGAACATTATCATTGCAAGTCGTAAGCCGACCTTTACTTCCCATCGTTTTATTTGATGACTAAGATTCAAAAGTTCCACTTTCTGCAGGTCTTCTATTTGGGACGCAAAGAGTACGTTTCGTTTCGGAAATGTACTCCAGGTTTTGATGAGCATATCTCCTGTAGGACATCTTAAGTACCTGGACATTTTGGAGGAGAGGGTCCCCAGCTTGCACTTTCGACAGTATGGAAAAGCTGCCCAATGGACAGGTTTGACTGTGCTCTCACAGTCATATGCGGCAAACTTGAAATTTAGGTACCATGAATGGCTAGAGAGAGGGGTGAGGTTCAAAGCTATCCCGAGAATATTTCCATTGGCGAATGGTTATGAGGGGGGAGGACAAGAGAATGAACTGCCAGTAACTTTTATTGTATGTCAAATAAATATTGGGAGGTAAAATGTCCAGAATAAACGATGAAATGGCTTAGAGAGGCAAGGCAGGACGCGGCAAGAAGAATGTGCGTGGAGGTGAGAGGCAGCCCACTGATCAACTGCGGTTTAGCTTGTCTTCCTCTTGCATGGTCTTTCCCACAAAGTCGCCGCCTTCGCGTTTTCTCGACAGGAAAATACCTCGATGCGACCAATACTCTTCCAAATCGTGAAAAAACATAACTACCGAGTGGCTTTACATTCGTCTTTACGCGTGTCTTCCCAGAACGGTGAAGACGGCGAACCGAAGATGATTACACTCAGGGCGCATCATCCTTCCTCTATTCTCTCGCGCTTCGTACCGGATGTGACGAAGCTTTGGGTAGAAGGATTACATTCCAGTTCGCTGTACAGTCGATTAGGTCATAATGCATATCGTCAGGAGACCCCTTGAGCCTATGCATTATGGCGGTTATGCAATACCAAATATTGGGAATAAAAATCTGATTTTTATTTTATTTTTTACAGGTGTCTAAGTAATGTCCGAGGGCCGTGTACATGTGTAGTTCATGCTCTCAGAAAGTTTGAAGACCTTCCTGGAGCTGCAATATTAGCTCTAAATTCGCCCACATATCCATCAATATGCTGGTCTTGGGTTGTTCATCTGCATCCTCTTCTCTAATAGCTCTCCGGCTCAATTCTGATTAACTTGCGTGTGCTTGAGGTTTTCTTGTACTATAACATCGTCTCTACCAGGGCGCGCAAGTGTGATTCCTCCTAAACTCTCTCCTCCAGACCGTCTACCAAAGTCTTAAAGTTTAGAATTCGGACAAAAGTTACGGGTCACTTTGGTAAGTCGAAGTTTCTAACTATCTGAGATATATGGACCTGTTAGTTAAGGCGACAAGGGACACCATTGACTCTAGGACCTCTGAAAAGTGGTGTCAAGGCTCAAAAGAGCCATTACTAGGATCCCAGATCCAGGGTCGCGCACTTTAGAACGCGTTTCTAAGTTAAAAAATGCATAATATGTCTTAGGATGTCTATGCATTATGCAATATGAGAATGAATGCATAAATGCCCGCCTACCAAGGTTGTTCCCTCGTAAAATCAATGCATTATGACCTAATCGACTGTATCTGGACGAGCTGTCGGGGATTGAATTCCAGGTCCTAATTCGTCGTCGAGCATTCACCTATTCCACATTTCTCCTCTCCCAATGAGACCTCTCCGCCTGTTCTATCCTCACCTGCAACTCCTATGTTCCCTTTGGGGAGCTAAGTCACAACGACAATGACGCATGAGCAAATATTCGCTCGGCTCCGGCATCCATCCCAGCAACTGTTGACATTCAGCAGACCCAACGTCACGCTCTAACTGACACCCCCACGTAGCCCCCCAACGAATTTGATCCTCGGCCCACTGCTTGGATATTCCCTGACAATGCTTCATCGAGTGTAACGAGTCAACGACTTCTCCCCTGATTCCCCTCCTTCGTCCTCTCATCACGGTCACCTGCTTTGTCCGCGACAACATAGTTCTTCTCTTCCCCATGTATCAATCAGAAACCCCAAGACTTCGCTGTCGTTGTTTCTTTTGCCTTTGTTCAAAGTTCATCCTTCACCGATTGGTGGAGACAAGTATGTTCACCAGACAGCGAAGGGGGCCAAAGCTGAAATGAAGAAGCAGGCGTTACCCCAGCCGAGTGCTGCTGCAACAGCGAGCATGAATTTTTTGGACCGCTTCATGGAAAGGCCTTAGGTGGGTAACCAGGCGTTTAGGCGATTTCGAGCGAGAGGATGCAGGATTTTGCCATGGAGAGAGGGTAACATCCTCGAAGGCTAGTTTGCCTAGTGACGTGTTCGCTATAGGTTCAGACTCGACATTGCTCCTATCCATGGGCGCAGCAAACCAGGATTGGGATTCAATTTAGGCTCATCCTTTGGAGGGGAACGGTTTTGGACGACACGGAGTTCCCGTCTACTCCGAATGAGTTTGCGCAGAACCCTATCGAGCGAGGTCCTAGGACCATCCCAAACGGTTCTACTGCCTTCAGTCAATTCTACGAGGTCGCCCGTCAGATGTTCTCGTGGCCTTTTTGTAGCACACACTTCTGCTCTCCTATCAGTTCTTCCTCTGCTATACCCCCTTCCGCCGTCAGCCGGTATCTCTTGCCTAATGTTGGTGAGGGTCGCCCAGCAGATGAACCCATCTTCGCTCTTTATATGGACTGTCTCTTTCATATTTTCTTTACCTTCCTACATTCATGATATATGCTTGGAGCATACTTTTCACTTACTTTTTCTCAATGGTTGATTCGCTACATCTTCGTATGAATTTTTATTTTCATTACCTTGTTCATCTTGTATTTCCTTCCTTGCTGCTGGAATTTTCCTGTATTTGCCGATATTGGAGGCCTGTTTGTCAATTTTATTAGAGGTTTATGTAATAGAAGAGGATTCCTTGCCGGTGCATGGTTATTTTACCACTCGATGGAATAAAGGTCTTGTCTAAGATTGGTGTCGGACATAAATGGTGAATCAAACAACGAGCTTTAGGAGAGGGTCCATTAGAAGTGAACATCTTGACTAATTATGTTATTCGGCGAGTATGAGCAGCTAGTTTCTATGTACAATGTTCCCTCCAGCGTTCAACGATGGGATAAGGTATATGATAAGGGAAATGGGTGTAAGTGATGTTGTACATGACCTCAGTTATCTTTACGGTAGTAAGTAGAAGAGCGGATGGCAATTTTGAGAGAGAAGTCGCAGGTACTCTTTCTCCCCAATCTGTACTTTCGATAAATACGAGCGACGAGTGCGTACTATGTTCTGTTGTGCTGTCCTCGTTGTGTATATAGCTGAGTTGTTAATGTTCGGTATAGTGGGTTACCAACACTCCGGGGTAGTGCTAGCTCAATTCGTACCACTGCCTCCTTGCTTAACGCGCTCTTCTATACTCGGAGCCCCGCCTGAAGATGTGTTGATACTGGTAGCTGGAGGGTTTTTGTCCCCTCGTCCTGGGCTATGTATTCATGTAGTCAGATAAGAAATAACATTGCTTCGTAAGCCATTACTTACTCATCTGGGTCATAATCCTCCTCAAAAGATGTAGTCATAAATGCGCCTGGAAGCACTCTGTACCAAGTCGTAGGACCATCTATGCCAACCGTTGGAAGAGAGCTTACAGAACCTTCGGTTCGCTGGGTCCGCTTTCCTGGTCATATTCTCTCGTCGATGTATCCGCTGGATTCTTGGTACAAAGGTCTCCCTCATTCGAAGCCATGAGAGTTAGAAATCAAAGAGCGTCTGAGACCTCTACCATATTCAAGAGAAATGGGGCCCAAGTACAGGCTTTAAGTATCGTGTGAACTGACAATCAAATGACGCCTCTGACAGGTTCGGTAAATTCACTTATGCCGTAACCCACGTTTACAAGCTTTGAACCTTCTAAAAAGAGGGTTATGAAAGGGACAAAAACGGATTCATGGCCATCAAGTTCGGCATGAGCTCTTATGGTGCCCATCTCCCAACAGTCGATCTTCACATTCCTTTGTCTCGTAATTTGGGTAAATTCTGGGTCAGCCAATATAATAATATCTCATTAAATAAATAAATTAGAACACTGCTTTGGAACAATTGTGAGATAATGGGACGTTGAAGGGGCCACTAAAACAGCTCGCGAGAGTAGTGCTGTGTTGACCCATGGGGATTCAAAAAAATTGATACACATAGTCCACAGACTCAAATTTGATTGATTGTGCTTCTATGGGGAGTTTCCTGGAGGAGAGACAAGGGGGGAGTGACAAGACCTGAGACGAGCAGAGACGCGGAACTGGTTTGGGCCAGGAGTAGGCTGCAGGACTCATTCTTCCATATTCTCCATCTCGAATATCTTTGTTTCTTGCCTATTTTGCGTGGTAGTCCTGCTCAAATGGTTCCTCTACGCTGCGTCATGGCGCCTCCAGCTGATATTCCAACTGTTATTGGATCTTTACCATTAACTCTTGTTCTGTCAATGTCGCTGAGTCACAAGCTCGTTCAAGCCCGATCCGTGGCTTTGCCTTCGTGCGAAGGGATGGCGAGGTCAGCCAATGCACCCAACGCAGCGTCATACAAATCGTTGAACCCATAAACATGTTTACATAAGAATGATGCCTATGGATCTGTAATCCATCATTAACAAATCTCTACGTACGTGTTTGGATAATAACAACAGAGATAGAACCCCAGCTCTTTGCATCTTCGTTCGTTTCAGCGGGAGAACCATCTCGTCCTTCCAAGTCAAAAGCGGACGCTTGCTTCAAAGACGAAATATCGATAGGATGTGTTGCAAAGATCACCTTGCAGATACTGACGTCTTCGGAGTACACACCAGGGTTGAAAATGAGAGGTGCTGTTGCACCACCAAAACCGAGACGAATGGACTGGTGGCCATAAAGCTTCCCATCAAGTTGAGCTTGATCATTGATCCCAATCTGAGGTTGAAAATAAACACCTGTACAAATTGTAAGATTGAGAACTCAGCCACTTCGAGAAGTACCATACCGATTTCAAGATCCGAATCAAAGAAAATGCAATAATAGTAATAAGCCACCTCTCCATGATTGTGTAGGATAACTCCGAACGGAGTCTGGCCATCCGCACCCACATGGGCGCATTGTGCTTGGTCAACGAGGTTTGGTCCTACAGCTTCGTACATTGTATCTTGCATCAACGTCAGAGCTCGTGATTCACAGGCTCGGAGCCTATATAGCTCCACGGACACTGCGGGTTCAATGGGAGAACTACGAAGGAGGTGATATATAAATCGACGGGCCCAGGGAAAGAAGTCTAGCAGTGGCTGGTATTCACGAGGGTCCGGGATTGAGATGTATCCGCAATAATGAATGGACCCGCTGCTCATTTGGCCCATAATGTTTGACGTATTGAGGGAAACATGGATGCCACCATTGTCGGCCGTGAGAATAAGATAGCTTCGTTCCATTTCCGTGACTTTCTCCACCCCATCTACTGCCCTCAAAAATTCTGACATCTTCATGTCTTCCCTATTACTAAAAAAGACAAGGAGAGGGAAGGAGGGCTGGAATCGTGCAAAGCACTGAGTCCCAGGCGCCAAGCGAACGCCCAATTCTGAACGGAATGGTTCCACTCTCGTCACCGTGGCGGAAACACCCACATCCAATAGGCATGCTTTATCTTTGAACAAGGAGACTGTTGCACCTTCCTGGATCCCGTGGGCGGCACCAGCCATCATCTCCAGCTTGTGTGTCTGCACTACTTGGATCCGCTGCTCTTCTTGTTCAGCAATCAATAAACTGAAGATCTGGCGTCCAACATAGAAGCCATCGCAGTGAGGAGTTTGAGACCCCGAATTTTTCCTAGAAATATTATGCTTAATCAGGCATCAACTAAGTGTCTGCACTTACAAATGAGGCAACATCTGAAACATCATACGATAACTCAATCCTGCCAGGCGATTTCCAGTGCTCTTGAGCAAATTGAGAACCATGGTTGTGAACACTCCGCCGGTATCTCCTTTGAGCTCTTTTGCCTGCTGGTCTCGTCCACAAGCAGCCAGAAGGATGTGAGAGCGGTTGTACATGGCTCGGAATCCGATGGATACCTCACCCTTCCGTGACCTCTCCACTCTCTTCAATGTTGCAGGGCTATGAATTTCATCCGGTACTAAAACCGTTGACCAAAACGATATATCTCCCCTATCAAAGAGGGTGGGGCTGGCCAACGTTCGAGTCATGACCTCATTGTCGAGAGCGCTAAGATTTCCAGGACGTGCCATGCTGGCGGAGTGGCAGCAATCAAGCATTACAACCTTATCACAACATTTGAGGTGAGGAAATCAAGGCACGAAGGAGAAAGCAAACAATGTTATTGCCCTTCTTCTGGGCGATTGCATTGAGATACCCAACAAACGCCTTGTCAGGAATCCCAAAGACCTTTTTTCCCATGACATCTACTCCTTCATCATAGGGACACAAGATTTCCACGCGAGAGTCGTCCCAATTGTCCCAGAATCCCTCTGGAGAGCCTTCCTTCGCCGCTTCGATGGCAACGGATGATCCATGGCCAGCGAAATATATAAAGATTGTGTTTCTATCCTTTTCGATTAGAGTATTATCAGCAAAAAACATCAGCTTTTTGATAATTGCAGCTCTGGTAGCCTCTGCATTGAGCAGCGTACATATGTTAGACCTCAGGACTCCCAAAGAGTCAAGCAGTTGGACAATGTTTTCGGCGTCTCTCACAGCTCCACGCAATTGACTCTCTGCTGAACGAGCAGGGTAGTGATTGATTCCAATGACGAGAGCAAACAGGTTTGAGGATCCAGGGTTGTCATTCCTGCGAACCGTGTGTAAATAGAGTGGAACTTTCGCCGACTCAACTCACATCGGAGAGCGAAGTAAACATAACTGCGGTATATCTTACGAACATATATGTACTTATTAGCGTACGATAAAGGCGGAACGTCAAATGTCTACTTTGGTCTGAGTTCTACATCCCTGGTAGCGCGTACAGCTTCGGGGGCTCGGCGTAATTAATCTATGTCTGTCTGTGGTCTGTTAACTACTTGCTGATTATAACACAGAGCCACTCACCGCGCAACTTTCCAATCAATGATCAACCTTCGCTGCATTTGTTGAATTGAACCCCAAAACGTACAGAAGCTGTGAAGCCTCCTATGCACGATGGAGATGGGCCTGTACTGATATGCACCAGCTGGTCATTGGGCCAAGCACATAACGCCATTCCCCCGTTCGGGAGTGAGCTGGCAGCCACGAGTTTTCGGTTGACCTAGCTATCCTTGCAACATTACTTCCGTCCGACGGTCTTATAACAGATGGTAACATTGAGAATTAACAATCAATATAAAGTTCGATGGTGCTGTATGTGGAATAAGAAGCTCGGCAAAAATTAATGGATTGCGATTCCTCATAGTTATCGCTGATTTTCTGTAGTAGACTGGAATGACGTCATCTACACTTGACGCCTTTGGATTACCGGAACACAAAGTGTATTCCAGACCCCATCCGACGTTCGAGTAACCTTAACTCCGACTTTCCTCTTCTCCGGAAGGCTAGGGGTTGGTTCGATGGAAGACAGGTCAAGATATTGCGTCGACACAAATATCTTCAGGTATGTAAGATCGAGGTCTAATCCTTGTGGAAGGACAAAAGTTCGAGGGCCAGTTCCAGAGTTCCCGAAGCCTACGGGCAAGGTGCCTCCAGCAGGAAGACACAGATCGGGTTTTCCGACAGAAAAAGATGGCTTATGTATTAGTCCTACAAAAATATTGTCAACTACTGGCCCACACATGATTTGTGGAAGGAGGCGATGTTCACTTATGCTGAGATCAAGAAAGTTAAAGCTGAAAATCCACACGTATAGATCCATTCCGGACAGGTTCTGAACGTTATACCCGTAAAATGCAGATGTGCCATCATTTTGAATCGGAATACGAATGACCCCGTCTCGGCAGAGATTTTCTCCGGTAGGGCCACGTTTGGTTCGAGATCGCACATTGCTGAGCTCCCAAGCTTCGAGCGTCACGGTAACCGAATTTTCATTCCTTGGTTTCCTCCTCAAGTGCCAGAAGAAATGGGGGGCGGCATTAAGGATCGGGTATATGCTGTCGAATTCCAATGGAAGATTGGGCAGGTAACGGAGGCCTGCGTCGAGGCATTTCTTGTCAGTTAACTGAATAATGGCGGATCCATCTTGTGACGTTACGGAAAGTTCGTAGTGGCCGTCTTCAGGTTCGAGGACGAATCGCTTTTTGCTATCCCAAGCACATGTGTCTCTCAGTTCAGCTATCACTTCATTGTCATCTCCGGGACTTGGGAATCTGACTGGTAATTGGTACCCCCCAAATGTATGACGAGCCCATGCGATTGGAGGGATATCTGTCCCGTTTGAAATAACAGTATGGAAGATATCCAGGTTGTCATCCGTGACCAAAAAACTGCTGACAGGAGAATATGACGGGTCATATCCAGGGAGAATATCGAAATGGGCGCCGGGAACAATTCCATGTGCCATCCCTGCGTCCATTATTATTCCCAGTCCCTCATATTGTCGAATGGAATGAAGGTCGCAGCCCAAGCTTTTGACCATGCCTCTGAACAAGCAGCCTTTGGAATAGCGGCCTTCACAATGGGGTTTTTGTCTTCAGAGTAATAAATGCTATGTGTTAACATGAATAAGAACGACTGACCCATGAATGTCAAGGCCTCCAATTATTTGTTCATAGGTGAGGCGATCTGTCTGGGTCGTAGGGTGCCGAAGGTAACGCGTCAAAGCTTCGGTAAATTTCCCTCGACCATTCTCCTCCTTGGCTGCTTCATCCTTGGAACAGGCGGCCAGAAGAATATGAGAGGCTGCCCCAGCACTTTCGAATAATGGCGGAACTTGCTCTAAGCGCGAGCTTGGGCGAATTGTGACATCGATGAACGGTAATATATGGTAGCTTTCAGGCAGTTCCAGTCCGCGCGAAACAGCTCCCTTCGATTCTGTATTGTCAATGCGAGTACCTGATGCGGAATGGCAACTGTCTAAGATGACTGTCTACTTATTTTCAGTTACAATTGTACGATGGAGTAGGGATGTATACGTACGATGTTGTTTCCTTTCTTTTCCGCCAGATTCTCTAATACAGATAGAAAAGTGATATCTGGTATTCCTTGCTCATTTTCTGTGGAATTGGGTGCCGGGTTGAAGTCCCAAGGACAGAGCATCTCAATCTGATTATCCTTCCTACCAACGATCCAGTCTTTGGGTGCCGGGGCTTTCGCACCATGCCCTGCAAAATAAATAAGGATAGGGCTACCCTTTGTAATTGTGTTGTTGTTCGCTAAGGCTTCGATTTTCTGGAGGATGTTGACACGGTTTGCTTCTGCGTCTAAGATTGTCGTGATAGAATCGGAAGGGACAGAAAGGTTGCACGTAAGATACGAAACAATGTCTCTAGCGTCAGCAGCACAACCAGTTAAGTGCCGTGCATACTTATAGGTATCGATGCCAATGACCAAGGCATAGAGACCGATAATGGACTTGCGAGTAATCATCGAGTTAGCAGAATACAATTCTCCCATGACCACAAGCTTACCCCATTGCGGTTCAAATTGGGCTCTGACATAGCTGGAACTGACGTTTTATTCAAAGGCTATTATAAGGGGAAAGTTATTAGGGTTTTTGATTTTAGGCAGATCATGGAAACTCACAGACAAGGGTCAGAGACGATGGCCAGAAAACTTTCGGCTCAGTGTCTCGAAGTGAAGACTTCGAACACATGGTCACGTAGTTTCCTTTATATCTAGCATGAAAGAGATTTCCGCACCAGATTGCCCTGGGCATGTCACCAGGGAGCAGTCAAATGCTTCGTACCTACACCTGAGCTAGGTAATCCAGCATGCCCGATCCCCGGTTGATACCCCAAAGGTTAAATTGCTGTTGACATTGCGTGCATTTAATCCTAAACTAGTATTATGGTGATCCCTTTCAGGGCCAATGGAATGTTCACCGAATGGGTAAAGCAACAGCACTTGCACAGGTCCTAAGGGTGAGACCATCGCTGGGCATAACGTCAAGGAGCTGGTAGAGTTTATTTACCCAGGCAAAAGCTAGAATGCCTGGTTGGAAATGGAACATTATTGTGGAGAGGAAACGAGCACTGCATTTTCCTTTGCTATATATGCCGTGGGCAGATAATTTTTACACGCAGCAACACATGATGTCATTACAACATGCAATACAATGCCTTGAATCTCCACTCTTGTGGCGGAGATCATTGGAGAAGGCCAGGCTGAGGCATACAGACACAGAGCTATGTGATGAACGTAAAGAGTGACCAGGAGAGATTACCACAGCATGCGTGCTACTGACTCAGCAGATTCACGTGACTAGAACAGTCATCACTTCATCGTTTTTTTCCTTGGGGTTACCGTTGAAAAGTTGATATGCGTTGCCCATCAAATTGGATGGCGGCAGTTTTTTTTGGTAGCGTCTCTCATATGTCGTAGGATCGGCACAGAACGAGACATTCTCGCGCTCCATTACGCAAATGCCTAGCGTTTAAGGACTAAAACGAATGGTTTCAGAGAGTTCTGTGGTATAAATCATTTAGGGTGCGAGTTGAGAGGTTAGGTTTCGTAAGGAGTAATTGTTCAGAAGTGTAGCAGATTACGCCGGAATTCATACAACATATTACGCAACGGCTACCTCGTTTCGATCATAGAAATTTAGGAATTTCGCAAATGCAGCCATGCCCCTAGCCTAATGCCTTAGCCTGAGAGTCTTTCAACCAAATGCGTTCCAAATTGGGCTAGAAATTCACCAAGCGACAACTGGTATCAATGCGGGTGGGGATTAGAACCTGAGGTTGTTGGAAGAATTTTACTAACCAGGAGTAAAAGCATCTCGGCATGCGGCTTCGCATTATGATCGCGGTGTCCAAAATGTTGAGAGTTTCGGCCATTGCGTTCCAACAACAAATATCACCGATAGGAATATGCCACTTTGGAGTATTGCGAGCATGGACCAAGTAATCCGCCATCCTCCGGAAAGACACATATTGGCTAGCGCAGCAAGGAAGGAAATAATTCTACCAGACATTTAATAATCCACTATCATAGTCTTGGACACCGACGTACCCCCAAAATGTGAAACCATATGGGATGCTATGCATTTCGCTTACTCAAACGATAGATATCTAACAACCTTACGCACCTGTATATGATCATTAAAGGCTCAAATCCCATGGATGCATACGTATTGTTTTTAATAAACTCTCCTGCCTCGCTCGAGGTGCACTTTGCATATATCCGTGTTTGCCGGAGGAGGATCAGGCCGACAAGAATCGCTCCGACACTCAAGAAGGCAGATGTGTAACTAAGAAGTTTCGCCGCCGAATGATCCAAGCCATTTTGCGATCTGGAGCGGTCGACCGTGTCTATTGAAAGAAAAGCAATATTCACATTCAAAAAGAGGGCGGCCTGTGTTCTGGAGTTCAGCACGAGTAAGTAAATGAGTAGATGTCGCTTACATATATGAGCAGGTCGCGCCATTCAGAAGCCATCAATTCGATAAACTTCGACCACTGGATATGGACGATGATTCCGTCGACTGTTACCTTTTCTAACCGCTCATAAAAATCTTGAGGGCACCCGAACAGGATAAAGGAGATAAATTTGAACATCCGGGTCGTATTCCTTATCTTTGAGCACTTGGATTCGTAGGCATTGAGCCTCACAAAGGGTTGCCCGTAATACTGGAGGTGCTTGTGGTGCGCTAAGAATCAGGGTTAGTGCAAACTCACAAGTTTTAAACAGGGATTTACCGAAAATGCACATAAGTCGAGCTTCAAGTCGTCAGTACTGAGCGATGGTAGACAAAGACAAGAACCAACCAATCATGGACTTGGATCCATCACCCTCAATGCACGGTGAACTCTCTGAGCACAATAAATGAACCAAGAGCTATCTCGACGATAACCACATTTACCAGCGGTCACAGCTTGAACCAGATGTAGCATTTGCTCCATTTCCGGGGTCGAGTAAGGCATTGTCGATGTCTGAGACGTAAGATTGACTGGAATATATGTCAAGTTCAGGATATTCTTATCATGAATCTCCCACCTACCGCCTATGCCGTGAATTAAAATTTCTTTAAGTTCCTCTCTCACAACTATGGGAATGTTGTGGAATGGGAATATTTCGCAGTGATGCCTCAAGGACACAGTCAAGACCGATCCTCGGCATTTTTAATAGGGGAGATCATACCAATACTGGGATTGAAGCTCATATTCTGTAGGTTCGTAGAAGCGAAAGCGTCACTGAAAGTGATGGATTGACTCACTAAATTGCTGGCAGTCGTGGATTCCGGGCACTGTATTGAAGTCTGCTGGGATATGGAATTTATCGAGCCAGAAGACGGATCTTGTGTTATGAGAGACCAGATAGTAACCATATGCATCTCCAGTAATATTCTTGAGTACTATTTCAAAATCATTTGCGAAAAGGTTTTCGGCGTGAGTATGCAAGTAATTATTCAGACCGTTGACTGTTTCGTCCATTTTTGAGCGGACTTTTTCATTGTCAATAGGGGCGTCGGTGTATATCTACAAGTATGAAAAGCGGACTTCATGCAGGAAGCAGAGCACCCACCCCATCTTTGTGCCGGTAATATGGGTAACCCTCAGCAGTAACAAAGCGACTCCAGGCATTCATTTCAAACCTAAGAGTTCGACGATGCTCCCATCATTCGGTCATTAATAGAAGTAACTTACAAGACATCTATGTTGGTGACCCGTGCGTCAATGTGAATACCTTTGCTCTCTCCGGTGCTTCACAGAAATGTTTCAAATACCTCAAAGAATAAAGTGTGCACTACTCACGCTGCCTGACATTGATATCTTTTAATTTCCCCAGGAAGCATGGGATACAACATGGGCAAATTATCCCTGAGATGTGGTTTGGGGTTCGAGTTGGTTTGTTTGACAGGTGCAGTCGTATGACCTGCTAAAAGATCTTCAGTTAATATACGCAGATAATGCTTATCGCTGACCTGATCGAGTGGTTAAGGGAAGAATGGGCACTGGCTGCGCATAGGAGTTTGGTGACCAAGCTTGTAAGAGCCATCTCGAAACCTGCTTGAGCTTCCGGACGTTAGGCATTTGTAGCACCAGTCAGTCAGTGAAGATAAAAGGAAAGAAGAGACAGGTTTTGGCTGTACTCCCTGGGGTTATATTTAGAGAAAAAGGTTGTCTGTTGCACGGCAGAAATTGAGCCTTTCGCGACGGTCCGAAATGTTATCAGAAATAAAAATTCTGGGTTTATCTGAATGGTAATGAGAAAAGGATTTTCTAAGCGGATGTGAAATGCTTTGAGAAATAAAGCTTCGTGGCACACTTCGTGGCAGGCGGGAATGGAGGTGGGAAGGTTTGTTTCTGGACGGCTGGGAAACGTATTCTGAAGAGCAGCTTCCCAGGCCCATGCCCATCCGCTGAGAAATGCACATTCGGGTCGGTCCGGAAGTCCTGGGAGAATTTATTGTTCCCACTTCCTTTCTAGGAGGGCGAGAACTCTTCGTCCAGTACAAGTAAGAATAGCTTTCGAAACAATAGCTTCCTCGTCCTTTTCGGGACTTCAATGAAATTTTATTTCGACGCGTCATTCTTAACGACAATGGAAACTTAAACTTCGCATCCAGTGTGCCCTCAGTGAGCCCTGTGGCGCTCATTGCGCTCGCTGCACACATTGCACTGCCAGCACTCACTGCCCTAAAGTCGTCAAATACTCGAAGCCGTCAAGCACTCCGAAGTTTCACCGCCATCAGGCGCAGCTTGAGCCTCTCGAGGATTAGTAAGCCTTTTGCATGCTGCTCAGCACCACCATCTTCGCCTACCCGTCTTTGCCTTAAAAGCCCGGCCCTTGCATGGATATCCGCGGCAACCTCACCTTCTATTTATTTTCTCATTTGGTACATTTCAGTTCTCAACTTGGTTTGAAACCTGACTTTCCGCCGTGCTTGCGTACTTGCACGCTCATTCCTTGTCAATATATATGTATATAATATTTACAACCTTATGTCTTCTCCGGCAATGGCCGTAAGAATTAGTGATACCCATTGAATGCTGTTGCTATTTACGCCTTGCTCCTCGTCTCTCCACACTCTGCATCTTGGACTGACTATCGTGGTCTTTACGCACCCTGCTACATCAACAAGTCTCTCTTTGTCCCCTTCATGGAGATGCCGAGCTATCTTCAATCTGGCCGTTACGGGCAGCCGAATTCTACACCATCACTGGCACGTCCGTAAGCCCTTTCACTACATTGGCTTAGCTCCTCGTCTTCAATAGCATGGATCAAGGTCGCTGTATTCAGTTCTTCTGGTAGTGTAGATGGAGGGGGCAATGGCAACCACCGATGGGATGTCACTCTGTTTTCACTGAGCATGAGTAGGTCGTTCAACGCACTGTTGGTGCCTTAGGTCTCACTCAGCACCTTTGCTATGTATTGTTGAAGGTGATGCGCCATCTTATTTACTTTCCCAGACCTTTCTATCTTCCCATATTCTTCTTTTTCTTTACTGCCTTTAATACCTCTCATTTTTATTTGATAGTTCAACGCGATCTCTGTCGGCAGTTTTCCTAAGAGATCTTCTTAAGAGATGTCCATCTCCAGGCTTATCATGACGGGTTCTCGAGCAGCAGTTGAGAAACTTGTTACAAACTGTCCTGAATTCAAGCAGTTTTGCTTTAAGCAGATGAGTAATAACCCAATGTGTTTCGTGAAGATTAGAATTGTTTCGTTATTGTGTAAAATTGAGATTCTCATGTAGGCTTTGTATTTTGTAGGTGCCAGCTGTGCTAGCGACGTCATGGGAATGTCAGCTGCTTCTCTGGCAGAACAGACGGGCCTCGTCCATTGTCTACGTTCGACTGAGCTTGTATGATGGTGGCACTCACTGCACTAATAGCACAGCCGTCACTCACTGCTCTGAATAGAGTGTATTAGTCTTGAGGGCCGATTACCCCTTCATTTTATCCATTTGGATTCACTTCTTCCTTGTCGTCTGTCGTGATACCTGAGCATCTCCCGCATCCTACAACTGTCGGTGAACATGAGCATTTCTTGCATGGTGCTTTTTCTTCACTGCTGCTTCCACAACATCAACATTAACAACATTAACATGAAGAATTGGGACGAATTGGGTGAGGAGTCCATGCCCTCACCTTTGACTCTATTCCACCCCCCCAGACATGCATCCATTTTCGAACACTCCCTCTACTGTCTCACTTGTTCTTTTTTCTCACGACACAAGATCATACCTGCACGTTTTCTTTCCTCGTCTGACAAAACTGTACTACGATCACTTCTGTGCCGCCGCCCTATGTGCTTTTAAATTTCCAACATTTTCACATACTTACACGCAGCAACACCGCCCACTTTTCTTACCTTTTTCTTGATTTATTCGCGCTCCCAAACTCAAAT
Organism: Flagelloscypha sp. PMI_526; assembly: GCA_021399455.1. NCBI lineage: Eukaryota > Fungi > Basidiomycota > Agaricomycetes > Agaricales > Niaceae > Flagelloscypha > Flagelloscypha sp. PMI_526. The sequence continues at coordinate 1,120,516 of JAJTUO010000018.1, forward strand.
AAATCCCAATCATTGTGGACTTTCTGTTGCCATTATAAAGATTTTTATTCCCACCCCTCTCATGCTTTTGATGCTCTTATCGTTGGCGAAGAGATCATGCCCTCTCTTTTGACTCTATACCACACGCGCATGGGCATCCATTTTCGCACTCTCCCTCTATTGTCTCACTTCTTGTTTTTTTTTTCTCGCGACGCAAGATCATACCTGCACGTTTTCTTCCCTCGTCTGACAAAACTGTACTACGATCACTTCTGCGCCGCCGCCCTCTGTGTTTTTAAATTTCCAACATTTACGCATACTTACACGCACCAGCACCGCTCACTTTTCTTACCTTTTCTTGATTCATTCGCGCTCCCAAACTCAAATAAATCCCAATCATTGTGAACTTTTTGTTGCTATGATAAAGAATTCTTCCTTCCCCCACACACTTCCGATGCTCTTGCCTTTTAACCCTACCTTACTCCCAAATTGTTGTGCTGTTTTCTCTGCAGTCTCTACACTCACTGCACTACTCGTCTCTCACTCGTAAAAATGATGATCGTCATAGGATAGCGGAGCGAGTGTTTCTCACGCGATGGGTGTTAACTCTGCCACACCGTCGCCCCCCTCCACCATCCGTTAGAGTTGCTCGTAAGCGTACTGAGAATGATTGGCGTCAAGAGACTGCCTTTTAAGGGCCAGACACTGAGCCATGCCTTTTAGTTTGAAGATTCTGATTCTGCTACGATGCCCTGAATCCTCGGTACAGCAATACTTTGGATGGACTCGTTCAAGGCAGCGGCATCCGACTTTCCTACTCGAAGAATCCTCTTGGAGTTCGAACAACAACTTCCCCAAATTGCCGTTGGCTTGGGGGAAGTCATATGATGTCTTCCACTCCGCCTCGATTTTCCGTACCCTCTACGGCGTCGTTATTCGGCAATAGTCCTGCGTCGACAACGGCAATTCATGGAGCTGATGGGGGATCCTATGATTATGAGGTGCCTGCTGGGGGAGCCGATTACCTCTTCATTTTCTCCATTCAGATTCAACTCTTCCTCGTGTGCCGTGGTGCTTGAGCATCTCTCGCATCCTACAACTGTCAGTGAACATGAGCATTTCTTGCATGGTGCTTTTTCTTCACTGCTGCTTCCACAACATCAACATTAACAACATTAACATGTAGAGTTGGGACAAATCGGGCGAGGACTCCATGCCCTCACCTTTGACTCTATGCCACGCCCCCAGACATGCATCCATTTTCGCACACTCCCTCTACTGTCTCACTTATTTTTTTTCTCTCACGACGCAAGATCATACCTGCACGTTTTCTTCCCTCGTCTGACAAAACTGTACTACGATCACTTCTGCGATGCCGCCCTGTGTTTTTTATTTCCAACACTTTCGCATACTTATATGCAGTAACACCGCCCGCGTTTCTTACCTTTTTCTTGGTGCATCTGCAGTCCCAAAACCAAATGAATACCAATCATTGTGGACTTTCTGCTACCATTGTAAAGTTTTTTCCACCCTCCGCGCACACTTCTGATGCTCTTGCCTTTTTTACTCTACCTTACTCTCAAGATGTTGTGTTGTGTTGTTCTCACTGCACTCACTGCGTTGCTCCTCCCTCATTCGTTAAGATAATGACTGTCGCTGGGACCGCGAAGCGAGTGTTTTTCACGCGATAGGTGTCAACTCTGCCGCGTCAACGCCAGCTCCATCTGTCAGAGTTGCTCGTAAACGTACTGAAGATGATTGGCGTCAAGAGACTACTACGCAAGACATGTAGGCTCTGAGGGACCATAACACTGTTGCTTTCTGCGGTTTTCACTCCGCACGTTTGACTGGTCTTCGCGGTCTTGACCCTTCTTTAGGAGCACTCCTGCGGCTTCTGCATCGTGTGGAGACCGGGTTGTTCTCATGCTCATGCTCACTGCTATGAGAAGCTGAATTCCACTTTAATACTGGCATGTTTTTAAACCAATAGCATGGACCAAGGTCGTCTGCGTCTAGTTCTTTCCGGTGCTGGCTGATAATTCAAATAGAGGGAGTAATGGTAAACACATTTGGGATTTTGCACTGTTTTTGTAGGTGGGTCATTCAGTGCGCTGTTGTTTGGGCGCTAACACTGTCACCGTCGTGCAATTCTTTGTTCCGGTTACCGTTCCGTTTATCCAAAGGGATTTCGATAAGCAGGAATCTACTCTCGTTGAGTGCATCATCGCGACTGTGGTTAGTTTATCATTTTCTTTACACCTGAATATGTTCTTTCTACTGGTCCTTAAAAGTAATCTAGCATTTGGTATCTCGGTGATAAGTACATGTGGAAAAGATTCTGGTAGGATGCAGGAGACCAGAGTCACTGTACTCACAGCACTGCTGCCTCTCACTGCGCTGGAGTCACCAAACACGCCGAAGTAGTCAAGCACGCCGAAGTAGTCAAGCACGCCGAGGTAGTCAAGCACGCCGAGGTAGTCAAGCACGCCGAAGTTTCACCGTGACCTGACTCAACTTGAGCCTCTTGTGAATTAGTAAGCCTTTTGAATGTTGCTCCTGACCACCATCTATGTCCACCAGTGTCGCCTTCGTCTCATCTACATTTGAAAGCTCTGGATACCTCTTGTGTGTAAACGTTCGTGACACCTCATTTCATTTCCAAGGTCCTTTCTATATCTCAGTTATAGTTGACAACTTTTCACTTGCCCGAGCTACTATTTCGTTAACGTGGTCGCTGCTGTCCCTAACCACCTTTCCGCTTCAAGGCTTCTCGTGCCTTGCACCATCCTCATTGGTATCTTAGTCAACGGCAGTATCTTGGTCACAGAAAATTACACTCCTAATACTTATAATGTGTTCCACGCGGTACGCCGCAGGGACTATCTCAAGCGACTCTCATGCGCTACCTTGGCTGGTAGAGTTTTAAAGTAGATAGAACCAGCAATGAATCGATTTTAATGTCCATTTAAAATAGACATCGGAAGATGGACTGACAATTTTTCTCCCTACCTTCACCTAACCAGCTACCTTTTTGTTTTAGTCCACCTTGGCCTTGTTAGAAACATTACCCTTGCTACTTTTGAGTTACCGGATGATGTATTTGCCTGAACACAGCCTCTGACGACTGTGGCTTCTCCAGTGCTTATCGCGCCCACGTACTTACCTTCGGGGCGTTCTCCCCATCGCTAATGGGCGTTTTACTGTCTATATCTCTGCAACTTCGTTACAAGGGAATCTCTCCTAGGCCATGTCTAGCGATCGGCATCTTCAGCTATGCCTCATGGGAGGTTGTGGATTAATGGGACTTCTTTCGTAATTGTGCACCTGAATGAAGAGACATGGCTTCTAGAATGTTTTAGATTATCAGAAGTATAGACTTAAAAAAAATTTGTTGCGTACTTCTTTTTACAGACTTTTTTTCCCGGGAGCTATAAGGAAAACGTTGTTGAAGTGGCAGTGCTGTGTTAAACTCAAACCATACTTTCTCTAACGGCAACGCCATCTGGTCAAGAACGAACTATATGCCTCTATTTGGGAAGGGGAAAGGGAATCCTGAATTGTGCACTTGCTCATTAGAAGCAAAAGCTCATTGGGTCTCGTCTGGTTTTGAGAAGCATGAGTGGCAGCGAGATTTAGATGAGAAAGTGAGTAACGCTTGTGTGTTTTGATCAGCATATGCTTACCTTTGCATATTCGACTCAGAAACGCCACGACGAGGTTGGGAATCAGATCAGCGCCCTCACAATAACTTCCCATGAATCACCACGTTCCTTACCCCTGAGCCCACTGTTCACCTCTGCAAACGATATTATGAACAGCCAACCCACATCCAATGAGCCAGATCCATCGGTTTTATCTGATCTTCCAACTTCGTTGCAAGGTATTACTCAACTCCTGTTGACCGACAAAACAGGAAAATTGGTCCTAGCACAACCCAATGCCCCTCCCGCTCGAAGCAGTACCACAATCAATGCTTCGCAGCCAGCAGCCGCTCATTCGCATCCTACCCCCACCAGCTCACGGCAGCAGGAAACGTCAGTTCCACAAAATGGGGAACCTCGCCGACCTTCAAAACCCACCACGCAGATAGCATATCAGGAGCGTGCCCTGGAACGACTTCGAGATATTGAGAAAGGGGCTTCTGATGCTATATCCTCTCTTCATATTCCGGCTAATGCTCCTGATGGCTTTGACGAAGAATTCATTGCCAAACTGGATTGTGCTGAACGAACTCATACGCAGCTCAGCTACGACATTGATCGGGTACGCTCTACCATCGACCAGGTAAATCAAGAGAAAGAGAGGGTTATGGAGATTTTAAGCAAACTCGACAATGTTATTTCTGATCTAGGCAACTGGGTGCCCCAAAAAGCAGTCATGGAGAAAGATCTGCCCGCGGAGGATCCGGAAACGGACCCAATCTCAATTGAAAACGGTATGTTTCTCATTCTTAAAGAGACCAATTCTTACGGTTGTACTCTAGGCCGTTATTTTGATGATCCAGTGAATGACCTCGGTATCCTCGTACAGATCATGATCATGCTTGCCGTGACCACACATGTCATCTTTGGTGTGGCAATTGCCCCTGTCAACTGGATTCTAGGCGTCGCCCGTGCTTTGGTCGTCACAACCATTACTCTGTTCTGTCCAGAAGGGCCTGATCGTGACCATTCGTTGGAAACCATGACCTTGGAACAGCTTCCGAGCTCTGTTGCCGACGCTCTCAACCAGTTCTCTAGCCTGGCTCATAAAACTACCGTTCATGCTGTGTGTCCTAAGTGCAAAGCCATCGCCTCACCTACATATGTCCGTCCTGGTGGTGTTCCAACTTACCCCAGCCACTGCCGCAATCGAATTCCTGGATCTGAGGACTCACAACCCTGCTTAGAGCCACTTCTCGAGTATCGACAAGGAAAACCACGTCCACTGCGAACATTCCATACAGCATCGTTCGAAGACTACATCGCCCGCGAAATGACAGATCCCGTCGTTGAGCAGTACGGTGATGACAAATGTGACAGAGCCTATGAAGCATCTCAAGGTCCTGCACCGGACAACATCACCGATCCTTTTGAGGCCAATTTTTTACGAACATTCATGAGTGCTGATGGAAAGACACTCTTTGTCCAACGCCCTGGCACTACTGCCCGGCTGGTCTTCGCCATACATACCGACTACTTCAACCCTAATGGTCTTAGAAAGCGGGGCGCAACCGAGTCCATCGGAATCATCTCGTTAGTCAACCTTGCACTCCCTCCTGGAATCCAGAATAACCCAGAACATCTATTCATCTACGGGATAATCACTGGTCCAAAAGAACCCTCCATGTCCGAAAATGCCTATTATCTGCGTCCAATCATCAACGAGGCTCTCCGTGGTTGGAATCGTGGCTACCAGCTGCAACGTACAGCTCGTCATAATTCAGGGCGTCTCGTGGAATGGGCAATTGTCATGTCCATTAACGATCTTCCCCAGGCACGAAATATCTCTGGTTTTCCTGGTCATGCTTCCAAGAAGCTTTGTACGGTCTGTACTTTAGAGGGCCGAGATTGTATCCATAACACGAACTGGCAGGATTGGGGAAAGCATGATGTCAAGACTAAAAGAGAAAAGGCATTCGAGTGGCTGTACGCGCGTACAACCAAGGAGCAGAAGGCGATTTTTAAGGAACATGGTGTTCGCTGGTCAGAGTTCTGGCGCTTACCATACTGGGACCCTTCAAGAATGCTTGTCGTTGATGGTATGCACTGCATCCTCGAAGGCCTCGTCCATTATCACTGTCGCTACGTTCTTCGTCATGAAGACCCCAAAAGTCAAAGTTCAGCCGGCTTTGCGGCTGCCTACTCCTTCCCATTCCCTCCTTACGACCCACAAATTTATGCTATCCCGGATGATAAGGCCGCAGGTATTGCAGATATACCAAAGATCCATCGAATCCTGACAGAGCCTATTGCTGGAAGCAATTCTTTCACTAAGGACGCCATCTTGAAAAGACTCACAGCTACCCACCTCCATCCACTCAAGTTCGTCGCGAAGAGCCTCAATCTGCCTTCAGAACTCAACATTGATGGTAAAAAAATCCCCGCTACTGACAAGAGCCACTTTGCTGAAATTCTATTTGGTTGGGTATGATCCTATTCTTTTTTTATAAAAAATATCAGCTCATTCAATTTATCTAGCGAAAACGTCAACCACATGCAATTGAACGGGATGTTCTGAATTCAGCCCAGTCAGATCTCAAGCTAATTCGCGATGTCGCGGTAAAAGCCACTCACCCGTCTTGTCTTGATGCCCCTCCACACAACTACGGCGAGTTTGCTGCCGGCACAATGAAAGCAGCGGAATGGAAAGTGCTTGCCACAATTTATCTTGCCATTTCATATGTTCTACTTTGGGGAGATTTTAGCAGTTCGGATCCGCCAGCGGAATTGGCTGTTCAGTTCGAGGCCCTCAAACACACGATGGCTTTATTCCAGGCCGTCATTATTGTTTGCCGTTTCGTCGTTACCGATGACGACGTCGACCAGTATCGTACCTTTCTCAAGTATTGGGTTGACAATTTGCACAAAGTCCACCCCCACACGATTGGACACCCTGCGCGTCCAAATATTCATATATCATTTCACCTGGCAGACTTTTTGTTACTTTTTGGTCCTCTCTTCCACTGGTGGGCATTCCCTTTTGAGCGGCTGATAGGCACCATTCAACGAATAAACACGAATCATCAGATTGGCAGTGCGTATCTCCCATTCCTCGAAGACTTTAGGAATATCTCACCCCTATTAGGCATGCTCGAGGGGACGATTCTTGAATCATATTTACTGGGGGCAAATTTTCGGCGAGCCCTTTCACGACCTAATTGTCCTGTGATTATCCAGGAGCTCAATGCTCTACTCCACAAGGTTTATCCGAAGAAACGCTCAGATTCTCATGATGCACCAAGCTCAACGCGCCCTAATGCTGATAATATTGCCTACTTTCACTGGCATGGTGCGACTTACTCCCCATCCTCTACCCATCTCGGGAACAGCGTCGTTTGTTATCGCCGCCCAGGTGATGATAACCTTAGTGCTGGGCAAATCGCGCGTATATTTACCAAGGACGGCCAAACGACCTTTGAGATTCAAAGGCACCAATCCCTAACGCCCAACCAGCATGATCCATTCGTTCGTTTTCCGTATCTTCGAGCCACAACCTGGGCAACTACTTTGGAATCGGCACCTGAAAAAATTCCGCTTGAGAATATCTTCGCACACGGTGTTCGTTACGACTTCTCTAATAACCGTTCAGTCATTATCAACCTTGATAGCGTAAGTTGCACACTGTCCTCTTGCATTCCGCTTTTACTCATAGGTTTTGGAACAGCATTAACCTCTCGCTCAGTTTGCATGTTCATAGGCGTAGCAAATAACACAATCTTAATATCGAGACCAAACCATCCCCACATTCAAAACTAAGAACAATCCGATGAAAAATCTTGAAAGGACTGCGAATTCTGCTCATGCTGTGAGCCATCGCTAAACTACCTAAGTCCGGTCAACGCACCTGAGTCTCGTGAGGTAGGCCGAGAGCGATACGGAAACATCACCTGACAAAGAAGCAAAAAACAGGAAACGACTATTATTCGCTTGTAGTTTACCAATGTGCCTCGAATACAATGAAAGTTTTCTTGATGATCCATAGTAAATCTCAACTTGGGGAATTTATTCCTCTGTGATAAGCAAGAGACATGTTGCATCAACGTACACACATCTCGGAAGGCACACCGAGGCACTTGATTTGCAGCTCAGTGCTTGCAAACCGGAAGCGGACTCTAGGTGGTGAGCATCCTGACATGCTGACGAGCATGAACAACCTTGCATCGATTATTCAACTCTGGTTAATGCCAGTCAACTTGCCTGCTCCTTCGTGTTACACGCCAGATATCCTTTTCCATTCGGCAGACGTGTTACACTGCACTCAAGCTCCCTTATGATACCCTCCGACCGCCCACTTATTTGAATTGCCTCTTACTTCGTGAATATCATGTCTTTTCTATCGTCGAGGTCTCCAAGGACGTCTGGACTTTTTCTCGGTGAGTCGCTCCGAGAATCTCATTTCACTCGCGAATGACAAATTCTTATACAGCCCTTTCACCAGAGGGTTCTTCGAAGAGGGAGCTCGTTCCATGGCTCTCAGATTGCGTTCTCAAGAAGGTGTTTGGGTTATGGCATCGACGCCTCTCTCCCCGGATACGAAGCAAACCAATGACAACCTTGGTTCCGTCAAGTAAGCATGCGAGAAGTTTCATTTGGAGGCGTTGTGTCGCTCAACTTCATTCCAGATATATCGTTGGTGCCGACCGCGTTCACTACCTGTTCCTGAGTGAAGAAGTCTCTTCGTCTCCAGATTCTCAAGCTCACCTACAATAGAGGAATATCAAAATGCATACCCCCAGGCTAAACTTATTATGCCCAATTCTGCTATTGAGAGAGCCAAAAGCAATAGAGTTACTGGTCTGACAGTTTCAGGAAGTACGACTCAGGTTTCTCCCTGCCCCCAGAATCTTGTTGTGAACTTAGTGTGAACTTCTCCGCAGCATGGGGTAAAGATCCTGAAGGCACGAAGTACGGATTCGAAGATGAGGCCAGTAAACATGCTAATCCTCCGAACTACTAGAAGTTGAAAGAGGATCTTGATATTCCAGATTGAACATTGGTGAAGTCATATCAATTATTACCCTTTCCTCCGTACATTCTCCTTACGAAACACCAGTTACTGCCACTCAACTTGCCTGCTCCTTCGTGTTACACGCCAGGTATCCTTTTCCAATTGGTTTGTAATCTTACTCCATTCGGCAGACGTGTTACACTGCACTCAAGCTCCTTTATAATACCCTCTGACCGCCTGTTCAAGTCTGCATTACATATAAAGCCCACTTATTTGTATTGCCTCCGGTTTCGTGAATATCATGTCATTTTTAACGACTGCCTATACTTTGTATCTCAACATTTACCGTCGCAATCCCTTTTGTGTTGAGTCTCGTGGGTCAATGGTTGAAGTATATTCGTCGCGAAGGTGTCATTTGATCTCTCCTCTTCGCGAGGATGGAAGGCGGAGTCTGAGGCGTTGGAAGTGGTTAACAGAAAGGCTGGCCCTACTTTTCCTGGCTGTACAATCGCTCATAATGTGTATAGTTAGTTTGCATAGTATAACATGCATTATGAAACAGAGTAACAAGGTGGGCCTATGGCCTGCACAGTGGTACTAGTGACTAATCGCTAAGTAAAAGAGGCTATTGATTCATAGAACCCATATCTGTAGCGATAGCAACGTACAAAAAAAGGTGTCAAAGGGTGAAGAGAAAGCCATTGAAATTCAACGGCATACGAATTTTTAACAATATCGAGCGGCGAGCTGCTAGGAATAGCTTAGATTCGACTCGTTGTCAATATCAATTTATGGGTTAGAAATTTGAATGGTTGTAAACACCAAAAGGTTAGAGTAACAAGGTGAAGGTTCAGTCAAAAATGCATACAACCCCACAATGGATATGAGATTCGAGTGGGTAAGATGATACCGTGTGGCTGGACTTACGTGACAAGAGATGATTCGGTCAAAGTTCCAGGCCTGGGGAAGTTTTAAGGACCAGAGAAGATCATGAAGTATAATATCACAAAATTAACAGTTTTGGCGTCACGACGCATTGCCCTTTGATGAAGGAATGTTTAGGTAACTGATTCCCAATCAAGAAAAGAGGGATGAGGGCTTACGCTTTATACTGTCCCATTAGCCAGACGTATATTCCGTGGAACCAGTGGTATGGTCCGAATCCGGGGGACAGAGGCTTGTTTAGCCTGGGGGTATGCATTTTGATATTCCTCTATTGTAGGTGAGCTTGAGAATCTGGAGACGAAGAGACTTCTTCACTCAGGAACAGGTAGTGAACGCGGTCGGCACCAACGATATATCTGGAATGAAGTTGAGCGACACAACGCCTCCAAATGAAACTTCTCGATGCTTACTTGCGGAGCCAAGGTTGTCATTGGTTTGCTTCGTATCCGGGGAGAGAGGCGTCGATGCCATAACCCAAACACCTTCTTGAGAACGCAATCTGATAGCCATGGAACGAGCTCCCTCTTCGAAGAACCCTCTGGTGAAAGGGCTGTATAAGAATTTGTCATTCGCGAGTGAAATGAGATTCTCGGAGCGACTCCACCGAGAAAAAGTCCAGACGTCCTTGGAGACCTCGACGATAGAAAAGACATGATATTCACGAAGTAAGAGGCAATTCAAATAAGTGGGCGGTCGGAGGGTATCATAAGGGAGCTTGAGTGCAGTGTAACACGTCTGCCGAATGGAATAGGATTACAAACCAATTGGAAAAGGATACCTGGCGTGTAACACGAAGGAGCAGGCAAGTTGAGTGGCAGTAACTGGTGTTTCGTAAGGAGAATGTACGGAGGAAAGGGTGATAATTGATATGACTTCACCAATGTTCAATCTGGAATATCAAGATCCTCTTTCAACTTCTAGTAGTTCGGAGGATTAGCATGTTTACTGGCCTCATCTTCGAATCCGTACTTCGTGCCTTCAGGATCTTTACCCCATGCTGCGGAGAAGTTCACACTAAGTTCACAACAAGATTCTGGGGGCAGGGGGAAACCTGAGTCGTACTTCCTGAAACTGTCAGACCAGTAACTCTATTGCTTTTGGCTCTCTCAATAAGTTCAGCCTGGGGGTATGCATTTTGATATTCCTCTAATGTAGGTGAGTAGTGAATTTCGAGCCCGGCTTTGGCCTGAGGCTCTGGCTTGGCTCAAAGAATCCCGGGCCAAAGCTCCAGGCTCACTAAGCCAAAGCTCTACAACCACCCTTTTTCTGCTTCTCCATTCTTTTTGTGTGCTTTCGCTGCTATCTCATCTGTCGTTTTATATTCAATTTTGTATTACTTACTACCTTTTTTTCCACCAATACCCTGCTAAGTAAATGCTGAGATTGCAGTTGGGAGAGTAGGCTACTTTATTTGAGCCAGTGGGCATATGCAGTTGACCATGCTTTTTACCACCTGTTTCAATTACTTCCTACAAAAGGGTGTGAACACCAAAAGTTAGAGTAACAAGGTGAAAGGTTCAGTCAAAAATGCATACACCCTCTAACGGATATGAGATTAGAGTGGGTAGGATGATACCGTGTGGTTGGACTTACGTGACAAGGGATGATTCGGTCAAAGTTCCAGGCCTGGGGAAAGTTTTAGGGACCAGAGAAGATCATGAAGTATAATATCACAAACATTAACAGTTTTGGCGTCACGACGACCAATTGGAAAAGGATATCTGGCGTGTAACACGAAAAGCAGGCAAATTGAATGGCAGTAACTGGTGTTTCGTCAGGAGAATGTGCGGAGAAACTGTTAATGTTTGTGATATTATACTTCATGATCTTCTCTGGTCCCTAAAACTTTCCCCAGGCCTGGAACTTTGACCGAATCATCCCTTGTCACGTAAGTCCAGCCACACGGTATCATCCTACCCACTCTAATCTCATATCCATAGAGGGTGTATGCATTTTTGACTGAACCTTTCACCTTGTTACTCTCTATTTACTATATCATCATGATTTAAGGCAGGAGAAAGCTGCTTCACATTGGTGAAACGACAGAGTGGGGATGATTTGAAGATTTTAACCTCGCACGATCCACTACTCGTTGTTGGTAGCATCTCCCACTAGCGGTAAATTCAGTAACTTAAAAGGTTCCGCAAGAAATTCTTGCCTATTAAGTTCGAATAGTCCTCTGAGTAAGATATTAGCGTACCATCCCCTAACCAAAGTCTCCTTGAATGAAATCATGCTACTATCATTCCTGGACCCCATACCCCTCAAGATTGTATCGTATCATCTTTTACATTCCAAATGAGGGGAAGTCCGACATTCATGCTTGTGCTCTTGCATGTGCCCCTGTGACCCTCGCTGCACTCAATACAAATCAATCACTGCTGTGTCCAAA